>CM043705.1:34787289-35387289 GCA_023935145.1 Bretschneidera sinensis
CCGATACCCCCTATTCAACTCTGATTCCCGCTGTTGCAGCTCTAATACCACTGTTGGAAAATCACCTTCTTGCGGAATCCCAGGTTGGGATCTTTCCAAACACCAAATTCCAGAATGATTTGTAATAAATAGCAAATAGCAATCAGACAATCAAAGAAAGAACACGAGTAATTGTTATCGAGGTTCGACAATGTGCCTACATCCCTGTGAGCTCCTTCGAGCTCACTCCACTAAATCAATGGAGTTCTTACAATTACAACAACACCTCTTTAAGAACCCTCTTATTCTTGAAGAATGAAAGAAGAGAAAAAGAAAGTGATAAGGACTAAGTGTTTCCCTAGAATTTTCCCCAAGAAAATTCCAAGTACAAAGCCCTTGAATCCCCAATCTATACTACTATCTCTCTAAACAACCAGCCTCTCTTGAATGAGTCTCTCTTGTGTTTAGTGTCTTTGCACTCTCACATATCATGTCATTCTCTCTTGTTAAGATGATGTCTTCACTTGTTGTTAGAAGACCCTTTATATAGAGCAATGACTACCTCATCCAATCTTTGAGATCAATCTCAACCCTTATATATCAAGAACCAAAGAATCATGGCTCTCTAAGAGTCTATGTAATCCTATGCATTTTAACCAAGTCCCATGCACCATCTCAAAGTGCTAAAAAAATTGGTGTAAGGTGTGCTTCATGCTGAGGCTCAGAATAGGGCGTGCTAAGGCTCAGAATAGAGGAAACTTGCTGCCTTGCTGGAGGCCGTGGTGCAGCTGGTCCATGCTGTGGCGCGCACCTGAAGGAGGACTTCCTCCACTTGCTGGAGGCCGTGGCACACAACCTGGACCTGATGCTGAACTTTTCTCTCTTTAGTTCTTAGACAAATCCCAACAGTTGAATATAGATTTTTACTAAGTGGATGAAGGGAATTTAAATTCCTGATAGGATTAAGATATGTTTTGAGAAATAGTATAAGTGGTTCGACATAATTATGAAATATCCAATTAAAGGATTACTAATGATAATTGTTGGTGTTTGTCTAAGGTTTAAACATTGTTTGGAAAGGTTCTTCATAAGACCTTGGCGCCTCAGTACACAAAGTGTGTGCTTCAACGCACAGCAAGTCAAAAAGAGTGCAGCATCAGGTCAAGTCGCTGCCCAGCCTTCCCAGGCCATAGCACCCAGCACGGAGGAAGCCTGGAGTAGGTGTGCGCCGTGGCTCAGCCTCCCCCAGGCTGCGGCGCCCAGAAGGTGATGCATGTGTGCCCTGGCTTGAACGACAGCCTGCCCTGTTCTGGGCCGCGGTGCCAGGCACACTGAGACTAGTCTCTTCAGCCTTTTGAAAGGTGCGTGGGGCATGAACCAAAATGCACAGGATCACTAAGTATAGATTTGGTAGAGGGCTTTGTAATAGTTCTTATCACTTTCTTTCTTCTCTTCTTTGGTTCTTCAAGAACTTGAGATTCTTGAAGGGGTGTTGCTGAAATCTATAAGAACTCATTGATTTAGTGTAGAGAGTTAAGAGGAACTCACGGGGACGTAGGCTATTGCTGAACCTCGATAACAATTGTTGTGTTCTTTCTTTTCTTTGATTTCTGTTTCTGTTTCGATTCATTACAAGTCACTCTAGACTTGGGTGTTTGGAAGATCACCACCTAGGCATCTTAAAGGTGGTTTCCCAACAATAATGAGTTAAAGGAGACTGTTAGGAGTCATCATACATAGTGTGGCTAGACTTAAGATTCAATAGGGAAAAGAATGGGGATGAGATGTTAGATGGTCTTTTGGTTGTGCAGTTAGGTCAAGAGAGTAGCTTAAGTGTAACGATGTATCCCGAGTTGACCACGTCGAAACAGTGTTGTCACATTTTGAAAATCCCAGCACGACACATATATGCAATAATAAAATACCAACTATAATTATTTACATCAATCCTCAACCCTCAATAGGGGAGATACATCATTCAGATCTCAACTTAAACATTACATACAACATAATTTACATTAATATTACAAATATATTTTTTTCTCTTTCCATTAGTCTGAGGATGTGGACCTATGGCTTCCAAATAAAGACTCTGTCTGATTCTCATCTCACTAACTATTTGTCCTGCCGTGCTACCTGAAATTGTTTAACAATGAGGGGTGAGCTTCACAAGCTAAGTGAATTAAATTTACTAGAAGTATTCAATTTGTATAAATAATCTTCCAATATTCATTCATCTATATCTCATATAATTTGATAATAGCATTCTATTATCACTACTCATATCAGAATCCCCATTCTTTATTAGTCTTTTCTTCTCATATATTTATTCACCTTGAGACCATCAATTATATCTCATAATTACCTCATTATGAGGTTCACAACATATAATCTATCACCAAAATCGTTCTTATCATATCATACTTTCATATTTCTTTCCCACCATATCTGTCTCTCTGTAAGACTCATTCATTTATCAATAAATTTTCGATCAAGAACAACACTTTAGCATCTCAGAAATAAAAATCAATGTTTAAAATAGAAGCAATGCATGAATTATTAATTGGGAACGACTTCCCACATGTCGTCATGTTTTTATTTTAGACCGACTGCCTTCCCGTTTCTTTTATCTCTAGCATATACCGGCTACCATGGTTTTCATTTATCACCAGCATATACTGGCTGTCACGGTTTTCATTTAGACCAGCCCCCTCCTGGTTCTTTTATTTCATGTATATGCATATGAATAATGATATGAAATATGCATATGAGCAATAATATGAAAACAAACATGTATTCACACATTCAAACTTGCTATCCTGCTTCTTCTTAAATTATTATTTGATCAATTTCACTAATTTCTTCTCCTCATGTATCATATAAATTTATCAACTATAGTTCGTCAAGAATTTCATTTATCATCTTCATTATTAAATCGACTCATTATTCCAATAATATTATTTTTCATATAATAATTCTCTACATATCAATTATTTCTATCATATCCACCAACCAACTTTCATCTATCATCAAATCGTAAGTTAATAATTTATTCCAATATTTTCATTACATATTTCATATTTATCTTGATTACTTAAAGTAAATCTAACTCACCATGTAGCACTTACTGCTACTCGTGGCTCACCTCCTTGCTTATCATGCTTCTTTCAGCAATTTCCCCTGATTGCTGATCATTAATACCTGATATAATATTTATGTTAAATTTTTTAATTTATTATTCAATTCTTCCATAATTCACACTCTTTGAAAATTCTCACATTGAATTTCGAGAAATTTCATATATGCTAAATTTGAAAAATAAAATCCATGTTATTACCTTTTGTTTTTCTTAGAGCTTTCTGTGATTCTCTATAAAATTCTCTTGTAAACCCCTTCAAAATTTTACTCTTTCAGCTTTTCTTTCAATCCTTAAGTGTTTAAAGAAATAGAGTAGTTTGTATTGAAGAATGAAGAAAAACGAAATAAGATTTGGTAAGTATAATTAAAATAAAGTAAAAAGTATATATATATTGTCGTCCACCGCTTTCTTGTTGCTGTGCTGCTTAACATGCAGTGTTAAGTAGCAATTTACATTTGTTGAGGCAACACCTGGACTTCCAGGTGTTGCACAGCTCTCTCTCTCTCTCTCTCTCTCTCTCTCTCTCTCTCTCTCTCTCTCTCTCTCTCTCTCTCTCTCTCTCTCTTTTCTTATTTTTCTTATTCTCCACGTTGTTTTTTTTTTTTAAATATATATACCTTAAAATTACAAATATGCCATCAGCCTATTAAATTTACAGTTTTGCTATTCATTATTTACAATTCTGTTATTATATAATTACAGTTCTACCACCAGTCGTTAGCCCTTTAATTTTTACAGTTTTGTTTTTCCTTATTTATAGTTCTGCCACTGGTCCTTACCAATCTAACTTTTTTTTTTTTTACAGTTTTTCCATTCCTTTTAAAAATCAATTTTTTATATTTTCTTCCTTCAAAATTTATTTTATTTAAAATTACAAAAATATTTAGAAACTTATATTTTCTTCCAACAAATTTTATAATTAATTTTCTTCAACCTTATTCAACATTCTACATTTTTCTTCAAAATTCTTTCATTTCAAACTGAAATTTCATAATTTTTTAGTACTTTCTTCTTAAAAAAAAATTCTATCTTTTTCAATAAAATTCTCAAAGTCAGCTTTCAATTATTATTTCAAATTTATGATAAATCTTTCATATCTGTATAATTTAATTCGATATAATATCTATCAAATTACTTCTTTATCCTTACTTTAAGAACACAGGTATTACAATTCTACCCACCTTAAAAAAAATTCGTCCTCAAAATTTCCTTACCTAACTTATGAAAAAGCTAAGGGTACTCTTTCCCCATTCTTGCCTCATGCTCCCATATCATTTCCATAACATATTTGTTCTGCCATAATAATTGAACCAATGAAATTACTTTATTACACGAGACTTGTTATTCTCTGTCTAAAATTCTCAATGGTACTTGTATAAAAGTCAAATCTTCTTGAATTTCTATAGTTTGGCTCGAAATATTATGAGATTTATCATGTCAACACTTTCTCAAAAGTGGAACATGAAACACATTATGTAACTGCTTCAACTTTGGAGGCAAATCCAGGCTATTCACAACTAGCCCAACTTTCTCAATAATCTCATTGCGTCCCACTTACCTTAGACTCAACTTTCCTTTCTTTTTGACCCTCAACACACTTTTTTCATGGAGATATTTACAAATATACCCAATCACCTACTTGAAACTCAAGAGGTCTTTTATTATCAGCATAGTTATTCGGTCTACTCTGTGTAGCTTTAAGATTCTTTCTAACCAGTTTGATTATCTTAGTTGTTAACTTAATAATTTATGAACCAAATATATTTCTCTTTCCCACTTCTTCCCAACATACTGGAGTTCTGCACCTTCTACCCATCTGTTGAGGAAAAACCCTCCAAAACCATGATTTAACTCTAGCATCTCTATTTGACACTATGCTTAATAATATTCCATACAACCTCACAATCTTAGCTACATAAAGTTCAACCAACTTTTTAGGACTCCAATTAGTTTTAATTGGAAGAAATTGATATGACTTAGAAAGTCTATCTACTATCACTTACACTGTATCGTGACCTCTTTAGGTATGGAAAAATCTAAAAACAAAATCTATGCTTACATTTTTCTATGGTCATTCGAGCACAGGAAGAGGGTGTAGTAAGCCTCCCGAATGTTTATTCTCTGACTTCACTTGTTGACAAACCAAACATCTAGAAATATATTCAACCACATCCCTCTTCAATTCGGACAAATCAAATATCTAATTTTTTTTTTGTCTTCTTCTGGACGCCAGATATATTTTTTTTCTTTTTCTTCTGGATGATGCCAGATTTTTTTTTGAATTATTTTATAAAAATTAAACATTTCCCATTTAAATATTTATATATATATATATATTATTTTATCTCTATGCCATATTTATTAAAGTACTTCTTTACCCTTACTTTACAAATACGGGTACTACAATTCTACCCACCTTACAAAAATTTCGTCCCCGAAATTTCCTTACCTAATTCATGAAAGAGTTGGGGGTATTCCATCCTCATTCTTGCTTCATGCTCCCAAGTGACTTCTTCGACATCTTTGTTCCGTCATAATGTTTGAATCAAATGAATTACTTTATTGTGTAAGACTTGTTCCTTTCTGTCTAGAATTCTGACCGGTACTTACAGAAAAGTCAAATCTTCCTGAAGTTCTATCGCCTGATTCGAGATACTATGGGATTCATCGTGTAAGTACTTTCTCAATAGTGACACATTAAACACATTATGTAATTGCTTTAACTCTGGGGGCAAATCTAATCGATATACTACTGGTCCAATTCTCTCAATCACCTCATATGGCCCCACAAATCTCGGGCTCAACTTTCTCTTCTTTTTAAACCTCAACACACCCTTCCATAGAGATATCTTCAAAAATACCAAATCACAAACTTAGAATTCGAGACGTTGTCTTCTTTTATCAACATATCCCTTCTATCTGTTTTGGGCTGCTCTAAGGTTCTCCCTAACTAGTTTGATCCTCTCAGTAGTCAAATCTATCATTTTTGGACTAAATATCTTTCTCTCTCCAACTTCTTCCCAGCATACTAGAGTTCTACACTTTCTACCATATAAAGCCTTAAATGATGATTCTTTCAGTCTGCCTATCAGTTTGTGGATGGAAAGTTGTACTAAAATGCAATTGCATACCCATAGCTTCTTGGAAACCGCTCCAAAATCTAGAATCTCTATCTGATGCAATGCTTGAGGGTACTCCATGAAATTTCACTATCTATGTTACATACAATTCAACCAACTTTTCACGACTCTAGGTAGCTTTAGTAGGAAGAAAATGTGAAGACTTAGAAACTCTACCACTATAACCCACACAGCGTCATGTCCCCTCTAGGTATGGGGAAAAGTAGAGACAAAATCCATATTCACATTTTTCCATAGCCACTCAGGTACTGGAAGAGATTGTAATAAACCTGCTGGATGTCTATTCTCATACTTCACTTGTTGATAAGTCAAATATCTAGAAATATATTCTGCTACGTTCTTCTTTATCCTTGACCACTAATAATTCTGTCTCAATCCCCTGTACATCTTACTATTACCCGGGTGCATGGAATATAGAGAATCATGAGCCTCCCTTAGTATCTCTTTTCTTATCTCCACATTATTGGGAACACAAACTCTATTCCCCAATACCACCATACCATCTTCTCTAATTCTAAACTTAGTTGGCTTCCCACTCAACACTTTCGTCCGATCTTCTCATCCCCTCATCTCTACCCTGCATCTGTAATAAATGATCAATAATAAAAGATTGTACCACCATATTTGCCATCAATACTCCTCTATCATTGACACTCAACTGCATCCTCATTCTTTTTAATTCTATCATCAAGCTAGTATTATGACTCCTAATAGTAGTTAATCTCCCTGTAGCCCTTCTACTCAATGCATACGCTATTACATTAGCCTTTACTAGATGATAATGAATTATATAGTCATAATCACAAATCAACTCCATCCACCTCCTCTACCTCAAATTCAACTCCTTCTAGGTCAGTAAATGTGTTAAGCTTTTATGATCAGTAAATATTTCACAATTGGCTCCATATAGATGATGTCTCCAAATCTTCAAAGCAAAAACTATGGCAGCATATTCTAAATCATAGGTCGGGTAATTCCTTTCATGGTTTTTCAATTCCCTAGATGCATAAGCTATAACTCTCCCATGTTGCATCAACACACATCCTAACCCCTGATGTGACGCATTATTATATACCACAAATCCTTCATCACCAGAAGTAAGCACTAATACTGGGGCAATAGTCAATTTTTCTTTCAAAAGTTGGAAACTTCTCTCAAATTCCTCGGACCACCTAAACTTCACATCCTTCCTGGTCAATTTAGTCAATGGTCTAGCAATTATTGAAAATTTTTGGATAAATATCATATAATAACCAGCCAACCCCAACAAGCTTCTAATTTCAGTTACACTCGTGGGTCTTTCCTTATTCAATACTACTTCTTCTTTCTGTGGGTCAATTGCTATCCCTTCTCCTGACACAACATGCCCTAAGAAAGATATTTCACTCAACCAAAAATCACAATTAGAGAACTCTGCATATAACTTCTCTCTCCTTAGAATTTCCAACACTATCTCCAAATGTTGTATATGCTCCTCTTCATTATTGGAATATATGAGAATATCATCAATAAACACAATCACAAATCTGTCCAAGAATGGTTTAAACACCCGATTCATCAAGGCCATAAATGTTGCAGGAGCATTAGTTAACCTAAATGGCATCACCAGTAACGCATGATGGTTATAACGTGTCCTAAAAGCAGTCTTAGGCACGTCCCCCTCCTTTATCTTCAATTGATGATAACCGAATCTTGGGTCTATCTTAGGAAATACCCTAGCTCCCTGTAACTATTTGAAAAAATTTTTTATCCTGGGCAAAGGATATCTATTATTGATGGTGATCTTATTCAACTGTCTATAATTAATACACAACCTCATTGTCCCGTCCTTCTTCTTGACAAACAACATAGGGGCTCCCCAAGGTGACATACTAGGTCGAATAAATTGTTTATCTAGTAACTCTTGAAGCTGAACATTCAACTCTCTCTATTCAGCTAGTGTAGATATGGGTGCTAATCTTGGAATCACTTCAATAGAAAACTCAATCTCTCTATTGGGAGGTAACCCAGACAACTCCTCAGGGAATATGTCAGAAAAATCTTTCACTACCAAGATTTCTTCTAACTTCCTACTTTCCTTGTTAGAATCCACCACATATGGCAAATACCCCTCATAACCCTTCTTTAACCATTTACTAGCAGTTAAGACAGAAATAAGACAGTTAGCAAGTATCTTTTGTTCTCCCTGAAAATTAAACTCCTCGTATCTAAGTATCTTGAACACCACATTTTTCCTAAAAAAAATCTACCCAAGCTTGATATGCATATAACCAATTCATCCACATAATTAAATCAAAATTTATCATATCTAAAGGCAATAAATCAACTTCAAAGTCTCTATCAACAATATTAATTATACAACCTCGATAAATTATCCTGATAATAACCCTATCTCCAGTAGGAACCTCAACAATAATCGCATACATCGAAGGACTAGAACTAGCATCAATAGATTTCATATAAATACTAGATGCAAAAGAATGGCTTGCACCAGGATCAATCAATAATCTAGCAAGCCTACCAAGGATAGATATCATACCCATAACAACATCAAGAGTGGCTTTTGCATTCTGTTGGGTCAATGCATAGACTCTGCTGTCTCTGGAGGGAAACTAGCTTCCACATCTTCTCTTAGTTACTGATCCTCGACCTCTACCCTGCACATTCCCTAATCCATCACCTCTCTCCACCGATCTTCTCCCAACACTTCCAAGACCTACGTCAGCAAATTTCCGCACTAGACAATCGGCAGCAACATGTTATCCCTCACCACATACAAAGCATATCTGTGTAGGGTAATTCCGAGATGGATGCCCCGTCTGATTATATCAGATCACTATAGAGGACGATGTTAAATGTCACCAAATAGAGGAAATTTTTGTGACACTATGTAATGACCCATCTCGAGTAGGCCCAACTAGAGGCAACATCCTTACTTTTCATAACTAAGCACCTGAACAACTATAATATGAATAGAGTCTAACATAGACGTAGGATAATATATGTATACCATAGTAAGTAAGTACAACTTCGATCAATAATAGAATCATTTAACTTTCCAAAAGGAAGTTTCATAAGACATAACTTCAAAATATACAACTTAATATAAAATACTAGACTGCTATTACAAAAAGAGATTGGACGAGGATGCCAGCACTTGGACCCACCTAGAGATTTCTCTTCCTTGCTTCTTCACTAATGGTTCAAGGCACTCGAATAATCTTCTTGAAATAGTAAGAGGGAGGGGGTGAGCTAAAATGCTTAACAAGTAAACACATTACTCAAAGTAATCAATGAAGTCCTTTTATAAACGCCTTGCGGGTAGTTTAGTACATATACATGTTTTATAAAATTATATCTTTATACAATATATAGTAATTCATATGGCTTGTGGATTCTAAATATACAACTCAAGGATGATATCATATAACTTAAGCACTCCTTCAATTATTTCAATTCTTTATCGTTTCAATCGAGTAGGTCATGAATATCGGGACGTATCCCATTTAAATAAATTAGATCCCCTCTCTACCACTTATCGAGCAGGGTCTCCACTTCCAAGAACAAGAGCCCTACCCCTTATCAGATGGAGCTATAACATTTGACACACTAATACTTCCTCTTTACCCGTTACCGGGTGAGATTTATATAGCTACAGAATAAATCAATTCCTTCCACATCACACAATAACAACAAAAGTAATACAACAAATACAAAGCATTCTTGGTAATATAACCTTACAATACACATTTCATGAACTAATTATATTAAACACCCCCCAAATTTATAGATTTTTAATACACATGTATTATCTTCATGCATCTCATGCTCCTTAAATGCTTTAGTCCTAACTAATGTGTATAATCTAAGCTTTTAATGTCAATCAAGATTCTCATGCTTACTAAGAGTAAGGAGATACTCACCTTGTAGAATAAACCTTCACTTTTGAATCACCTCTTTGCCCTTAGAACGTTTCGCAACCACATCTAAAGAATTCATCGATTAAAATCAACCTCAGAGATATATACAATTACTCACTAATTACTCAAGTTAAGAAATCAAGAGCTACTATTTAATTCATCTAATTATCCTTAAAGACTTGTAACATGAAGGAAAAGGAGAATTTTGATGTAAAAAAATCTGAAAATAGGGTTGGAGAATCAACTGTTAACAATTGACTGTCATACTTGGCAGTCAATAGTCTTACTTGCACAATCGAGTGAGACTTTTAGGGAGTTTCACAGTTGACTCTGAGGCTTCTAGGGAGTTTCACAGTTGACTGTTTAACTCCATAATCCACTGCAGGACCTTCAGAGAATTTCAGAGTCGATTGTACTCCATAGTCGACTGTCGTGAGGTTAGAAGCTGAGAAATGGGCGAAAATCTCACTTCTTCCTTTTGAAAACCAAATCAAACCTTCATAAAATTACAAACCCTTTTGAAACAAAATTTTCACAAGAATCTAAATCAATTTTCTAAACTCTTTCCAGTTAAAATCTCCAAATCCACAACCAAGCACAAAACTCTTTTCTTCAAACAAAAAACCTAACGTTTTCTTAAATTCTTTACTGAACACAATTTAAATCCAAAATTTTGAAACATAACCTAAAGAATCTTAAGAAATATGGAAGGAAGACACCTCTCTTGAGATCTTTGCACTAGAACTCACAAAAATCAAAGGAAAAAGAGAAAAGAAAAGGCTAGGTTTTTGTGTCTTGAAAAGAAAAGGAGAAAAGTTGAAAATGAAGAGCTCCCTCTCATCCTTACTTATTTATAACGCTTACCAAAGAAATAGGGTAGGTTAGACTTCACCCCTTGAAGTCTCTAATCTTTCTAAATAAACCTCAAATTAGATTTTCCTCTCACAAGTCCCCAACCAATTAACTCATCACTAATTATTAAGCACTCAAAAATATCAGCAATACAATTTGTCTTCTTATCTTATACTTCTCACACTGTCCTTCTCTTGTTTCATTTCATTTCAAGTCTCCTCAATTACTTTCTAAGACATATACATATATCTAGCTATTTCATGTAGCCATCTTAAAAAAGATCAAACGTAAAGTAGATCCTTAATTTTGCAAGGGAAATGGTGTGTATTTTTTCTTGAATGAGCATTGATCTGTGATTATTTTTTCTTGTTTTGATTTTAAATTTATTTTCTTACAGGGCTGCAGTTCGATCTTTACTATAAGTATAAACTTTGTGTTGGAAATCACCTTGACAAGATGCTCAGGTGGTGATCTTCCAAACACCCAAGTCTAGAATGACTTGTAGAAAGAAATACAACAATCAAAAATAAGAATAGAAAATCAAAGAAAGAAAGAAGACAAGCAATTTGTTATCGAGGTTCGGCAATGTGCCTACGTCCCCGTGAGTTCCTCTGAACTCTCTGCACTAAATCAATGGTTCTTTACAAATACAGCAACCCTCTTCAAGAAGCTCAAGTTCTTGAAGAAACCAAGAAGAGAACAAGAAAGTGATAGACCTATTACAATGCTTTCTATCAATTCTATACTAACGTCTCTTCTTTACAACCAGCCTCTCTACAATGAGTCCCTCTTGTGTTTTGTTTCTTTGCACTCTCACACAATTCTCTCATCCACACACATGTCTCACAAGTTACATTACATCTTGTGTCATAACCTTATGTTGTTCTCTTATTGAAAAATAAGGCTAGGAAACCCCTTTTATAGCCACCCACTTCTTGGTCATTCTTGAGATTCAATCCTCACCCTTTGATCATGATTACCACTTAATCATGGCCCTTCATCACTCCTAAGTGGTGCTATGCATTTTAACATTACACTCATGCACCTAAGAGAGGGTTAAAACAGGCTGTCCATGTGTGCTTTACTTTGCCTAGCGCCTAGGTGCTCAATAGGGCGCGGTGCGGTGCTGGGCAGAGTCCCTTTGCACACTCTCTGGGTGGTGCACCGCTTGTGGGGAGTGGTGCAGTGCTGGGGCACTTTAGGAGGCATGCATTCTGGATGGTGCACCGCTGGTGAGGGAGCGATGCGGTGCTATCACCAGCAGTGCATATACTCTTTCAGCTTGTGTGCAGAAGTGCACACACTAGTGCGCCTACCCTTACCTTGCTCCAAAGTGATGCACACATATGTGTGCAGTCTTTTAACTTGCTATTTTTTAATACTCCAATGTTGGTTTAGACATTAACCATCTTTGAACCATGTTTTGATATGTGTAAACCTTAGATAAATACCAATAATCTCTACCTTTGTCTAAGTGTTTAAACCTGAACCATTTTTGCAGAGAGCTTCGGGATCCAAACTCATCTTGAGTCATCAATTAACCAACTCCAATCTTAAGTAGTCCAAGGCAATGATTGAACTTACTTAGAGGTATAACCTTGGTGCCTAAATCTGCAGGACTTTCCTCCGTGGTCTTCTTGTCAACATGAATGCATCCTTTCGTACCATTTTTCAGAATGTAATGATACCGAACATCCATATGCTTCATCCCCTCATGGAACACTAGATTCCTCCATAAGTGTCATGCACTTTTGCTATCCAAAGATACCACCACCTGCTCTTTTAGGACCTCCCACTCGTCCAATAACCCTTTGCACCCCATAGCCTCCTTTATGGCTTCCGTAGCCGCTATGCATTCTGCCCCGGTTGTTATGAGTGCTACCACCAGCTACCACTGAGCCTTCAAATACCTCAGCAACCTCTTCATCCCAAGCCAATGCCTCTTTCTAGGACTACTCACAAATCTGCTGAGAACACCCATTGCCCAAGCCTTAACCAGTTTCTCTCCTTTTCTTGGATTCTACACATCCTAAGGATCTTTTGTGTAAGGCTGAGATCATTCCTCTCAAATTCCTCACTGAGTTGAGATGTAAACCTTTCCATCCTCTCACTGCTATTCCAAACCAATAGCACATCATTGACATAGATGAGGATACTCACCATCTTCTCCACCTTGTGTCCAGGTGAGAAAGTTTCTATGAAACCTATGTTTTCTCTTCTTGTGAACCCATTCGCCACCATCCTAGCTTTGTTTCAGACTTCATCTCCTAGAGGGTACCCTTCTTTGATCTTGTAAGGGCACTTACATTCTACAACTTTCTGTTTTCCTGGAATTTTCACCAATTCCCATAAGTTGTTCTTCCTCAAAGAATCCATTTCTTCCTCCATAGCTAGCTGCCAGTTTGACGAATCCTTACACTCTATGGCATTCGTGTAAGTTTCTAGTTCAACCTCTCCTTCTATCCAAGGAGTTGCTACATTAGCATTCGCAAACCCATATCTCAAAGGTTGTCTAACCACCCTCTTTCCCTGGTCTCTTTTGAGCTGGTAGTCATTATAACTTGCTGCATCAACCTCTTCTTGTTTAGCCTCTTCATGAGTTTCTTGAGCTTAGCCTTCATCCAAAGGCTCTACCTGGTTTGAACTCTCTTACCTCCTTTGCTCTACCTGAACTGAGTTCCCCTTGATGCGATGCTCATAACTTCCGGACTGGTTTGCTCACTAGCCCTCCTAGGGTTAGTTTTCTCCAAGTAGGGAAATAACAATTCATTAAAAATAACATCCCTACTTATAATCAGTTTCATGCCCTTCTTTTCTAAGGACCACAACCTATATCCCTTAACCCCATCACCATATCCTAGAAATACACATTTTCTAGATCTTGGGCTAAGTTTATCCTCATTTTGATGTGCATATGCAGCACATCCAAAAGTCCTAAGGTTGTTTAATTCAGGGGGTTTTCCACTCCACATCTCCATGGGAGTCTTGAGCTCTAAAGCTCTAGAGGGTGATCTATTCACTAAGTATGCAGCTGTAGCCACAACTTCTCCCCAAAAATATTTTGGTAAACCGGATCCTATTAGCATGCACCTAACCTTTTCCGTAAGGGCTATATTCATTCTTTCAGCAACTCCATTTTGCTGAGGGGTTTCCACAACCGTCCTATGTCATAGAATCCCATTTAACCTGCAAAATTTATCAAGTTCTTGGTTAAAAATTTCTAAGCCATTATCGGTTCTTATCCCCTTAACTACTCTACCCATTTGAGTCTCTACCAGCCCTTTCCACAACACTAATTTATTCAAGGCATCTGATTTATTTTTAACCAAATAAACCCAAACCTTTCTTGAATAATCATCAATTAAAGACAGAAAGTAAAAGTTACCTCCCTATGTTGGTGTCCTTGCTGGTCCCCAAAGGTCCGCATGAATGTAATCAAGAATGCCCTTAGACTTGTGCACTCCGGTGTTGAAGCTAACTCGGTGTTGCTTCTCAAGAACACAACACTAGCAGAAATCAAGTTCCTCTACTTTGTCACCACCAAGTAGGCCATCCTTGCTGAGAACTTGCAGACCCTCTTCGCTCATATGTCCCAAGCGAGTGTGCCAAAGGGCTGTCTTGTCCATCTCAGCCATCAAGTTTGCTGCTTGATCATTGATTTTTGTCTCTCCGATCATCTTATTGAGTCCATTGTTTCTTGCTGCCTTGATCACGACCAAAGATCCCTTGGCCACCTTGATCTTTCCTCCCTCTACTTTGCATGTATACCCCATAGAATCCAGTTGCCTCAGTGAGATCAACTTTCTCTTCAAATCTAGAAGATGCCTCACATTTTCCAATAGCCTTGTGACTCCATCAAACATCCTCACCTAGATGTCTCCCGTGCCCCTCACTTGGTAAGAAATATCATTCCCCAAGAAAACCTTTTCATCATTGGTTTCCTTGAAATTCTTGAACCAACTCCGGTGAGGGCACATGTGATGAGTTCACCCGGAATCCAAGATCCATTTCTCGCTGCCTTCTTGCCCCTTGCTCACACCCGAGCACACAACAAGAACATCATCATCTTGCTATTCTATTTTGGCAACCGAAGCCTCTCCATTCTTGGTATGGCTTCCTCCTCTATCCCTTGTCATCTTCTTGCAATCTTTCTTGACATGACCCTCCTTATGGCAGTAGTAGCAACTCTTCCCTCCAAATCTCAGTTTAGAATGCATTCTCCCATGGCTTTCTCCTCTACCTCTATCCCGGTAATAACCATGCATGCTGCTGTGCACTCTCCCATGGCTCTCTCCTCTACCTCTGTCCTGGTAGAAGCCATGCATGTTGCTGTGCACTCTCCTATGGCTCTCTCCTCTACCTCTGTCCCGGTAGTAGCCATGCATGCTGCTGTGCACTCTCCCATGGCTCTTTCCTCTACCTCTGTCCTGGTAGTAGCCATGCATGCTACCATACTGAGTTACCGGCCTTCTTTTAAAGAACATCCCTTTACCACTTGATGCACTCCTCATCTTGGCATCAAGATCATCTTGCAACTCTTTATTAGGATCAAATTTAAAAGCAAAGATTCGTTTACGAAGATACCTCTTATCCGGGAGAGTCTTGGCAAGAAACAACTCATCTAGTTTCTTCCATATTGCAGCTGGATCTTTTGAGTCTCCGCACTCCCTTGTGACATTATCCGATAAGTGCAAGAAGACGGTTTTGTATGCCATCTTCTTCATCTCATTCCGCTGGTCCTCCGTGACACTTGCTGGAAAAACATCATCTTCTCCAATAGCCAAGTCCACTTTCTGTTGCACAAGAACCTCCTTGATCTTCCGCTTCCACAGGGAAAATCCTCCCTTTCCATCAAACTTCTCAATACCAAAATCTGAACCCATCTTTGCGGACAAGATCCCAGATTTATGCAATACCCACAAATGCTTTCTTCAACCTCAAGAACATAGATCGAAGATGGATCTTAACACCGTTCTTGAATCTACCTCAAGAACATGATCAGATCTTGATCTTTACACCGTTCTTGAATCACCCTCAAGAACATAATCAGATATTGATCTTAACTCTGTCCTTGATTCACCTCAAGAACACGATCAGATATAAATCTTAACTCCATTCTTGAATCACCCTAGAAGTTGATCTTTGATTCTTGGAGTCTTGGCTCCGTCACCTTCTTGTTCTTGCTCTGATACCCAGTTGTGCAGCTCTGATACCACTGTCTAAAGCTCTGATACCACTGTTAGAAATCACCTTGACAAGATGCCCAGGTGGTGATCTTCTAAACACCCAAGTCTAGAATGACTTGTAGAAAGAAATGCAGCAATCAAAAACAAGAACAGAAAATCAAAGAAAGAAAGAAGACAAGCAATTTGTTATCGAGGTTCGGCAATGTGCCTATGTCTCTGTGAGTTCCTCCGAACTCTCTATACTAAATCAATGGTTCTTTACAAATACAACAACCCTCTTCAAAAAGCTCAAGTTCTTGAAGAAACCAAGAAGAGAACAAGAAAGTGATAGACCTATTACAATGCTTTCTATCAATTCTATACTAACCTCTCTTCTTTATAACCAGCCTCTCTACAATGAGTCCCTCTTGTGTTTTGTGTCTTTGCACTCTCACACAATTCTTTCATCCACACACATGTCTCATAAGTTACATTACATCTTGAATCACAACATTGTATTGTTCTCTTATTGAAAAATGAGGCTAGGAAACCCCTTTTATATCCACCCACTTCTTGGTCATTCTTGAGATTCAATCCTCATCGTTTGAACATGATTACCACTTAATCATGGCCCTTCATCACTCCTAAGTGGTGCTATGTGTTTTAACCTTGCACCCACGCACCTAAGAGAGGGTTAAAACAGGCTGTCCATATGTGCTTTACTTTGCCTAGCGCCTAGGTGCTCAACAGGGGGCGGTGCAGTGCTGGGCAGAGTCCCTTTGCACACTCTCTGGGATGTGCACCATTGGTGGGGAGTGGTGCGGTGCTGGGGCACTTCAGGAGGCATGCATTCTGGATGGTGCGCCGCTGGTGAGGGAGTGGTGCGGTGCTGTTTAATTACGCCGAAAACATAACGCGGTTATTGTAGTACAGCTTTGGGGTGTCGATTCCATAAGGAAACAAGTTAATTACAAAAGAAGGTGTGAATTTTAACATAGACGATAAAATAATGATTGAAAGAATCTGAATTGTGTGAAAATAGTGTGAAGGATAGTATAATAAAGAAACAACAAGGTTCTGGAAATCCTCCCTAGGTTCGTTTCCCTAATCCTAACTTAATTAAGTTGTTTTTATCTCGATTGCAAGTTTCACATCCCAAACAGGCAATCGGCAAATATTCAATTAAAGTGCATGTATAAACCCTAATGTAATTGATATGAATTATTCTTTACTTTCAAGCACACATGACCTAACTTATAAATTATCAAGAGACGACGGTATATCTAAAGGACGATACCGCAGCAATGGACAAATATATAAAAGAGATCTACCGGACTCAATCACACCCAAACAGGTACACATAAGAAAAGTCTGACTAAACTTATATAGAAAAGAAGCATGCAACCACCAGAGTTATAATAAATCTACTAATTAAATTAAAGAATATTACATAACAATATTTAACGAATATAATTCCAACTACAACCGAATCAAATAAAGGAAAAATAAGAACAACTACACCTAGGGATTCATCCCTTCGCCTTGCTTGGAGACTAGCCGGCTATGGGGCTCATGCGTCCTCGAGTTGCCTCCGGCCTCCCGACGATCATCTCTCCCGACCTTCAAACTTTAAACTTCGGGTTCCTCCTAAAGGCCCTCTGGATTGCTCCTAAAGGCCCTCTGGATTCATCCCCGATTCCTTCTTCAAAGCTGAAGTGGAGTAGGCTATTTATAGGGAAATACCATGAGTGCAATGTGTTTCCAATCCGATGTGGGATGTGGGATATAGAAATGTGTTTTCTAACCGATGTGGGATGTGGGATTTAAGCCCAAAATCACGCTGAAATCCCGCACATCCCACACAGCCTGACCTTTGTCTACTTAAACTGCCATAACTTTCTCTAGAAAAATCTTTTTGATGAACCGTAAAATTCTCCAGAAAATAGACTTCCGGATCTTGCTAAGCATATATGGCTCATCTCCTGGTTCTTCTTGTATCAATACAGTTTAATTTTTAAAGATGATTGATATGTACGGGCAATTTTGGCAATTTAGTGAAACTCTTTCTATTGCGGGCAGAAGCTGTTGCTCTTTTAAGCCCTCCATCTTGTCCTTTCGGAAGCATTCCTTCACTCCAGAATGCCTCGAGTCTCTGTGCTTCAAGCAATGATAACTTTTCCTCCTCTTTTGAGCTTAAAGTACCTGAAAATGCACCAAAACAGATCAATGATCCAAGAATGATACTTTAGAGTTGTTAACGTATAAAAGTGCAATTAAAACCTAGATCAACCCTAAAATGTGAACAATTAAGTACTGTTAAGATGCATTTTATGACTCTCATCACAACCCCCAACTAGCTTATTTCTAGTCCCTAGCAATTCAAGCGAAAATAAGAGATGAATTCTATGGTAGGAGTTGAAAACAAAGTAAAGCAATGCTAGCGTTGAGCCAAGAGTAATTCACTTTTTGTCTCAAAAATTGCACATAACATACGATACATAGAATCATTAAATTTCACCTAAGTCCAAAAGTAATCCAAACATCAATCTTAAAATCGTTATTGACTCTTAACATCCATCTTACCACAAACCATTAATCCAAACACCCGGATGATTTTATGCATAACATTCATGAATACAAGTCTTGGACTCTAAAAACATAATAAATTGCGTGACATCAATCACAAAAACAAGCTCTATAAGCTCACTTTTCAAATCACTCTCCATTATTGTAGAAAAATCACACTACATTGGATCAATAGGTCTTTAATAAACTTGTAACGTTCGGCTAAGGTAAAAGCTAAGAAAGAATGGGAAGAATTCACAAGTAAAAGAACTTAATCTCGTAGTTTTGAACACAGCTCTTTAAGCACTGGATAACCTTACTTTAACACCCAACTCTTTCAACCATTTTTTGAGCATTTCTTTCAACAAATCACCATTTTTTTTCTTTTCTTTCTTTCTTCTTTCTTTGCCATAATTAATTTTTTTTTTAATTTTGGCACATAACCATTCACCTTCTTTTTCATTTTTTTTTCTTTTCTTTTCCACAACCCCCAACTTATCTCCTTTAATGTACTTGGGTTGCGGTAGTGATATTTTTTTCATATTTCCACCCTTACTCCTTTTAAGTGCTTCTCACAACATGTGTATAACTAAGTTCTTTTAAAAGAAAGGTAAGGATAAAAATATTTTTAGGCTCATAAAGGTAAGTAAATGGTTTATCAAAAGAAACAAGGCTCAATTTTTCTTTTCAAGAAAAAGGCTCAAATAGGTGACTAGTGATAAATATAGCAATGGTAGGTTTGAAAGGCTCAAACGGTTCAAAAATGACTTATATCATATCCTGAGTAGTGTGCATTCTAGGAATTCACCTCAAGTGATTATCAAGTAAGTTCTAGAGCTTGTCAAGACTGCAAAAGTATTCACAAAATAATCACACATAAAACTTTTCTAAATGCTTTCGATTAATCATTCAATCTTACCACAAGCTAGAGTCTCTAACCAAATCAAGATTGATACTTAAATTAATTTCAAACCGAAGCAAGATTTAACTACTTCTAAATGCTATATGCTATCTCAATTATGCTCACATTATTGACATGTGAATTACATCCAAGGCAACCACAAAGCATGCTTTAAAACAAAAAGAAAGGGAAACAGACACCAAGCAGTTTAATGGAAAAAGAAAAAAATGTATGGAAATAAAGAATATGGAAACAAAGAGATGCGTTTCCTCCACCCCCAACTTAAAAATTGCATTGACCTCAATGTAAAAGAAAGAGTAAAGGAAACTCCCATTGTAGCCAAAGGTGCACAGAAGCTGAAAATTGTGCTCCACCATTTGAACTGCTTCGTTTATTTGTCCCTGAAAAATAAATACAAAAGTAAAAATTTGGAAAACAACAAGATAATAATAATAAAAGAAATATGAAAAATAATAAAAATAAAAGGATACATTTTGGGCTGCCTCCCACGAGCACTAAGTTTTACGTTTTCAGCCAGACGCTCTTATTCCCTCCTCGAAAAACATAGGTTGAATGCATCCGCCACTGCTTCATTGCCAAATTCGGTGCTTCTATGCTTGGAGCCTCAAGGATGTCATCAGTAACATCCGCAAATGCTGGCTTGATATATGTTTTGGTGAAGCCATGGGTGAAGGTGGACTCTAATGGATTAAGGTGCTGGACCTTTTCCATGAACGAGTCCATCATGTATGCTTGTGCTTGATGGCTTTCAGCCACATCCTCTGATTTTTTCGTTGTTGGGATGTGTACTGATTTACCACCAAGTGTCTCAATGGCATTCACCTTCTCCAAATTCTTTTATGCTAGGTGTTGACCATGGGGTGTGGGCTGAGCTTGAGAAGGGAACTTACCTTGCTCAGTCACACTCAAGTAGCTCATCAACTTGGACACTTGGCTCCTAGTTTCTTTACCCTCTTCCATCACCTACGTAATTAGTGCCTCAAACCTTTGGTTTGTTTTGCCTTGTGCCTCTATAAAAGGCTGTAAGGTGTCTTCTAGAGAGTTCCTAGAGGCTGAGGGTGAGTGATAAGGTGCAGGGGATGATCGAGGGGGCTGTGCATGCTGGTTTTCAGATTTTCAGCTGATGTTGGGGTGATTTCGCCACCCCGGGTTATAAGTGTTAGAGAAAGGTGCAGGAGGCCTCTTGTACATGCCTAAGGCATTACATTGTTCCTCATATGCCCCTTTCATATCAAAAAATATGGGGCACTCTTTGGCGAGATGATCTACCCCGCCACACACAAAGTACAGCTCTACAGACTCAGCATGATTAGCCACATGTGTTTGCTTTGAGCCCTTAGTTTTAAATGCATCAAACTCTCTAGTGAGCATCTCGACCTTGGCTCTAAGGTTATCCTCTTCCCTAAGATGGTAAATTCCACCACCATTTGGGTGCCCTATAGGTCGTGACCTAGTTGTGCTTTCAGTAGCACTAGGTCCAGTCCAAGTGTGAGCTTTTTCAGCAAGCTCATTGAGGTACTCTATGGCCTCATCAGGATCTTTCTCTAAAAACTTACCATTACACATCATCTCTACAAATTGGCGCTCTCTATATGTAAGTCCCTCATAAAAATAGCTCACTAAGCGCCAACTCTCATACCCATGGTGAGGGCACATACTCAATAACTCTTTAAATCTCTCCCAAGACTGATACAAAGTCTCGCTGTCCTTTTGTGCAAAGGTGGAGATTTGCCTTTTTAAAGCATTGGTCTTATGTAGGGGAAAGTATTTATTAAAAAAAATCCGATTCATCTCAGTCCACGACCCAATAGATCGTGGTTTAAGTGAGTATAGCCAACTCTTAACTCTATCCTTCAAAGCAAAAGGAAAGAACTTAAGCCTCACAATGTCGTCGATTTCGTCTTGACTATGAAAAGTCGCGACTACTTCCTCAAACTCTCTAATGTGCACATATGGGTTTTCATTATCTAAGCCATGAAATGTAGGGAGTAAATGTATCATCCCTATTTTAAACTCTAATGGGCGAGTATTGGCTGGAAATATGATGCATGATGGTGTGGTTGTGCGTGTAGGGTTGAGGTAATCCTGAAGTGTCCTAGCAACATTCTCATTATGGTTATCGGCCATGTTAACAAAATCCTCTAGATTCTCACTTAGGTTTTCTCTATGGGTTTATCTAGGCGAGGTTTCACTATCAGACTCGAAAGGAAAGGGTAATTCTAGCTCAGGTGCTCTAATGAATCTACCTCACAGATCTCTTGTCCAAGCATGCACCAAATGAATCAGAGAGGAAATAAAATAAATAAAATAAGAATTTTTTTTTTTTTTTACCGTCACACTCAAAGTTGACAAGCTTCCTTGTACTTAAGTGCGTTTCCCCGAAAACGGCGTCAAAATTTGATTACGCCCAAAACATAACACGGTTATTGTAGTACAGGTTTGGGGTGTCGATTCCACAGGGAAACAAGTTAATTACAAAAGAAGGTGTGAATTTTAACACAGACGATAAAAGATTGATTGAAAGAATTTGAATTGTGTGAAAATAGTGTGAAGGATAGTATAATAAAGAAACAACAAGGTTATGGAAATCCTCCCTAGGTTAGTTGCCCTAATCCTAACTTGATTCAGTTGTTTTTATCTCGATTGCAAGTTTCACATCCCAAACAAGCAATCGGCAGATATTCAATTAAAGTGCATGTATAAACCCTAATGTAATTGATATGAATTATTCTTTACTTTCAAGCACACATGACCTAACTTATAAATTATCAAGAGACGACGATATATCTAAACGACGATACCGCAGCAATGGACAAATCTATAAAAGAGATCTACCGGACTCAATCGCACCCAAACAGGTACAAATAAGAAAAGCCTGACTGAACTTATATGGAAAAGAAGCATGCAACCACTGGAGTTATAATAAATCTACTAATTCAATTAAAGAATAAAAAAAACAATATTTAACAAAAATAATTCCAACTACAACCGAATCAAATAAAGGAAAAATAAGAACAACTACACCTAGGGATTCATCCCTTCGCCTTGCTTGGAGACTAGCCGGCCATGGGGCTCATGCGTCCTCGAGTTGCCTTCGGGCTCCTGACGATCATCTCTCCCGACCTTCAAACTTTAAACTTCGGGTTCCTCCTAAAGGCCTTCTGGATTGCTCCTAAAGGCCCTCTGGATTCATCCCCGATTCCTTCTTCAAAGTTGAAGTGGAGTAGGCCTTTTATAGGGAAATACCACGAGTGCAATGTGTTTCCAATCCGATGTGGGATGTGGGATTTAGAAATGTGTTTTCCAACCGATGTGGGATGTGGGATTTAAGCCCAAAATCACGCTGAAATCTCGAACAGCCTGCACAGCCTGACCTTTTTCTACTTAAACTGCCATAACGTTCTCTAGAAAAATCCTTTTGATGAACCGTAAAATTTTCCAGAAAATAGACTTTCGGATCTTTCTAAGCATATATGGCTCATCTTCCTGGTTCTTCTTGTATCAATACAGTTTAATTTTTAAAGATGATTGATATGTACGGGCAATTCTGGCAATTTAGTGAAACTCTTTCCATTGCGGGCAGTAGCTGTTGCTCTTTTAAGCCCTCCATCTTGTCCTTTCGGAAGCATTCCTTCACTCCAGTATGCCTCGAGTCTTTATGCTTCAAGCAATGATAACTTTTCCTCCTCTTTTGAGCTTAAAGTACCTGAAAATGCACCGAAATAGATCAATGATCCAAGAATGATACTTTAGAGTTGTTAACGTATAAAAGTGCAATTAAAACCTAGATCAACCCTAAAATGCGAACAATTAAGTACTGTTAAGATGCATTTGATGACTCTCATCACTGCCCTTCACCAGCAGTGCGCACACTCCTTCAACTTGTGTGTAGAAGTGCACACACTAGTGCGCCTACCCTTACCTTGCTCCAAAGTGATGCACACACGTGTGCAGTCTTTAACTTGCTATAATTTAATACTCAAATGTTGTTTTAGACTTTAACCATCTTTGAACCATGTTTTGACATGTGCAAACCTTAGACAAATACCAACACTTTGTAAAGAATCTAGAGGTGAATTTCATAGATCTTGATTTCTTTTTTTGGGATGACTGAGAGTATACATAGATCTTGTTTTGAGCTTCTTTACCTTTGTTATGGAAGTTATTTATCTTAAGTTTCTCCCAATATTTCTTATGACTTAAAATAGAACTTTATATATAATCTGAATCTAAACTATATTTGTATGTTTATGTATATATGTCAGCACAGAAAACATTCGAGCCAATTTTTTCTATGCAGGAAAAATAATTCTATATACGTAGTATTAAGGAAAACAGAACATCCCGGCCATTTGCATGCTGTGTCAGTACTGAAAACGTAGTCAGTAGAGAGGAAACCATGGTGCAGGAGGTACATGGGCTGATATTCTGACTGATTTTCTTAATTCTTACATATCTGCAAGGTCACTGGAGTATGGTTAGCCTTTTGTCATAGTTTAAGGCATCTCTTGAGGGATTACCTATTATTAGCAAACGTTATTGTTTCCTTTATTCATCACAGTGAATGGTTCTTGCAAGGAAATTAGCAGTGCTGGACATGAGCACTCAGTAACTGAAATCGCCAATTGTAATGATATATGTGCTAGTAGGTCCCACCATAGAAATTTATATGGGCTATTCACTAACTCATATGGTAGATTTTATCCTTGCAGGTAAATTTTTTAGATTTGGTAGTAAGTTATCATATTTGGGAGTAATATCCAAATGTGACAATTACTATTAAATATGAATTATTTTACAAATAGATTTGACTATTTTACTAGCAATTGTGACAACTAATTTTCATGTGTTAAGACTAGGCAAGGAATCTAAAAAACAAAATCCAATTTCATGTCAAACACAATGTATTTAATTTAGACTATATCATTTCCATTTATGTTGACTTGTTCAGGTGAGATCAAAATTAGATTAGGCCATTAAAAAGTAAAATGATTATTTTTAATATATATTTTTTTGTTTATTTCTCTTAGCTTGGTTGCTTTGCTAGGGTGATTGTTCGTTTCTCCTAATATTTATCATTTGCAGCATGCTGTTTCATTAATAAAATTGTCTTTTACCATTAAAAAAACTAGTTAATTTGCGAAGAATGACCAATTTTATTTCCTCTTCTTAACAACTACTAGAATCAAATGGCATTTGGCTTAGCTGGTGAACAGGGAGATCCATGTAAGGACTTTGCCTTGAACTTTGATTATGATCATGACTTTATGAACAAAGAGAATATTCAATCACCTAAAATTGTGCAAAATGAAACAGTTGGGAACTTATCAAATATAAGTAAGCACGTGGATGCTTTTTTTTACGATGTTCTTTAGATAAAATTAATATATAGATAGTTTCTAGTAATAATTAATTAACTTTTCAAGTATTTTTATTAAATAATAAAAAATTTCATTATTCAACTAATTAATTATGTTTTGGGTAATGATGGTTCATAAGGAGTTTGTGGAGTTAGGATCATCGAGTGGAAGCAATCTTCCACTAGTGAATCATTCAAACTCCAACTAGAACCTGATAGCCCCAATATCTGTACAAAACAATTGTGAAATTTTGGATCTCTCACCTCCATTCAACAATTCTTCAATTATGAGGACACCTGCAGTAACTTACAATCCGGTAACAATACATTGCTTTCTTTATGTATAAATTAACACGCCATCTCTTGTTTGACATACCGATCATATTCTAACTCTAAACAATTTTACCTTATTTCATATATATACTAAATATATATTAGGTTCATTTCATTTTGTTAATGTTTGGTAAGGAGGGCATTGATATCCAGTCATTGCTAGCTAAAGCAAATGATAATCACCCTCCAATGATTGTTGATACTGGAAACTCAAATTCTCCTATTGTAAATGCTCCCACTAAGCAGTGATTGGGAACCGCCTCCTCTAAAACTCCATTGATTGAGACTCCACTAATCAATTTCTTGAAGATGGTAGGTACAAAGCTATTTACTTCTAAACTAATAGAGAGAAGCAACCTTGTTATTTATATCATCTCATAAATTAACTATTAATCACCATGTTTGCATTATTCTCATGATCCCGGAGGTGAATAACCAACAAAACAGTGCAATTTAGGCTGAGCAACCTAATTTGGTTTACTCAAATCAACTGAATGCTGCTTAGATTAAGCATCTCCTGTATGTCAAAACTTATCTTGTATTCTTATGTAAATTAGATATCCTTTATTCTTATGCTTTTTTTTCTTTCCAAAAAAGTTCAACATAGGCCTCCACTGATGGATCATGATATAAATCCGCTTAATCATGAGTATAACACATTATTTGGGGATGAACTTCTAGGTAACATATCATGCAATATTTCAAGCAACAATCAGCTTGCATTGTTCGACCCTCAAAACGCAATGAGTACTTAGTAATTATATTTTTTATTCGTTTAAAATTTTATTGTGTTAAGTTTCACTTTAATGTTTCAAGCATGTATAAACGGACATGAGTCAGATACTTATGTGATAAACTACAACGACCAGATCTGATCTCTCAGCAACAGAACCCTCCATATAGGCCTATGACTACTACTTTTTGGTATGACTTAGATTTCATCATATATCGGTATGAGAATTATTATTTGTGTAAAACAAAATACAAACAATGGACTGGTAAGTCATTGGAGCTAATTCAATTGATACATAACATACCATCTATTATCTATCGTTTTCAAAGTATTAAATGTTATATTTTTTATATAGAAAATTAACCTGATACTTCACTAAAATGCAAAACTAATTAACATAACTTAGTGTTATAAATATGAAGTGCTTCATCTTCGGAATTGCTGAAAACTTCTTAATTTCAGGAGTCAACAATTATTTGACAACGGACAAGTCAATCAACTCCCTTTGGTGCCAACATTCAGAACACAGTTAGAAAACTCCTTTCTTGCCGAATCAATTATTTAACTAGCTTAATTTCAAGCTGTTGTTGATATATTGAACAACTTATAAATTCTTGCTTTTAAACTTCTTATAGGCTACAAGGTCTCCAGGGACTAATGAATCAAACTACCAGGCCAAGTGCTTCATACCAAAGCCTTGACAGTTCTAAACCAAATCCAATCTTGAGCTCGAGGATTCAACAAGTAAAAATCTCACTTAAGACCTCATTACTTGCACTTTTTTTTTAATCAAGCTTTATAGTGCTTCGTAGATTGACCTTATAAAATTTTAGTTGAAAAAAAAAATTTAGCATTGAATTTCGAGGCATAGTCATGGTAGAGGCGGATTTGAATTTGGGCAATTATCGAGACACTCCAAGGTATTGCATTTTCTTCACATATTATCTTGTTATAAATTCGTACACATATTAAAGTTTTGTTGAATATATCTCTTCTTCATAAAAGTGGAAAACCAATTAAAGACAGATCAATACTTCAAAATCAAATCACACATTTTATGATGTAGGAGGATTCGAGTCAGACGATGCTCTGAGTTGTCAGATAGCACGTTGTTGGCACTGAGATACCTTGAGTTGGCAGATCAGCACAAAGATGGCAGGTGGATTACCTAGAACGGTTTACATCGTTTAGTGTGACACGAGCTCGGATCGAGCGGCCCCCGATCAAAGTTTAGGCTTTGTCCTAAGCTTAGTTGTTGTTAAGCCAAAAAATGACGTTTAGGCCTTCAATTTTGCAGTTTTCGGTTTTAGGAAACTTTCCATTTGTAATTTCCTTTTGTATTCAAGTCAAAATTGATTGCCATTGATTCTGCCTTAATACAATCGCTTAATTTTAGTAATTTCCATAGTTTTCCCCAGGATTATGTTTTCGGGGATTTTTTTCCTTTTTCATTTTGACCTTATAAATAAGAAGGCCACATACGAAAAAGACAGATTATTATTATTATTGAATAAAATTGTGTTTTTTTTCCTGTGAATTCTCTGTTGAAACTAGCGTACAGAATAATTGCTATTCTGCTCGGCGTCAATTGGTATCAAAGCTTCAGCATCTTCCTGGGGTGAGATTTCATCAGTTTCCATGGCTGGTGGTCATGGTCATAGTCGTCACGGGCAGGTTCAGAACGAGGAAGCCCCATACCGTGATCGTAACGTTCAGGATGCGATGATTGAGGATTTACAGAGGCAAGTTGCAGAGTTAACCCAGTGTCTAGTGGCGCAGAATTTCGATGATCGTGAGATGGAAGATCACGATTCTGATTCCAGTTTCGAAAACCCGTATCACAATCCTGCTCGATTCTGGGAGCATCGTGGTCAGGAGAATCGTTATAGAGACCTCGGTTTCAGAGTGGATCTGCCCGAGTTTTTTTGTACGTTACAGGCCACAGGATTTGTCGATTGGTTAAATGAAGTAGAGCGTATTTTTGAGTATAAGGAAGTCCTAGATCGTGTCAACGTGAAACTAGTCGCCATCAAACTGAAAGGCAAAGCATCTGCGTGGTGGGAGCAGTTAAGGTGCTCACGCGACCGACAGGACAAGGCCAAGATCACTTATTGGGAGAGAATGAAGAAGAAGATGAAGGGTCACTTCCTTCCTTTCGGCTACACTCAAACCTTATTTCAGCGACTTCATTCGTTGAGGCAAGGCACGAGATCGGTTGATGATTACATGGAGGAGTTCTATCAATTGATAGCCCAGAATGATTTATCTGAGACGAAAGAGCAGATGGTGGCACGGTATTTGGAAGGATTACGACAGCCCCAGCAGAATGTCCTCAGTTTTCACTCACTGTGGACTATTTCTGAAGCGTACCAGCGTGCACTTACGGTGGAAAAACAGCAGAACAAGAGGCCAATGATCAGAAGCGATCAAAGCAGTCGGCCAGTTCGCCCTCAAGAATCCCATCTCGCTCAGCAGCCACTCCATAGTAACTCTAACTCAAATATTATATGTTTCAGATGTAGTGAACAGGGACATAAATCGACTAAGTGCAGGAAGCCTACTAGTCAAAAGGGCAAAAATCTCCTAATTGAGGATGACGTGGTAGATGAAACTGAAGAGATTGGAGAGCCTGTGTATGACGATGTTGAAGATGGAGATGTGTTGTATAGAGATGGCCATGAGACTCTAGGCGTTCATAAGAGTCTACTGACCCCCAAAGGCGATTCAGGGGACAATTAGTTGAGAACTAATATTTTCCACATGACCTGCACAGCTGCAGATAAAGTCTGCAAGATGATCATTGACAATGGTAGTTGCGAGAACGTAGTGTCTAAAGAGACTGTCCAGAAATTGCAGTTAAAGATAGATCGTCATCCCAAGCTGTATAAATTGTCGTGGCTAGAAAAAGGCAGTGAGGTAACAGTAGATAGGCGATGCCTAGTATCTTTTTCGATTGGTAGGAAATATTTTGATAATGCTTGGTGTGATGTTGTGTCTATGGATGCTTGTCATATATTGTTAGGCAGACCCTGGCAGTATAATCGTAGTTTTATTCATGATGGGCGGAAAAATACATATTCCCTTAGCATCAAAGGGAAGAAGATTGTGTTGGCACCTTGTCGAGAAGGAACCACTCCTACCCCGGTAGCCAATAATACTAATCTGCTTTCTATGTCCAGGTTTTTAGCTGAGATTGAGCGTGGAAGCGTGGTCTATGCTCTGCTGCCTTATTGGAATATAACAGCAGACATTAATCCAGATTTACCAGTAGAGGTGCAGTAGTTGCTAGCAGAGTTTTCTGACATGATGCCAGAGGATCTTCCTCCTGGGTTGCCGCCTATGAGGGATTTTCAGCATCAGATCGACCTTGTTCCGGGGTCCAGTTTGCCTAAACGACTGGCGTATCTCCTCAGTCCCAAGGAATCTGAAGAGTTGCAGCGACAGGTAGTAGAGTTGTTGAAGAGGGGCTACGTCCGTGAGAGTATGAGCCCATGCGCAGTTCCTGCCCTGCTAATGCCGAAGAAAGATGGCTCTTGGTGTATGTGTGTTGATAGCAGAGCAATCAATAGGATTACAGTGAAATACAGGTTTCCAATTCTTGGCCTGGATGATATGTTAGACCAGCTGTTCGGTTCTAAGGTTTTCTAAAAAATTGACCTTAAAAGTGGATACCACCAGATCAGACTAAGGCTTGGAGATGAGTGGAAGACAGCGCTTAAAACGCAACATGGGTTGTATGAGTGGACGGTCATGCCTTTTGGGCTTTCCAATGCACCTAGCACATTTATGAGATTTATGTATCAGGTTTTATGGCCTTTCATGGGGAAATTTGTTATAGTTTGCTTCGGTGACATCCTCATTTATAGCCCGACGTGGGCCTCACATTTTGATCACCTCCGTGCTGTTTTTGATATGTTGAGGATGGAGCACCTGTTCGTCAATCAGAAGAAGTGTTCTTTCTTCATTACTTCTGTAACTTTTATGGGTTTTGTTGTGTCTACTAATGGTGTTCAAGTAGATCAGTCGAAGATAGATGCGGTCTTGGAGTGGCCCAAACCGAAGACCTTGCATGATGTCAGAAGTTTCCATGGATTGGCATCCTTCTACCGGCGGTTCATCAGAAATGTCAGCACTCTGATTGCTACTATCACAGAGTGCCTCAAAGGACGTGATTTACAGTGGTCCGAGGAGGCGAAAACCAGTTTTCAACTGGTCAAGCAGAAGATGACAGAGGCACCAGTTTTGGCACTTCCTGATTTTGAAAAAGTGTTTGAGGTAAACTATGATGCATCTGGGGTTGGTATTGGTGGTGTTCTAAGTCAAGAGGGGCGCCCAATAGCTTTTTTTGTGAGAAACTATCAAGATCAAAAAAAAATTATTCTACCTATGATATGGAGTTTTATGCCGTAGTTCAGTCCTTGAAGCATTGGCGTCACTACCTAGTGCAGAGGGAGTTCATTCTTATCACTGATCATGAGGCCCTGAAGTACATCAATGGCCAACACAAGCTCAGTAGACGGCATGCCAAGTGGGTAGCATACTTGCAGGAGTTCATGTTTGCACTGAGGCACCAAGCAGGAAGTTTGAACCGTGTCGCAGATGCACTGAGCCGTCATAAATTACTCCTCACCACCATGAGCACTAGAATTACAGGATTTGAGGTTTTCTATGATATGTATACTGCAGATCCTTCCTTTGGGAGAATAATTCAGGAGGTAACTGATAGTCAACGACATGATTTTATTTTGCATACTGTTTATCTGTTTCGTGGATTACAGTTGTACATTCCAGATTGTTCACTAAGGCAGCAGATTATTAGTGAACTTCATAACAAGGGTCACTTTGGGCGAGACAAGACGTTGGCTTTGATCTCTTCTAACTATTATTGGCCCAAATTGACCAGTGACGTGGCTCATTATGTGGACTGTTATTATGTGTGTCAGCAGTCTAAGGGAGTTCTCACTAATGCGGGCCTGTACACACCTTTACCTGTGCCTGAAGCCCCTTGGTTTGATGTCAGTATGGACTTTGTGTTGGGCATACCCCATTCCCAATGGGCCATGGATTCTATTTTGGTTGTGGTTGATAGGTTTTCCAAGATGGCCCATTTTGTAGCTTGTAGGAAAACAATGGATGCTGCCCGGATCGCCCATCTTTACTTCAGGGAGATTGTGCGTTTACATGGTGTTCCCCGATCCATTACTTCAGATCGTGACACCAAGTTCATGAGTTAGTTTTGGAAGAGTTTATGGGAGAAACTGGGGACGAAGTTGAATTTTAGCAGCGGCTACCATCCCTAGATAGATGGTCAGACCGAGGTGGTGAACCGGAGTTTAGGGAACCTTTTGAGGAGCTTGGCAGAAACTAAACTGAAGTAGTGGGATTTGGTGTTACCTCAAGCAGAATTTGCCTATAACATGTCGAAAAACATAACCACGGGTATGAGCCCATTTGAGATTGCCTATGGTCAGAATCCATCCGGGGTGTTTGACTTAGCCCCTATTCCACGTGTGGGTCGTTTGAGTCACAAGGTAGATGAGATGGCAGAACATCTTCGAGGTATCTATGAGCCGGTGAAGCTGGCCATTAACAAGAGTAATGCCAAGTATAAGGTTCAGGGCGACAGTCACCATCGTTAGGTACTTTTTGATGTTGGTGATTTTGTTTGGGCAGTATTAACTCGTGATCGTTTTACTGTGGGAGAGTATAATAAGCTTAAGGAGCGGAAGATTGGACCCTGTGAGATCCTGTAGAAGATCAATGATAATGCCTACAGACTACGCCTCCCCAGTCATTTGAGGACTTCTGATGTCTTTAATGTGAAACACCTGAGTCCTTGTTTTGTGGATTCCGATGAAGCTATTGTGAACTCGAGGATGAGTTCTTTCCAACATGAGGCGACTGATGCAGGAGGATCCGAGTCAGATGATGCTGAGTTGTCAGATAGCACGTTGTTGGCACTGAGATACCTTGAGTTGGCAGATCAGCGCAAAGATGGCAAGTGGACTACCTAGAACAGTTTACATCGTTTGGTGTGCCATAGGCTCAGATCTAGCCCCGAAGACCCTAATTTGATTGGAAACAGGCCCCCGGTCAAAGCTCAAGCTTTGGCCTGAACTTAGTTGTTTTTAAGCCAAAAAACAACGTTTAGGCCTTCAATTTTGCAGTTTTCAGTTTTAGGAAACTTTCCATTTGCAATTTCTTGTTGTATTCAAGTCAGAATTGACTGGCGTTGATTCTGCCTTAATACAATCACTTAATTTTAGTAATTTCCATAGTTTTCCCCAGGATTATGTTTTCAGGTATTTTTTGCCTTTTTTGTTTTGACCTTATAAATAAGGAGGCCACATACGGAAAAGACAGATTATTATTATTATTATTGAATAAAATTGTGTTTTTTTTCCTGCGAATTCTCTGTTGAAACTAGCCTGCAAAATAATCGCTATTCTGCCTGGCATCATTTTAGTAGAACTAAGATGACCATAAGATATTCATTTTTACCTTAATTGAATGCAGACATTACCTACTTTGGGAGAACAGGCTCTGATAATTAGGGATTCATAATCTCAAGCAAATGAAGTTGGGAGCTCTGGTATTTCCAATCTTATGGACCAAAGGTTGTTTTATGGAACTTTACATAGTCATGTTTCATTTTTATTTTCATCAAACCGTAGTGTAAATTTCTTTTCACCACTCATGAGAATTTAAACCAAAAGGTTTGGAGATTTCAGGCCAATTAAAAATGCACTCTATGATCCAATGTTTGAGGCGATTGGTCTCCCCGTCGACCCCAATCTAGGAGCAAATATAAAATGTCTTACTTAGTACGATCATATCATGGTGCAATATCATACTTTTTTCAATAGTAAAATAAAATATAAATTTAATCAGCATAAAAAAAAGGATGCAAAATTACTAAAATTTCCAAAGATGCGACATCATATTAACAATAATTGATAATTTACTCTCTGTCCATCATCATAGGATGAGAAAGAGTGAATCCTGTGACAAAATTTAATCTTCCAAGGGTTTTTTGATAACAGATGAGACCTCATGCGGATGTGAAGAGTCGAGGAGTGCTTTAATATTTTGGGATATTTTCTATGTCGACTTGTTAGCAAATGTTCCTTATGGACAAATTTTACAAGGTATTACAGGTTCTGATGAAATCTATGGAGAAGAGTAGTTGAAACTTCCTTTAAAATAAATTGTGGAACCTTATCGTTTTGTAACAGTGTTTCAAACTTTGATTTAAACTTTTGGTTTGGTGGTTAAATAAAAACTACTATCTTTATTGTTTTGTGGTTGGAATGTAGATGTAATTTAATTTTTTATTGAAAAAGAATTTATGAATGAATTCGAAGCTTGCAAGTAAAATGAAGAGAAAAGGCAGTATCTATGGATTAGTACACAACTTATTGATTTAAAGTTTTGGCGGAAGCGTCATTCATGTACAGTAAGACATTCTCTTGCACATGAAGTGTCATTTATGTATAGCAAGACATTCTCTTCACATCGTTCAAGTATAGCAAGACATTCTTTTACCCAAGAGTTAGACACTCCAATTCTTTTAAAGCCTAACAGATTAGTCAACTGACATTCATTGTACTCCTATGAAATTAGGAATATAAATTCTTCATTCATTGTACAAATCTGTTAAAGAATCACCTTGTATTAAGGGAGAGAATCTCTCCTATATTATTATAATTGATTCTTATTGATGGGTTCGGCTACAATCCTCTTCCTTTGATTAAAGGATGCAATCTCAACCTGTCATGTATTATGTGCGTGGGATCGACAAATTTATGTATTATGTGGAATCTATATCTACATTAATGGTTGAGATTACGTCATTTTCTTAAAGGATGAAAGAGGTAAATGATGGAAACTGAATCCCTTATAGATAAATGTAAATAAAAGCAGATGCAATCACTCTGTGAGATACACTGCCAAATTCCTAAAACCTTAGGACTTTCATGGTATCAGAGCAGCAGCGATCTGAACCTATCCCTCTCTATTTTTTTTTTCTCCTGCTCAAATACATCCTTTTAAATGTTCCCATGGCATCTCCAGCTTCTTTCATCCTCCCTCATGCCTCATTTTACCACTCAAAATATTACGAACCTTGTATTTGTTAAATTACAATTCACAAATATATCTCTTATGGAAGATCTAGCTTCTTCCTATTTTGTGCTCACAAGACCTGTTCAAACTTTGATTTAAACTTTTGGTTTAGCAGTTAGATATATAAAAACTGTAGTAGTATCTTTAATGTTTTATGCTTGAAATGTGGAAGTAATTCAATTTTCTAGAAGATCTTATTGGAAAAGATTTCATGTATGAATTCAAAGCTTAAGTAAAATAAAGAGAGAAGGGATTATATATATGGATTACTACACAATTTATTAATTTAAACTTTTGGGTGAAGCATCATTCATGTATAGCAATACATTCTCGTACCCAAGAATACACTCCAATTCTTTTTGGGGCTATGCATTCTCGTTAGCATAAACTTCATATTGAAGCCTGACCCTTTCCTTGAGGGTGAAAAAAGAGAAAAGACAAAAGACAAAAGGAAACTGGCTTTTGTAGAAAAAAATTACATTTTATTTTCTCTTTTAAGTTAAACCAAAAAGTTCCATCAAAGCTAAAAGCATTTCAAGTTAAGCGAGTAAACATAGAAAGACGGATAACAATTTTTTTTATGCTTGCCAATATTGTGACATACAAATTGCTTTCAATATTAGTCATCATTTTGTATCTTAAATAATTGGACCGAAAACCTCAACGTTTATCATCAAAATTTAATTAATTGGATGGAAAGGTATTCATTCTTCAAAACTCAAACTTAGAAGATCAATGAGGTCAGATTGATCATAACCCACCAACATATCCTTTTCCAAACTCAATAGGTCATGTGTTACACTCATTCAAATAACATTTTATTTATTTGTTAAAAAGTTCACTGTCTTTCCCTTTTTAATCTATTTATTTCAATGATAAATGACAATTTGAAAGTAAAACACATGTAAGAGAGTATTTTATTAGTGTTTGGATTCTATGAAAATCAATTTCATGTAAAACAAGATTTTACATTGGTGAGTTAAAAACTTAACAAAACAATTTTTGTGTTTTTCTGGCATAAGTTGTTTTATAAGTGATTGGAAAATGGTTCTTTTTTATAAAAGAAAATACTTTCCCACTTTCCTAAAAATTTTCTCACATATTACGCAACTAATTTTCTCTTTTTGTTTATTTTTAACATTTTTCATCATTTATTTTCCTATTTCAACTTAAAACTTATAATTTTACATGAATCTCATTTTAAATAAATTTGGTTTTACATTGTTATACATTTTACATGTAAAGAAACAGAGTCGAAATTAATTTTACTTTGTAATATATTTTACATGGAAACAAATGAAGCTTTTGATTAATAGGCTATTATCAGACGAGTCCCATACAAATCCTCCCCTACAATTTTCTACAAGGCACTTCACTTCCCCTTTCTTATTTACGAAAACTGAATGGTACAAATCAACCTAAGCCATTGAAATTCTTGAAATGTTAAGTTAGTGAAGTTTTTACATTTTTTAAAACTTCGAATAAGATTAAAAAGATGTTAAATCTCTAAAAATTAGAAGCACGGATTCTCTCTTTTTCAGGTGAAGTCCAGAGGCAAGTTTCATTGTAGGGACAGAAACCATGCATGCATGGAAATATATTTAAATGATCAGCCAATAAAAGTAAAGCGGGAATAAATTTTGTTTAGTGTCTAGTTTGAGATCATGAAAAATATATGGTATAAGGGTACATTTCACTATGATGAAAAGTAAATATCTCTTTTTCTCTCTTTCCATACCATTTAATAGTGTAAAAATTCTTGGCTGGCTCTTTAGACCCGCTGAAAACTTCATTGGTAAACTTGAGAAGCTTCATTAATAACGTCAATAAATGTTTGGGACCCAAAAATGTATTATAACTAGTAAAGTTTCTAAGATTACCAGTGGAATTTTCAACTGATCTAAAACATTGGTTTAGACCCGAACAAGCCAAAAACTCTTCATATAAGTGAGATGAACCCTTATGTTATATATTTTTCATGGACCTACACTAGAACAAAACTTCTCGGTAAAGCTTCCGGTAAAGGAACTGCTTGGAGTTTGAAGAATCTAAACTGTTATCAATTTTGTACACACATGTTATGTAAAATTTATTATATCAAAGCCAATAAATTTTACCTTTTTTTTTCTTTTGAAGAAGTCCGAGATGATATTTTTTCTCTATTATTCATTTTAGTGCACTTTTCCTTTCCTTATATTTTTTGAATCTTTTTTGTTCTTGTTATGCGAAAAACTAATACCTGGTAATAATTAAACATGTATGAAATTAACGTACATGCATAAAAACAAGCATATTAAAAAAAATTGGAAAAAACAACTTGTAATTAATTACAACTAGCTAAAACATCAACATGAATAAAAGGATCAAGATTGTCACAACCTTAAGCAACAATTTACCATATTTAATTTCAATTCTAAATAGACTGATGATAAACACACAAAATGATTTTATCTAAACCTGATTGTTAATTCTCACTGCTGAAAAATTGATAGATAGGTTATTTAACGATTTTGACAAACCATGACAAGTGTGAGACTTGTTATTTTCAAATAACTTCTTCAGCCACAATTTGAATCTTTAGTTGACACTTAGAATTTTAGAAAGTAAAAGAAAACAAATTAACAAAAAAAATACAAAGAAGTTTCTCAATAAAAAACATTTTCAGCATTAAGTTTATGATACAGACAACATAGTTTTTGTGATGACCCACACCCCTCAATAAGAGTGGGATGGGAAGATCACGATCCTTATAGTGTATAATTAGATATACTTTTGGGTCACGAAGTGAGAGTGTGATAGAATGGTATCATAGTCGACCCAAGCCCATTATCATGTGGATGCATGATATTTTTGTCTTATTCCGATCTTATTCTTCCTTCATAGAAAGGATTAGTATTACCATTTGTCCTTCTTATCTTATGGTTCTCATGTTATCCTGATCTCTTGCTCCATTTTTCAGTCTTATCAACCGATTTCTAATAGATTTATCTATCTATCATCTAATCATCTTTGAGAATGATCAAACCTAAATGAGAATTTATTCCAAGAGAAAGTGAAAGTGCCTTTTTTTCGTTTTTAATTGATTGTTCAGCTCATTATATATATATAAGTAATATTTCTGGAATGAACATCAAGTGATTCGATTTCTGACACTAATTTTTCTTGTTTTGATTTTAAATATATTTTCATATAAGGTTTGGTTTCATCATGCTTATAAGCCACATCTAAAGGTGAATTGCATAAGAATTTTTTGAAATTTTTTTTTTTTTGGAGAAGAGGGTATACATAGATCGTATTATGGATATTGTTTGTGCTAGGTTTCTCTTAGTATTTCGTAAGACTTAAAATGTAATTTAAATATATATATTATATACACGTATGTATATATAAGATCTGAATCTAAATCTACATCCACATCTATATTTGTATTTGTATCTATATATGTTAAGATAGAAAGAATCCCAAGGAAAAATAAAACTACTATTAAAGAAAGTAACACATTCCGATGATCGATGAATTGCGCAGTTCTTGAGACCGGACCCCGAGTAAAGTACTTCAAATATACTAGTTAAAGAAGAAATATGGAATACCCGTGTATGAGCCACATATATGGTTTAGCATATATTTTGAGTTATTTTCTTAATGCTTACAGATCTGATAGTTGAATCGTTGAATTCATGTTCAAGTTCAACATATAGAAATGGTTACATAATTAGTTCCAGCATGATATTTAAGTCAACTTTGCATTGACTTGTTCGGTTGAGTTCAAAGTGACATTAGGTCATTAACAAGTGAAATGGTTACTATAGGTCTAATAATTATTTTTAATGTACTGTCTTTAGTTTATGACGTAGTCAGTAGAGAGGAAACCATGGTGCATGAGGAACATGGGCTGATATTCTGACTCATTTTCTTAATTCTTACAGATCTGCAAAGTGGCTGGAGTATGATTAGCCTTTTGTCATAGTTTAAGGCATCCCTTAAGGCAATACCTATCATTAGCAAACGTTATTTTTTTCTTTATTCATCACAGTGAATGGTTCTTACAAGGAAATTAGCAGTGCTGGACATGAGCACTCAGTAACTGAAATCGCCAATTGTAATGATATATGTGCTAGTAGGTCCCACCATAGAAATTTATATGGGCTATTCACTAGTTTATACGGTAGATTTTATCCTTCCAGGTAAAGCTTTTAGATTTGGTAGTAAGTTATAATGTGACAATTACTATCAAATATGACTTATTTTACAAATAGATTTGACTATTTTACTAGCAAATGTGACAACTAATTTTCATGTGTTAAAACTAGGCAAGGAATCTAAAAAAAAATCCAATTTAATGTCAAAACACAATGTATTTAATTTAGACTATATCATTTCCATTTAATTTAAACCAATCTCATCGTTTTCATTGTAGTTTGCCTTCAAGTTCAGCATACATAAATGGGTACTTATTAGTCATATCATGATTCTTTGGTAAACTTTATGTTGATTTGTTCAGGTGAGATCAAAATGAGATTAGGCCATTAAAAAGTAATATGATTAATTTAGTATTCTTTTTGTTTATTGGTCTTTGCTTGGTTGTTTGTTCGTGCGATTGTTCGTTTCTCCTAATATTTATCGTTTGTAGCATGTTGTTTCATTAATAAAATTGTCTTTTACCATTAAAAAAACTAGTTAATTTGCGAAGAATGACCAATTTTATTACCTCTTCTCAACAACTACCAGAATCAAATGGAGTTTGGCTCAGCTGATGAACAGGGAGATCCATGTAGGGACTTTGCCTTGAACTTAGATTATGATCATGACTTTATGAACAAAGAGAATATTCAGTACCCTGAAAATGAGGAAAATAAAACAGCTGGGAACTTATCAAATGTAAGTAGGCACGTGGATGCATTTTGTTATGATGTTCTTTAGATGAAATTAATATATAGATATTTGTGGGTAATAATTAATTCACTATTCAAGTATGTTTATTAAATAATAAAAAATTTCATTATTCAACTAATTATTTAAGTTTTGGGTAATAATGGTTGATAAGGAGGTTGTGGAGTTAGGATAATCGAGTGGAAGCAATCTGCCACTAATGAATCATTCAAACTCCGATCAGAACCTGATAGCCCCAATATCTGTACAAAACATTTGTGAAGTTTTGGAGCCCTCACCTTCATTCAACAATTCTTCACTGATAGGAACACCTGCAGGAACTTACAATCCGGTAACAGTACATTGTTTTCATTATGTATAAATTAACATGCCACCTCTTGTTTGATATATCGATCATATTCTAACTCTAAACCATTTTACCTTTTTTGATATATATACTAAATATATATTAGGTTCATTTCATTTTGTTAATGTTTGGCCAGGAGGGCATGGATATCCGGTCATTGCTAGCTAAAGCAAATAATAATCACCCTCCAATGATTGCTGATACAGGAAACTCAAATTCTTTTATTGTAAATGTTCCCACCATGCTGCGATTGGGAACCACCTCCTCTAATACTCCATTGATTGAGACTCCACTAATCAATTTCTTGACGATGGTATATAAAAAACTATTTACATCTAAACTAATAGAGAGAGAAGCAACCTAGTTATTTATATCATCTCATAAATTAACTATTAATCACCATGTTTGCCTTTTTCTCATGATCCAGGAGGTGAATAACCCACAAAACAGTGCGATTCAGGTTGAGCAACCTAATTTGGTTTACTCAAATCAACTGAATGCTACTCAGACTAAGCATCTCTTGTATGTCAAAACTTATCTTTTATGCTTAATGATATAAATTATCAAAATTGGTTTTATGTTGCATTGTAAATTAGATATCCTTTATGCTTATGCTTGTTTTTCTTTCCAAAAAACATCAACTTAGGCCTCCACCGATGGGTCATGATATATATCTGCTTAATCATGTTGTTAGAGATTGACCACCAGGACGCCAATACGATGGAGATGGTGGTGGGCGCCACTGTGGATGCCATTGTGGTTGTGTCGGCGAAGACTGCTGATATGCTGGAGCTCTAGACAAAAGTTTAGGACACTGAGGCTTCCAATGTCCTCTCTACTTACAAAAGCTGAACTCATCAAGCCCAACTTGTGCAGACGGTTTAGGTTGATACTTCAAGATGGGTTTATTAGGAACGGCTAGAACAGATGGGTTAGATGCTGGGGAAGAGCCCTTTCCTACTTGTGTCTTGAGGCGAGTCTCTTCAGCCAAGAGTTCACTTACCACTATATCAACAGAGAGATGGGGCTGACGATGCAAAATATTTCCCCGAAGTCCCTCAAAATCATCACGAAGAGCCATTAAGAATTGAACAAGACGTTGCCCCTCTCGACGAGCTATATAATCAGCATTATTCTGAAGAGACTCAGGTTCTGGGAGTGCCAACTGATCCCAAAGATCAGACATTGTGGAATAAAATTCTTGAATGCTCACATCCTTTTGTTGAACTGCCAGTATATCAGATTCCAATTGATACTATTTTGCAAAGTTTGATTGTGTGTATAATCGTGCCAAAGGATCCCAAACCTGTTTTGCAGTCTCATACTTGTCCAGTTGTATTCCAATAGAATGCTCAACAGAATTATTAATCCAAGTCAAAATTTTCAAATTGTTTGATTCCCAAGCATCTAAAAGTTCAACATACTCTTCTTCCTTATCATTTGTAGGTTTACTCGAAATACCATTGACATAAGTCCACATATGTTTTCCTTATAAGAAATTTCTCATAACATAACTCCAATATGAATAATTATTTCCATTTAATCTAACACTAATAGATTGAAGAGAGTCATCCCTTTCAGTAGCCATTATCAACTAATTGATGAACCACAAAATACTGGAATATAGTGCAAATAAAACAAAGTAAATAGAGATACTAATTGAGCAAACCTCCAAAACGAGTGCAAATATTCGAGTCTACTGATGAAATCCCTCAAGTAAGGGTTGTGCAAGAAATCCCCAAATATCTCCTCCAAATCTACGTGCGAAATACCTCTAGATGGACAGATTCACAGACTTCAAACTCCTGATTGCAAGCAGATCATGCTCATCGTGAACAGTAACCAAAAAAATAAAATTCAGGAATGAACATCAAGTGATTCAATTTCTGACACTAATTTTTATTGTTTTGATTTTGAATATATTTTCATATAAGGTTTGGTTTGATCTTGCTTATAAGCCACATCTAAAGGTGAATTACATAAGAGTTTTTTGAGCTTTTTCTTTTGGTGATGAGGGTATACATTGATCGTGTTATGGATATTATTTGTCTTAGGTTTCTCTCAGTATTTCGTAAGACTTAAAATGTAATTTAAATATAAATATTATATACACATATGTATATATAAGATCTGAATCTAAATCTACATCTACATCTATATCTGTATTTGTATCTATATATGTTAAGACATAAAACTACTATTAAAGAAAGTAACACATTCCAATGATCGAAGAATTGTGCAGTTCTTGAGACCGAAAACCGAGTAAAGCACTTCAAATATACTAGTTAAAGAAGAAATGTGGAATACCCGTGTAGGAGCTACATATATGGTTTAACATATATTTTGAGTTATTTTCTTAATGCTTATAGATTTGATAGTTGAATAATTGAATTCACGTTCAAGTTCAACATATAGAAATGGCTACATAATTAGTTCCAGCATGATATTTAAGTCAACTTTGCATTGACTTGTTCAGTTGAGTTTAAAGGGAGATTAGGTCATTAACAAGTTAAATGAATATTATAGGTCTAATTATTATTTTTAATGTACTGTTGTTAGTTAATGAAGAATGTGCAATTTTATTTCCCCTCGTAAAAAATCACAAGAATTAAAGGGCTGGTGGCTAAGCTGATGATTTGGGAGTTGTATCTATGGACACTACAACAAATTAAGTTTTTAGTAGCGCATCGAAACGTCACAAAAAATTAATAATTTCATCACGAAGTATTTGGGTAACGAAAAAAATATGTCATGATGATCATCAACGTAGCTTCGTTGCTAAAAGTATTTGTGACGGTTCAATAATGTTGTTACTAATTATTGGTTATAGGTGACAAAATTGATAATCCTCATCAAAAGAAAAAATGTTTTGTGATTCAAAGTTGTGTCAGTAATACTAATGAAATTTCGTCATTAAAGGATTGTATTCGTCACTAAATGCATAACAAAGGTTTACTATATTTGAAGAAAAGTTGCGCATCATCTTAAGAATGACTAATCAGTAACACAATCATAAGAATGACTAATTAGTAACACAAAAAAATAGTCATGAAAGCTAATAACATGTCGTCGCTGAAGGTTCCAATGCGTCACTAAATAGGCAGTTATGTTTCACTATAGACAACGATCTTATGTGTTACAAAATAGAGGAAATTTTTGTGACACTATGTAATGACTCATTTCAAGCGGGCTCTACTAGAGACGGCATCCTTACTTTTCAAGACTGAGCACTTGAACAATTATAATAAGAATAGAGTCTAACACAGATGTAGGATAATATATGAATATCATAGCAAGTAAGTACAACATTGATCCATAATACAATCATTTAACTTTACAAAAGGACTTCTCATGAGACATAACTTCAAAATATTCAACTTAGTATAAAATACTGGACTGCTATTACAAAAAGAGATTGGACATGGATGCCAGCACTTGGACCCACCTAGAGACTTCTCTTCCTTGCTTCTTCATTAATGGTTCAAGGTCCTTGAATAATCTTCTTGAAATGGTAAGAGGGAGGGGGTGAGCTAAAAAGCTCAACGAGTAATCAAAGAAATCCTTCATATTCATGTTGAGTGAACTAGAAAGTTTTGATTACGGAAAAATTTAAATTGAAAAATACATTTGGTGTCTACTGAGAGGTAGGTGATGATGGACAAATATATAAGAAGCATTTGAAATCTAAAGACTTGCGAATGACTTGCCTTAAGATATGAATGGGAGTATTAGAAAGGATAATAATTAGAGAAAGTATGAAACCTATGCTTGGTAAGAGAAGTTACCTTGTAAATGAAAGTGATAAGAAGGTATTTCATAGGAAATCAAGAGTTTAGTAAGGTATAAGGGTATTAGAACGATTATAGTGAAAAGTGATGTGTATAGAGTACAAAACCAACGTCTGCCGGATAGAAGGTTAAGTACTAGAATACAATGAGGAACTAGAAAGTTAGGAAATTAGTTTTATCCCCACCCATATTTAATAATATGGCTTGTAGGTGGTTAGTAATAATATAAGAGGTACAGATTTCAAGGGTAAAATTTTTTACCTAAGAAATTATGAAGTTTGGAGTATTTTAAAAGGAAACAATATTGGAAGAGATATCTAATAAGGAAGATAATTAAAGAGATTTGAGGTTAGTAGACATTTAGATCTCAATAGAACTTAATGTAAAGTGAAGGGAATATTTTAGACAAATCAAAGAGCTACTAGGAAGTGTTAGAGAGAGTTGAAAATAGATTTGTACTAAGTTGATGAAGGAAATTTAAATTCATGATGGGATTAAGACATGTTTTGAGAAATAGTATAAGTGGTTCGACGTAATTATGAAGTATCCAATAGAATGATTACTAATGATAATGACTTAAAGGAGACTGCTAGGAGCCATCATAAATAGTGTGGCTAGACTTAAGATTCGATAAGGAAAAGAATGGGGATGAGATCTTAGATGGTCTTTTGGTTGTGTATTTAGGTCAAGAGAGCAGCTTAAGTGTAACGACCCATCCCGGGTTGACCACCTCGAGACGGTGTTATCACATTTTGAAAATCCCAGCACGACATATATATGCAACAATAAAAATACCAACTATAATTATTTACATCAATCCTCAACCCTCAACAGGGGAGATACATCATTCAAATCTCAACTTAAACATTATAGACAACATAATTTGCATGAATATTTACAAATTTTTTTTTTCTTTCCATTAGTCTGAGTTGCAATTTAAAAAGTGCTTCAACCTGCAATCATACTTATATTTTTAATTCTTCTCACATTTTTATTGTGCTATTTTTCAATGTTAACTTTTGTGCAACCAAAGCTTTGATCTTGTGGTAAAACCGTAAAAAATTGAATAAAGGTTAAATCCCTTTGTACAATTTACAATTGATTTTTTTATACTCATATGTAAAACAAATGTTTATTATTCTATCTAGATTGTTCAAAAAATGACTTTTAATATTTTGTTTCATCATACTCTGTACTTGGTATGTCTTTAGAAGTTTAGAAATAAAATAATCAAAAATAAAATGAAATAAAAATGTTGGGCTAAATTAAAAAAAAAAAGGAAGATAATAACTCAGTTTTAGGTAACCCAAGTTCAACTGAAATATGTGAGTTTGTTATAGGTTCAATGGATTATTAGGTTTTGGAATTCAAAGGAAATTCAGAGAAAAACATTCATTTTTCAATATAAATTTATGGCCTTAAGAGGTGGCCTAAGAATAGCAAAAGACTGAGAAATTTGAACTTTTAGTAAAGTGGGATGGATATAAAGTGGTAATAGATTTGGTTAATAATATAAACTCTGATCACTACTTTCTTCAACTTCAATTGATGGTTGCAAATACTTGATCTCAAGAATAGAGAGAGTGAAAATGATTCTATCAAATTGTTGATATTCTTGCAAAGAAGCTTTACTTAAGATAAAGACATGTTTGGATCGTTTAACGAGAGAGAATAAGAGGAGAAGAATATCCCTCCAAATTCTGTCATTTTCTTTCATTTGTGTCCTTTACTCTCCTTCCATACTCATAGACAATTGTAAAGAATTTTGGAAAGATACATTTATTCTTCTAAATCCAATCATTTACATTAAAAAAAAAAGCTTTCAAAGATTTATAATATGCTAGTCTTGTGTATGGACATGTCAGTACCAACACGTGTGCTTGTTGGATGCTGACAATGCAACAACTTGGAAATTCTAGAGAGTGCTATACCATGTTATACATAGAATTTTCTAAAGTCTTGTAGAGTTTTCTTATGTATTGTAAATATCTAGAATATATCTTAGGAAGATTTATAGATTGCTTTGTAGCTACATTTTTGTTGATCAATCTCCATCACATCTAGACGATGTTGAGTAGTATAAATAACAATCTTAAGTGTTAATTAACTCAAGCAATAGAGTAATAACAGTTTAGAGATTGTCTTTTAGAGAGTGAGTGGTACTCCAAGTGAATTTCAATTCTGTAGTACATCCATAACACAATCTAAAAATTCTTACATCTAAACTTGGTGCTAATATATATGGGACCCAAAGAGTGCCTAAGCTAAAAAAGGTTATTAGCTAAACATTTGCTCAAAATCACAAACAAAAAAAAGAAGAAGAGAATTTATAACACATTCTGAGTGCTTGCACAAAGTAATTGGATACTTCTCATACTTTTTCAAGCAAGATAAGGGCAATATGAAATCTTTATCAAAAGACTAAAAACAGTAAGCATTCTTCACAATTGAGTTCAAGGAACATCTCCACAATAGCTTAAGTAACATCTCCAGCATTATGATGCTAATCTACAAAATATGGATGCTTTAGAGCATGTTTACCTGAAATTCTGACACATTGATTCAAGCAAAAAAGTTTATATAAATTCATTTAGAAATTTTTTAGCTACAAAGGCACCAAAAGGGTGAGATATGAACCTGAAAATGCTACACAACACTTCATTTATAGAGTATCCATTAAACAATTATTTCTTATTCACCATCTCAGAAAATATACTTCCAACATACCATAAGTCAACTGTAGTAAAGTAGTCCTCTAATCCTAATAGGAGCTCTAGTGTTATAAAATTCAGTGTAATAACTTAGAGAAAAAATGATAAAGAAAAGAAGTGTGTCCTAGTTAATTTGAATCCAATAATTCCCTAATGACCAATTTATGACAACATATCATCCCATAACAGAGTTGTTAGTAACAAAACACATATGATTTTGAATTTGGAGAATAAATTGATAAGGTGTGGATATGGAAAATAGCTCTAAGAATATCATTATTTTCTTGGGGTGGAAAACCAGTGGGCTTGCTTTATGGGGTGTATTAAATAGAAGGTGTTGTATAAGAACAAAGTGGATAAATTTATATGAAAAATAAACCCTAAAAAGAAGTTTTAGAACAAAATCTTACTACAAGAGTATGAAAGGGATGAATATTAGGAATTATAAACTTGAAAGGTTGGTTTCGAAAGGTTTTACCCCTCCGAAAGTGAAAGTTTTTTGTTTGGATGCTTTTGGGAAAGATTGAGATTAAATGTGAGCTAGTAGCATGAGAGATGCTTAGCTGATAGTGGGGTAGCTTGTATTATTTGTAAACAAGATTGTTAACCAAGGTAACTCAAGAGGGGAATGAATTGGTTATTAAAAGCTTTTCCAACTAATTCAAATAAGAACAAAGAAAGCAAGGCAACAAATTAAAGCAAGTAAACAACTTGAAGAACAATAAATAAGCTTGCAGGAATTTAAAAAGAGTAAGGGAAAAGCTTGTAAATAGATTTTATAGTGGTTTGGTCACAAATTTATCCCTACTCCACTTTTCAAGAATTCTCTTGAGAGTTCCTTCACTAATCCAAGCAAATTACAACCAATCAACTTCAAGGTGTCCCTTAGACCCTCCCAAAAACTTTCTCTCACTAATTTTTTTTTTTACCCAAATGTTTAGTCCCAAAAACTTAAGAATTCTTACCAACTCAATCAAGAGTTACACCACTCTTTTTCCTATAAAAAAATGAAAGAAAATTGTTTTGGTACAATAAGAGAGAGATCTCAATAGAAGTTATAACTCAAATTTCTCTCTCAAAAGCTCTTGGCTCAACAATGGCTCAATTTAAAGATTTGAAAACTTAAATTTAGTAATAAATGAGCTTTAGAAAGTTCAAGGTAGTTGTTGAAGGTCATAATGACTAGGTATTTAGGGCTTAACCTTCAACTAGTTGTAGAAGACACAAAATGGTCGTTTGGAGCAATAACTACTATTGAACTGCATTGAATTTTAAGAAAATAGTTGTTATAATGTCAGTATAGTCGACTATTCCTTTGAGATTTAAAGTTAAAACATTTTTTTTACACCCGTAGTCGACTATGCAAGGGTTTAGTCGAATATATAAAGTTTCTGTCTAAAACTAACATTTTGGGAAAAACTTTGTAGTCGGCTATAGCGGCGTGTAGTCGACTATGGCTTAAGAAACTTGAAAATTTTACTTAAAAATCTTGTTACCAGTCAAGTTTTATGTTTTGGTTTAAATGAGTCATAATTAAACTAAGAACTTAGAGAAGAAATTATGATAAACTTAACTTAATCTTCAATTTCTCTCGTTTTTCTTATTCTTCTTTTTTTTGAATGATATCCAAACTTAACGAGTTTCTCACACATGCCTTGCGACCTATAACCACGAATAATTTTGAGCAAAGAACATTAGTTTTATAAAATATTATATCATTATCAAAATCATAAGGTCAACAATCTCTCCCTTTTTTTATGATGACAAAACCATTAGACTAAAGTTAAATTGCAAAAAACTAGAAAATTTTGATAATCTCCTCTGTTTTTAGGATATTTTCCCTGCAATTCAAAGCAATTTAACTCAACTAACCAAACTTATAAATTTAAGAATATATATATATATATATATATATATATATGTCGTTTTATTGCTTCCCCTTTCCATATGAATCAAGTAACCAAAGCAATCTGATGCAGGAAGATCCGAGTCAGATGATGCTGAGTTGTCAGATAGCACGTTGTTGGCACTGAGATACCTTGAGTTGGCAGATCAGCGCAAAGATGGCAAGTGGACACCTAGAACGGTTTACATCGTTTAGCAGGTCACGAGCTCGGAACGGGTCCCAAAGACCCTAGTCTGATTGGCAACGGGCTTCCGGGCAAAACTTAAGTTTAACCCTAAGCATCGTCGTTTTTAAGCCAAAAAACGACATCTAGGCCCTCAATTTGGCAGTTTTCAGTTTAGGAAACTTTTTATTTTTTTGTAATTACTTTAAATTCAGCTTTAATTTAATTTTCCTATTTTAGCTTTTTCCTATTTTAGCTTGACCTTATAAATAAGGTTTTAGGGTTTAATAAACGACATTATTGTATTTGTATAATTTTAAATAAAACATCAGAGCTATTTCTCTGTATTGTTTATGGATTTTTCTTGTGTTACTCCCTGTGAACAATCTGTTCGACTAGCCTGCAGAATAATCGCTATTCTACCTGGCGTCAGTTGGTATCAGAGCTTCAGCGTTTTCCTAGGGCAAGATTTTATCAGTTCCATGGCTGGTGGTCGTGGTCATGGTCGTCGCGGGCAGGTTCCGAAAGAGGAAGCCCCACACCGTAATCGTAACGTTCAGGATGCAATGATTGAGGATTTACAGCGGCAAGTTACAAAGTTAATCCAGCGTCTAGCGGTGCAAAATTTCAGTGATCGTGAGATTGAAGATCACGATTCCGATTCCAGTTTCGAAAACCCGCATCACAATCCTGCTCGATTCTAGGAGCACCGTGGTCGGGAAGAATGTTATGGAGACCTCAATTTTAGAGTGGATCTTCCTGAGTTTTTTGGTACGTTACATGTCGAGAGATTCCTAGAATTGGTTGAATGAAGTGGAGCGTATTTTCGAGTATAAGGAAGTCCCAAATCGTGTCAAGGTGAAACTGGTCGCCATCAAACTGAAGGGCAGAGCATCTGCGTGGTGGGAGCAGTTGAGGTGCTCATGCAACCGACAGGGCAAGGCCAAGATCATAGATTGGGAGAATATGAAGAAGAATATGAAGGGTAACTTCCTTCCTTTTGGCTACACTAAAACCTTGTTTCAGCGACTTCATTCGTTGAGGTAGGGCACGAGATCTGTGGATTATTACATAGAGGAGTTCTATTAATTGATAGCCCGGAATGATTTATCCGAGACAGAGGAGCAGATTGTGGCATGGTATTTGGGGGGATTACGGCAGTCCTTGCAGGATGTCCTCAGCCTTCACTCGCTGTGGACCGTTTCTAAAGCATACCAGCGTGCACTTGCGGTGGAAAAACAGCAGAACAGGAGGCCAATGAACCGAAGCAGCGATCAAAGCAGTCGGCCGGTTCGCCCTCAAGAATTTCGTCCTGCCTAGCAGCCACCCCAAGGTAACCCTAGCTCAAATATCAGATGTTTTAGATGTGGTGAACATGGACATAAATCGACTGAGTGCCGGAAGCCTACTAGTCAGAAGGGCAAAAATCTCCTAATTGAGAATGACATGGTAGACGAAACTGAGGAGATTGGAGAGCCTGTGTATAACGATGATGAAGATGGAGATGTGTCGTATGGAGATGGCCATGAGACCTTGGTTGTTCGTAAGAGTTTACTAACCCTCAAGGGCGATACAGGGGACGATTGGTTGAGGACCAATATTTTCCACACGACCTGCACAGTTGCAGATAAAGTCTGTAAGATGATCATTGACAGTGGTAGTTGCGAGAACATAGTGTCTGAAGAGACTGTCCAGAAATTGCAGTTGAAAATAGATCGTCATCCCAAGCCGTATAAATTGTCATGGTTGAATAAAGGCAGTGAGGTAACAGTAGATAGGCGATGCCTAGTATCTTTTTCGATTGGTAGGAAATATTTTGATAATGCTTGGTGTGATGTTGTGTTTATGGATGCTTGCCATGTATTGTTAGGCAGACCTTGGCAGTATGATTGTAGTGTTATCCATGATGGGCGGAAAAATACCTATTCCCTTAGCATCAAAGGGGAGAAGATTGTGTTGGCATCTTGTCGGGAAGGAACCACTCCTACCCTGGTAGCCAGTAATACTAATCTACTTTCGATGTCCAGGTTTTTAGCTAAGATTGAGCATGGAGATGTGGTCTATACTTTGCTGCCTTATCGAAATAGTGCAGCAGACATGAATCCAGATTTACCGGCAAAAGTGCAGTAGCTGCTGGCAGAATTTTTTGACCTGATGCCAGAGGATCTTCCTCCTGGGAAAGTGTTCGAGGTAAACTGTGATGCATCTGGGGTTGGTATTGATGGTGTTCTGAGTCAGGCGGGGTGCCCCATAGTTTTTTTCAGTGAGAAGCTATCAGGATCAAAGAAGAAGGTTTAGAGCGACAGTCATCGTCGTTAGGTACTTTTTGAAGTTGGTGATTTTGTTTGGGCGGTATTAACTTGTGATTGTTTTCTTATGGGAGAGTATAATAAGCTTAAGGAGCGGAAGATTGGACCCTGTGAGATCCTGCAGAAGATCAATGATAACGCCTACAGACTACACCTCCCCATTCATTTGAGGACTTCTGATGTCTTTAATGTGAAACACCTGAGTCCTTGTTTTGTGGATTCCGATGAGGCTATTGTGAACTCGAGGGCGAGTTCTTTCCAACCCGAGGCGATTGATGCAGGAGGATCCGAGTCAGATGATGTTGAGTTGTCAGATAGCACGTTGTTGGCACTGAGATACCTTGAGTTGGCAGATCAGCGCAAAGATAGCAAGTGGACTACGTAGAACGGTTTACATCGTTTAGTGGACCACGGGCTCAGAACGGGTCCCAAAGACCCTAGTCTGATTGGAAACAAGCTTCCTGGCAAAACTCAAGTTTAGTCTTGAGCATCGTCGTTTTTAAGCCAAAAAACGACATTTAGGCTCTCAATTTGGCAGTTTTCAGTTTAGGAAACTTTTTATTTTTTTGCAATTACTTTAAATTCGGTTTTAATTTTATTTTTCTATTTTAGATTTTTCCTATTTTAGATTGACCTTATAAATAAGGTTTTAGGGTTTAATAAACGGCATTATTGTATTTGCATAATTTTAAATAAAACATCAGAGTTGTTTCTCTGTATTGTTTAGGGTTTTTTCTTGTGCTACTCCCTGTGAACTATCTGTTCGACTAGCCTGCAGAATAATCGCTATTCTGCTCTGTGTTACAATCATTAAAAGTAAATAATTTAAACTGGACAACACATTGATCAAAGATTTAATTAATTTACACTACTACTTCTATTCACAAAAGGAAAATAACAAAAGAAAATGCTCCCCCTAAACATAGGAATCTATAGCAAAATTCAAGAAATTATAAATTAAACATAATCATCCAAAGATACTACATACACAAAAATGGTCTATGAAAGCAAGGTTTCTTGGAGAAATGCTTTTGTAAAAGACATCAATCCTCAAAAGTAGTTTTAGAAAAGTAATTAAAAGAGAAGTAGTTTTGAAAGAAGCTAAGAGTTACAGGGAGTGAGAATCACAAGCTCAAAAATGATAGAGGATGAAGGATCTTCTTGTTCAATGACTTCCTCAACAAGAGGAGGAGGAAAAGAAGGAACACACGGTACTATAATCCTTATACCCAAATAATGCTCCAACTCTTTGCAATGCTTTAACTTCTCCTCTTAGTCCCTCTAACTGAAATCTCCAGTGCTATTTTGCATTCCAATTATTGCTGTCATGACGTTTGTATTAGATGCTTTACTGCCAACTGGAGGATGAGGTTGGTCCTCTTGTCCCTATTCAGAAGGTTTTGGCTGATGTGTGGGCAAAAGGTGTTACAACTCAACTCCACAAGGTTACCCTCTAAACCTGACACACAAAAATTAAAATAAACCACCTATAAAATTTCTATTTCAAATCTGAACCGACATTATATTTTAATACGTTTACATAATCTCACTCTGATATTAAGAGAGTTTGTAGAAAGAAGTCAACTCGATGCTTAGTTTTTAAATTGAAAAAGTTTACCTTGTTAGGTAACCCAAATCACAAGTATCACATGGTATAAATATTCCAAAAACTTGTCAATTGTCTAAATTCCCAAAATATTAAACCAAGTTTCAAATTCCATCATCAAAATCCAAAGAAAATAACTAGTTTCAATAAGTTTGAAATAAAATAAATAAAAAGAAAAATAACAACAAAGAAAAATGTCTTTAACCGAAAAGAAAAGTAGTGCCCAAGGTGATGATGTTGAACATGACCACCTACGAAGGATAATCGCTATAGCAACAAGGAAGGCGATCCACACTTAAACAAACTTGATCATAAAATGATCAACAAGCTTTGACACCTAGTGAGTAAAATACCAACAACAAATACCAAGGCAAACAAAATAGGAGATATACTAGTACATGTAAACATGTTGTTCTAACACATATCATATTAAAGCGAGATCTGCTCAACAATTTAATTTCAAGTGAAATAATCACCACATATAAATATTAACTAAAAATAAATCAAGTTACAGGGAAATAATAACCAAAAAGTTAGTCAATGTCAAATTTTGATAATATCATTATTCAAATCATCAATATATATATTCATCTCAAGTTTCCCAGGAAATCAAGAGCGGGGTAAAACTCATAACACTGATATCCCCATCCAACAGTACATCTCTAACATGTATCCCTATCCAATAGGATACCTCTACCACATATCCCTATCCAGCAGGATACTGGCCACACATATAGACACGTACACACAAATATATGTGCATATATATCACATCATCTTTCATCCTGGATTGTTAAAGGCAGGAAATTGAGCCCTCACACAAACAAAATATCCCTATCCAGTCGAATATTCCAGTTACATATCTCCATCCAACAAAACACAAGCCATACACACATATGTATCCTCATCCAACAGGATACTCGTATCTAATAAATGTCTCCATCTAGTAAGATATTCCTGCCATGTATCCCCATCCAAGAATCTCACTAGAAGCTCACATGCTAGAAGCACCCGTAGGGTAAAGAACGTTAAGATTGGATGGTTATTGTAACGACCCATCCCGGGTTGGCCACCCCTGAGATGATGTTGTCACATTTTGAAAATCTCAGCATGACACATATATGCAATAGTAAAAATAATACTAACAAAATTTTTTTTACATCAAATCCTCAACCCTCAACATGGGAGATACATCCATCTGATATTGACTAAACATTTACACAACGTAATATGCATTAATATTTACAAATAATTTTTTTTTCTTTTTTTCTCATTAGTTTGAGGATGTTGATATGTACGTGACTTACAGAAAATGATTTATTCTGAACCTCAACTCGCCAAATTATTTGTCATGCCTGCTACCTTAAATCATTGCACAATGAGGGGTGAGCTTCACAAGCTCAGTGAATTAAATTTACTAAAAGTATTCAGTTGTACAAATGGTCTTTCAATATTAAATCATTTATATCTCTTACAACTTGATACTAGCATTTTACTATCACTACACATGTCATAAGATTCATTCTCTATGAATCTCTTCTTCTCATTCATTAGTTCACTTTAAGACTATCAATTATCTCATAATTACCTCGTAATGAGGTTCACATCATAAAGTCCACCATTTAGATGGTTCTTATCATTCTTTGTTTCTTTCTCACCATAACTGTCTCTCTCTGTGAGACCAATTCATCTATAAACAATTTCATAATAACACACCACATATCAACATTTCAATGATGCAAGCAATAATTAAAACAGATGCAATACATGAATTATTATTATAGGATCGTCTTCCCACATGTCGACATGTTTTTATTATCTTAGACCGGCCCCCTCCCGGTTCTTTTCTTTACAGCTTGTCTCGGCTGCCACAGATTTCATTTTCAGCATATACCGGTTGTCACGATGTCCCTTTTAATTCCAACCTATACTGGCTATCACAATTTTTCAATTAGACCGGCCCCTTCTTGGTTTTTTTCTTTTATTTAATGCATATGCATATGAACAATGATATGAGATATACATCTGAAAAATAATATAATATAAAAAACAATAATTCAAATATTTTTATTCTCATTTAGACTAGCTACCTTCCCGGTTCTTTTATTCTCATTCAGATGTATATGAAAATTGATATGAATATGCATATAAATAATAAAATAAAAACAAGCATGTATTCAGACTAGCTATCCTGATTTTTCTCAAATTATATAAAAATTTCCATTAAATTCCTCTCATCCCAAATCACATCAAATCATCCATCAAAGTTGTCAATATCCACTAAATTTCATCCCAAATCACATCAAATCATCCATCAAAGCTTGTCAAGATCAACTAAATTTTGTCTCCTCATAATTCGTATCAAAACATCAACCAAAACTCGTCAAAAATTTATTTATCACCATCATTATTAAATCAACTCATAATAATTTTCTATGTGTCCAATATTTATACCATATCTATCAACCAAATATTTATCTATCATATAAATATAAGCTAATAATTTATTTTAATATTATCACTAGATATTTCAAAATTTTTATTTAGATTACTTAAAGTAAATTCAACTCACCACGTAGCACTTAAAGCTACCCGTGGATCACTTCCTTACCTTTCCCATTCCTCTCCGAAATTCCCTCGGTCGTAGATTGTCAACACCTGACATTATATTTATACTAAATTTATAATTTATTCTTCAATTCGTTATAAACCACACCCTTTGACAATTCCCACTTTGAATTTCGGGAAATTTCATGAACACTAAAAACTCAAAAATAAACAATACGTTATTACCTTTTATTTTTTATTTTTTGATAGCTTCTCGTGATTCTCTATGAAATTCCGCAGTAAACCCCTTCAAAATTTTGCCTTTTCGACTTTTCTTTGGTAGGGAGGCATGCCCTGGAGTAGGTTCACTGCGCCTTGACCTGATGCTGCTCCCTTCTGCTGCTGTGCGCACACCCTTCTGCTTGTGTGCAGAAGTGCGCACACTAGTGTGCATGGCCTTCCCTTGCTCCAAATTGATGCACACATATGTGTGCAGTCTTCTAACTTGTTTTAGACTTTAACCATCTTTGAACCATGGTTGGACCTGTGCAAACCTTAGACAAATACCAACAAAATAGATATATAAAGAGCCTAACAAGTGTAAATTAAGGGGCTTAAATATGATTATTTAAGCATTTATTAGTGTGCCTCGTGTCACGGCGCATAACAGGGCAAAAATACTCTGGGCACTGGTGGCCGCGGTGCACCAAGTCTATGCCGCGGCGCCAAGGCCTGAAGCTTAGATCATTTAGCCTTTAATTCTTAGACAAATTCCCAACAAACTCTACCTTTGTCTAAGCAATTAAACCCGAACCCATTGTGCAGAGAACTCAGGATCCAAACTTATCATGAGTCACCACATCATCCGACTTCAATTCCAAGAAGTCTAAAGAAATGATTGAACTTGGTTAGAGGTAAAACTTTAGTGCCTAAATCTGTAGGATTTTCTTTCGTTGTCACTTTGTCCACATCAATGCTTCCTTCCATAACATTTTCCCACATGAAATGATACCGAACATCCATATACTTAGTCCTCTCAGGGAACACTAGATTCTTACACAAATGCAACACACTTTGGCTATCCGAATACACCACCACCTGCTCTTTTAGGACCTTCAACTCTTCCAACAACTTTTTACACCACATAGCCTCCATAATCGCTTCCGTTGCTGCTATGTACTCCGCTTCGGTTGTTGAGAGTGCTACCACCGGCTGCAACTGAGCCTTCTAACTTATACAACATCTGTTTAAGTTGAAGAAGTATGAGGTAATTGATCTTCTCTTATCCCAGTCTGCTCCATTATCCGAATTAGCATAACCTTCTAACCAGATGGACTTACCCCTCTTCTCGTAATCAAGCTCCACATCTGAGTTTCCCTTTAAATACCTCAGCAACCACTTCATCCCAAGCCAATGCTCCTTTCCAGGATTACTCATAAACCTGCTGAGAACACTAATAGCATGAGAAATGTTGGGTCTAGTGCTTACCATCATGAACATGACTGATCCAACCGCACTAGAGTAAGGGACCTTTTCCATTTCCTTCTTCTTCGCATCCGATCCAGGCATTAATCACTGGAGAATTTGAAATGACCAGCAAGGGGAATCTTTACTGGTTTACTATCTTCCATAGAGAATTTAGATATCATATTTTTTATGTAAGAAGTCTAAGAAACCTTCAACCTATTTCTCTCCCTTTCCTTGATTATACTCATCCCAATGATCTTTAGAGCATGACCAAGATCATTCATCTCAAACTTTGAACTGAGTTGAGACTTCAACCTTTCTACCCTCTTCTTGCTGCTACCAACTAACAGCATATCATCGACATAGATGGGGATAATCACCATTTCCTCCACCTTGTGACCTTTTTAGTACAAGCATGAATCATAGTAGCTCCTCATGAAACCCTAGCTAGTTATAAAGGAGTCGAACCTGTTATTCCATTGCTGAGGTGATTGCTTTAGGCTATAAAGAGATTTCTTCAATTTGCACACCAAATCTCCCTGCCTTCCTTCCTTCCTCGTAGCCTTCGGGTTGGCTCATGTAGATGGTCTCATCAAGCTCTCCATGTAGAAACGCTGTCTTCGCATCCATTTGCTCAATCTCCCAATTAAATTAGACAACTATAGCTAACACCATCCTTATCATCTTGTATTTCACAACTGGTGAGAAAATTTTTGTGATATCTATGCCTTCTCTTTGTGTGAACCCCTTCACCACTAGCTTAGCCTTATACCAGACTTTATCCCCTGGAGTGCTTCCTTTTTTTATCTTGTAAATCCACTTACAGTCCATAACTCTCTATTTTTCTGGTTTAGGCAACTGATGAGACTCATAAAATGCATCTTAATAGTACTTATTTGTTAGCATTTTAAGGTTGATCTAGGGTCGAATTCCACATTTATACCTTAACAATTCTAAAGTTTCATTCTTGGATCATTGATTTATTTTGATGCATTTTCAGGTATGTTGGGTTTAAAAGAGATGGAAAAGCTATCGTTGCTTAAAGCACCAAGAGTCTATGCATATCGGAGTAAAGGAGTGGTTTCGAAACTGTTCCATGCCACAGCATAGAAGGGCTGAGCCGCAGCCTCCAGAAACATTCAGAAGTTTGAGACAACCAGTGTACGTCGTGGCCTGGACTAGTGGTGCCACAGCCTCCAGTACCACTGAAAGCCTGGCCCAAAGCTCTGTGCCGTGGCCTGGAAAGGCTAAGCCACAGCACGTGCGCGGTCCCCTGTTTTCGCTTTAGACCTAATTAGGGCGTTTTAATGATATTTTTTAGCCGAAAATGCCCTTAAAACTTATGAGGTATATATAGAACATTGTGGAGGATGAAAAAGGAGGTTGGAATTAGAGGAGCTACCATTATTCTTCTTCATCAAACATGAGCCAAATGTCCAGCTAATCTCCAAGCAAGGCAAAATGATGAATTCCTATGTGTAGTTGTTCTTATTTCCATTCTTGATTCAGTTGTAAGGATTTATTGTTAAACATTATTTATGATTTACTCTTAGAAGATTTTCTCTTAATCCAGTGATTGCATCTTCCTCCTCCATATAAGTCTAGTCAAGCTCTTCTTATGTCAAGTTGTTGGATGTGATTGAGTTCGGTAGATTTATCTTATAGGTTTGTCCATTACTGCGATATTGTTATTGAAATATATTGTCATTTCTTGATAAATCTATAAGATAGGTCATGTGTGCTTGAATCGAAATCAATGAGTAATTTTTAGCAATTACATTAGAGTGTTAATGCGTTGTGATTGAATATTTTTCGATTGCTTGTTTGGGATGTGAAACTAGCAATCGAGATAAAACAATTTGAATCGAGATTGGAATAAGGCAACAAACTTAGGAAGGATTCCTGAAACCTTGTTATTTCTCTATTGAATTCTATATAATATTACACAACTCTCTTACATTATTTCATTATCAAAACTCAGATTCTTTCATTTGACTTTTATTGTTTGTTTTAAGGTTTACACATTCCCTTGTAGTTTGCTTTTCCTCATGGGATCGACACCTCATCTATACCCAACAACCGCGTGTTAGTTTAAGTGTAATCAAATTTTAGTACCATTGCCAGGGAAACGCGCTTAAGTACAAGGAAGATTGTCAACTTTAAGATAAGACGGTAATATTATTCTTTGCTCTCTGTTTTGATTTTGTAATTTTTTTCTGTTTTATTCATTTACCCTCTAACTCCTTTGGTGCATGCTTAGACCGAGAGATGTGCGAGGTAGATTCATTAAAGAACCTGAAATAGAGTTACCCTCTCCTTGCATGTCAGTTAGTGAAACCTTGCCTAGATCAAACCATAGTGCACACCCAAACGAGAATTCAGAGGATTTTGTTAACATGGGCGACAATCACAATGAGAATGTTGCTAGGACACTTAAGGACTACTTGCACCCTAGCCGAATGGCCACACCATCTTGTATCATGTTCCCCCTTAATGTTCAACAACTTGAGTTTAAGCCGGGCATGATCCAATTGCTACCAATCTTCCATGGGTTTGAGAATGAAAACCCCTATGTCCATATTAGGGAATTTGAGGAAGTAGTAGCAACTTTTCAAAATAGGGCTGAAATGGTAGACACCGTCAAACTTCAGTTTTTTCCCTTTTCACTTAAAGAAAAGGTCAAGGTTTGGCTTTACTTGTTAAGGCCTAGGTCTATAGGTAGTTGGGATAAGATGACCCAAGCCTTCTTCCAAAATCATTTCCCAGCCCATAGGACCAATAATCTCAAGAAACAAATCTCAAACTTTGCACAAAAGGAGAGTGAAACCATATATCAAGTTTGGGAACGTTTCAAAGACCTTTTGAATTCTTGTCTATACCACTGGTATGAGAGTTGGCGGGTAGTTAGCTATTTCTATGATGGACTCCTAAGTAGGGAGAGGCAGTTCATAGAAATGATGTGTAATGGGGATTTTCTTTAGAAAGATCCCGACAAAGCCATCGATTTTCTAGATGACCTATCGGAAAAAGCCCACACTTGGACAGGACCGAATGCCATGGAAAGTACTAGGAGAAATTGAACCGCTGGAATTTATCAAATCAAGGAGAAGGATAGCCTTAAAGCCCGTTTAGAGGTCCTAACTAACGAAATTGAAGCCTTAAAAACCAAGGATGCTAGAGCCCCCGAACTGGTTGCTACGGTAGAGTTCCATGAACCTTGTTTTATGTGTAATGGGGTAGATCATGTACCTAAGGATTGTCCAGCCTATTTTGAGATGAAGGGGGAGTGTAATGCCTTGGCTATTGATTACGCTCAAAGTATAACGTGGTAGTTGTAGCACAGCTTTGGGGTGTCGATTCCACAGGGAAAAGCGAACTACAAGGAAAGATGCAAACTTCAATACGAAACGATAAAATCCAAATAAGTAAATCTGAGTTTTAGTAATGAAATTGTGTGAAGGAGTTGTGTAAATATAATGAAGAATATAAATGGAGAACAACAAGGTTCTGGGAATCCTCCCTAGGTTCGTTGCCTTATTCAAATCTCGATTCAGTTGTTTTTATCTCGATTGCAAGTTTCACATCCCAACCAAGCAATCGGTAAATATTCAATTAATGCACATGTAAACCCTAATGTAATTGCTATGAAGTACTCTTTACTTTCGATTCAAGCACACATGACCTATCCTATAGGTTTATCAAGAAATGACAATATATCTTAATGACAATATCGCAGTAATGGACAAACCTAAAAGATAAATCTACCAGTCTCAATCACATCTAAACAACTTGACATAAGAAAAGCTTAACTAGACTTATATGGAGAAGAAGCATGCAATCACTGGATTAAGAAAATCTAAGGTAAGAAGAACACAAAGTGCAGCTATCACATGAACTTGTTGTGAGTTTTAAATTACTCGCAAGCGCACGAGTCGTTTGCAATATAGTGTTGTGCAAGTGCGAGGTCGAATCCACAGAGAATTGCGTTGTGAAAATATAAATTTATCTAAACTAATCTTACCTTAACCTAGTTCCGAGTTTTGTATTATATGTTGCAAAATAAATAAAAGCTAAACTAAATTGATTTAAAAAACTAATAAAAAGACTAAGGTTTCTGAATCCACCCCGCCAAAGTTAAGCATATATCTCAATGTTCTAAAGATAGCCTATCAAAAAAATTCCATGAATCCAACTTAAGACAAACAACAAAGAATATCCCAATTAAACCAAAAGCATTCAATGTATCCGCTCTTAACAAATCACAAAGGAAATCCAATTTAATCGAAAACAATTCGATGTATCAATCAGATGAAACACAAGGAATATCCAGCAGAACAATTTAAACTCAATCAATCACAAGATTAACTCAAATAATTGACAGAACATTTATACTAAGAAAATGTCAGATTTGTACAAGCAAATCTGAACTACTATGCCAAACAACAGCGAGGCTTCATCTTCAACCTTAGCTGAAGATTCTAGCCACTCATAACTATGAAACTACAATTCATAATAAAAGTGCTAAACATTAAACTAAAACAACTAAATAAAAAGAAATAAATAACTTTACATGGGAGAAATTCCACTTGCTGATGGGCGGCACTTCCCCTCGTGGTAGCAAAGCCTTCGGGATCCACCAGAATGCTAGCAGATATCCACCGGTTAACACCAAAGTGGCCCAGGAATTGTACACTGAATGATGAGGCCAGATGGTGTTTATATAGGGGGAGTCCCGAAGAACAAACGGTTACAAATTCGATGTGGGATACTGCCCGGGTGCGCTCGATCGCAGAATGATGCGATCGATCGCAAGTGCGATCGATTGTATGTCTTGTGCGCCTGATTGCATGTGCGCTCAATCGTGTGTCTAGTGCTCTCGATCGCAGGTTCACTGTACTACAAACATTTCGATGTGGGATTGTTGACCATGCGCTCGATCGTAGCATAGTGCGATCGATCGCTATTGCTCCTGAAGCTTCACATCTCCTGAAATGCTTCATTTTCTCCACAAACCTATAAAAATATACAAAACACAAAAAAGACATAAAATAAAGTGAAATAATACTAACTAAGAGCATAAAAAATATAAGTTAAGGGTCTTAAATATGCAATATTTAAGACTCATCAAAGAACACAAAGTACAGCTGTCACATGAACTTCAATTCTTCTTGTTTAAAGAGTAAATCATAAACAATACTTTAACAATAAATCCTTACAACTGAATTAAGAAAGGAAAATAAGAACAGCTACACCTAGGGATTCATCCCTTTGCCTTGTATGGAGATTAGTTAGCCATGGGGCTCATGCTTGAACACCGTAATGTCGAGCTCTCTCCTTTGTTTCCAGTCTCCTTCCCTCCCCTTATCAAACCCTAGGTGATCTATTTAAAATACAAAAGTTCCAAGGGTGTTTTAGGGTTTAAACTGTCATTAAATTCCTAATTAGGTTATAATTCGGAGAAGGGGATTGGGTGCGCGCCGCGGCTCTCCCTTATGTACGCCGTGGCTTGACCTGTTCTTTGGTGAGGCAATCTTCTGGGCACCGCGGCCCTGGTTTCCAGGTGCCTAGGCGCTCACTAGTCTTGGTTAGGTGGAGGTTCTGGTTGCCTAGGCCCTCTTTTCTGGGCGCCTAGGCTTCCACTGAAGGGCTTCTTGCTCATAAACTATTCGTTTTGTCCTTTCGGAAGCACTCATTCACTCCGATGGGCATGGAATCTTTGAGCTTTAAGCAATGATAGCTTTTCCATCTCTTTCAAACATAAAATACCTGAAAATGCACCGAAATAAGTTAATGATCAAAGAACATCACTTTAAAGTTATTAAGGTATAAAAGTGTAATTCAAACCTCGATCAATCCTAAGATGCTAACAAATAAGTACTATTAAGATGCATTTTATAACAAATAACCCCCAACTAGCTTATTGCTAGTCTCTAGCAATTCAAGTGAAAACAAGAGATGAATTCTATGGTAGGAATCAAAACAAAGTAAAGCAATGCTAGCGTTAAACCAAGAAAAATTCACTTTTTGTCTAAAAAATTGCACATAATACACAACACATAGAATCATTAAATATCACCCAAATCCAAAAATAATCTAAACATCAATCTTAAAATTGTTATCGACTCTTAACATCCATCTTACCACAAACTATTAATTCGAATACCCAGATGGTTTTATGCATAACATTTATGAATACAAGTCTTGGCCTCTAAAATATTTAATTTGCGTGACATCAATCACAAAAACAAGCTCCATAAGCTCACTTTTCAAATCACTCTCCACTATTATAGAAAAAATCACACCATCTTGGATCAATAGGTCTTTAATAAGCTTGTAATGTTAGTCTAAGTTAAAGGTTATGAAAGAATGAGAAGGATTCAACAAGTAAAGGAACTTAATCGCTTAGTTTTAAACATAACCACTTTAAGCACTGGATAACCTTACTTCAATACCCAACTCTTTCAACCATTTTTCGAGCATTTCTCTCATTCACCACTTTTTTCTTTTCTTCTTTCTTTGCCATAATTCACTTTTTTTTTTTTATTTTGGTATAAGACCATTCACCTCCTTTTTCATTCTTTTATTTTCTTTCCTTTTCTTTTCCACAACCCCCAACTTATCTCCTTTAATATACTTCGGTTATGGTAGTAATATTTTTTCTTCATATTTTCATCCTTACTCCTCTTAAGTGCTTCTCAACAGATGTGTACAACTAAGTTCTTTTAAAAGAAGGGTAGGGATAAAATATTTTTAGGCTCATAAGGGTAAGTAAATAGGTTTTCGAAAGAAACAAGGCTCAAATTATTTTCAAGAAAAAGGTTCAAACAAGTGACTAGTGATAAGTATAGCAAGGATAAGTTCAAAAGGCTCAAACGGTCCAAAAATGGCCTATATCATATCCTAAGTAATGTGCATTCTAGGAATTCACCTCAAGTGATTATCAAATAAGTTCTAGAGCTTATTGAGACCGCAAAATTATTCATAAAGCAATCACACATAAAACTTCTCTAAATGCTTTAGACTAATCATACAATCTTACCGCAAACTAGAGTCTCAAACCAAATGAAGATTGAAACTTAAATCATTCTCAAACCAAAGCAAGATTTAACTTCTTCTAAATGCAATATGCTATCTCAATTAAGCTCATATCATTGACATGTGAATTAACTCTAAGGCTAACACAAATCAAGCTAAGAACAAACAAAAAGGGAAAGTGACACCAAGCAGTTCATTGAAAAAAAAAAGAAATATGTTTCCTCTACCCCCAACTTAAAAATTGCATTGACCTCAATGTGAAAGAAAAGTAAAGGAAACTCCCTTTGTAACCAAAAGTGCACAGAAGCTGAAAATTGTGCACCACCATTTGAACTGCTGTGTATATTTGTCCCTGAAAAAGAAATACGAAGCTAATACTAGAAAACAACAAAATACTAAGAATAAACAAGAAAAAGAAATATGAAAAAAATAAAAATAAAAGGATATGTTGTGGGGTGCCTCGCATGAGCGCTAAGTTTTACGTCTTTAGCCAGACACTGCACCACTCTCATCGCTGGCCTCAATGTGGTGCTGAAGATGAGGCTCCAAACTCAATGGCCTCAGTGCTAATCTTTTGGTAAGGAATACTTAAAGTCCACCACATGTGGCTCAAGTGTTCTCGGTGTTGCCCATTCACTATCAACAGTAGGGTATTTGATTCCCACATCCATGTGAATTCTCTCAAGCAACTCCTCGAAGCATGTTGCCATGATTTCTTAATAAATCCCTGTGACTTATCAAAAACATCAACAACATTAACGACATGGGGATAGATTGAGGAATCATTAAACTCAAATTATTAGGAGGGAATTCCAAAGAGTTAGAATTATCTTTATTATGCTCATCCTCCAAATTAAGCTTATCAACCATGTAAGTGTCGAAACACTAATCCTCTTCATGTGGCTGCTTTGAGACTCGAAAAACATTTACCTCTAGAGTCTTATTTCCAAATGATAATGTCATTAGGCCATTCCAATAATTAATGAGGGCATTGGCAGTGGCAAGGAATGGTCTTCCAAGTATCAAAGGAATTTTGGACTCCATATTCACCATAGAAACAGTATCTAAAACCAAAAAGTCAACAGGATAATAGAAATTATCAATTTGCAACAAAACCTCTTCCATAATACCTCTTGGTTTTCTTATCGATCTATCCGCTAATTGAAGTACCACGGAGGTTGGTTTGATCGCACCTAAACTGAGCTGTAAGTACATGGAGTATGGCATGAGGTTCACACTAGCACCCAAATCGAACAATGCTTGACCACAAGATTTGTTTCCAATTTGGCAAGCCACTGTTGGACAGCCCGGACCTTTATATTTGGGCAGTGTCTTGCTGTCAATTATTGCACTTGCTTGCTCCATTAAGAATGTCATCTTCTTCACATTGTGCCTCCTCTTGAATGTGCATAGATCCTTGATGACTTTGGTATAGTTGGGGACCTATTTTATAATATGAAGAAGAGGGAGGTTAATTTTAACATGCTGAAGTTGTTCAAGAATCTCACCTTTCAATGCTGAATTTATCTCCTTAGGTTTAAGGAGAGTTTGAGGGAAAGGCACTGGTGGAGAATAATCATTATGGCCTTCTTATTCCTTGCAGGCTTCATCCTTATTGCTCAAGTTTGATGGTAAAGTGGGCCCATCAATTTTCTTACCATTGCGAGTGATTATGGCATTAACCTCTCTAACTTTTGGATTTTCAGGACTGGAGGATTGTGCCATATGCTGTCCCCTTGGATTAGGTTGTGGCTGCCAAGGAAAACGACCTTGTTCTTGAATTGTCAAGAAACTAGTCAACTTGGTGAGTTGACTCTTTATCACCTTTTGTTCCTCTTTGATCACTTGTTGCTTGAGAAGTGCTTAAATTTATCTATTTATGCGTGTTAGGCTCTTTGTTTATCTATTTTAGTAGATTCTACTTCATTTTTGTGTTTTATGTGTTTTTCACAGGACTTTGACAAAAAGAAGATAATTTCGAGCTTTTAGGAGTAAAAAGTCAAGTTCTGCCATCATGCAAGGTGCACTCGAGCGCACCTCCCTTGTGATCGAGTGCAAAGGCACACGAGCGCACTTGAAGAAGGCTCGAGTGCACACTTGCGTTCGAGCGCATCCCGTATACGATCGAGTGTAAACACTCTAGAGGCGGCAGAGCCAGATATGGAAAGAAGTCTCCGAATCTCAAATAAGAAATTAGGGTTTCGAGAAACCCTGAGAACCCTATATATAGACCTGTAAAACACATAAACCATACCTTTTGTTTTAGACTTGAAGTAGCAAGCTTAGGAGAGGGATTGATGACTTGTCTCCTGAGTCTTCTTTGGGTTTTATTTTTCTGTTTTTGTTTCATTATGTTTAGAATGTTTAGTTTAACTAGTATGTGTAATTAAACTCTTATAGGGCACAATTGAAGCCCTAGTTATGATTTTCCACATATATATTCATTGATTACCTTTGCTTATAGCCATGTTAGAATGTTTAACTTGATTAATACCTATTTTTATTTAAATTCCTCATATGTGTGTGTCTAATCAATGTATGCATGTGGTATGGATCCGTTAGTTGAGTCAATTTGGATGACCGAGTCCTGGGTTCAACATTAGTAACAAGAGATATCCACACCGAATTCTTAGGTTAATCAACATGGGAAACATGGAACGGACCAAGCCCTAGGTCCCGTGTGGTTGCCGATCTCCACAGCCTTTATACTCTCTTAAGGAACAACTCAGTATACACCAATGCTGAATCCCTTAAGAGAGAAAAGAGTTAGAGTATGCACTATGCCTAACTCGTTTCATAGGGAGATCAATAGCCTAAGGTGTGGACCAAGCCCTTAGGTTGGCAACCATTAAATATTCATAAAATGACTAGAGCATTGGCACATTACTTAGTGGGGAAGTATAATTAGTGGTGGATATCACAACCCTATGTTCTTATTATTAACAACTCACAATCAACACATATTTCTCTTTTTACTATGAAGAAACTAATTCTAAATAGAAATTGACCAATCCCTGTGGAAATGATCTCGCACTTGCACACTATGCTACCATTGACCTTGTGCACTTGCAAGTAAAACAAGTACGGTTATTTGCATATTTATTTAGGTAGATAATTGTCCAACAAGTTTTTGGCGCCATTGCCGGGGATTGCGCTAAATTTCTTTCTAGAATTATTTTCGTTTAGTAATTTTTATTTAGTCTGTTTTAATTTTTCTCTATTATTCACCTTTATTTCATTTAAACCCTAATTGATTTCTTTTTGTTTGCTATCTCAGGCACTCCAGGAGAGCTTTCTATGCCACTTGCGATCGAGCGCACCCTCTTATGCGATTGAGCGCATTTGAGGCAGAGAGTTACCCGAGCAGCAGTGTTTGACTGCTGCATTTACGTGACTGCCACCGATTCATGCACGGGCGTTGATCTAAGCATCCGACATTATTTCCCCTCGACATCGAGCTTGAGTGGACTATCCGACAAAGGGTTAGAGACAACTAGGAAAAGGTAGAAGAAGGAATTGAGGAAGAATTACCAATGGCGGAATAGATCGCCGAGCAGCAACCACCTGAGCGAAGGCTGATGAAGCAATCATTCATCCCACAGAACCTCGATCAACCATTGTGCATTGCATATCAACCTGAGGCGGAAGGAAAATACTACATATCTCCACAAATACTTAGTGCACTGACTCACTTTAGGGGTACACCTAATGAGGATCCACACTTGCACCTTCGAGAGTTCTTCGATCTTTGCAAATTCTAGCACATTCGAGGCTTAGACCAAGAAGGAATAAGGTTAATTCTTTGCCCTTTTTCCTTAAAAGATAATGCTAAACTATGGTACAATTCTTTGCCTGCAGTTTCTATCCACACTTGGGAGGAGTTGACTAGCAAATTCCTAAGGAAGTTTTCCCTAGCCCAAAAGACGAGGCAAATGAGGAAGGAAATTCAATCCTTCCAATAAAAGGATGGAGATCTATTCTTCGAGGCTTAGAGACACTTCAATAAGCTGCTACTCAAATGCCCACACCACAACCTACCTCAACACGAACTGGTACAAGCTTTCTATGAAGGTTTGAGTGATACTAACAAAAATATTGTGGATTCAGGTTATGGAGGAGTGCTGATGGAGAAAAGCAGCGAAGAAGTAATGGAACTTTTCAAAACCCTAAGTGAACACACTCAGCAGTTCTCTTATCGAGGTAGACATATAACCAAGAGCAAGGGAATGTATGAGGTAAACTTAAATGGAGGATTATCTCCTCAAATAGCTGCTGTGGAAAGGAAATTAGACCTATTGGTTAAAGCTATGACTGCCTAGAACACCTCACCTAACCCACAAGCTACACCACTCCAGGTATGTGCTATTTGCTCCCAATTTGATCATAATACTAATACATGTCCCTTATATTCATCTGCAGATCATGAGCAAGCAAACTTTGTGGGACCAAACAATTATCTACCAAAGAACAATCCTTATGCAAACACATACAACCCTGGATGGTGGAATCACTCGAATTTCTCATGGAGCAACAATCAGAATGGTCAAGGGCAGCAAAGAAACTTCAAACCAGTAGCTCAATTTGTTCCCAAACCAAAGAAGAATGACCTCGAAAGTCTTGTAAGGCAATTGGCATCTCAGCAGCAATAACTAATGACTTCACACGAATAGTTCATGGAAGAAACGAGACAATTTCTGACTGAGATGCGACAAATCACTGCAAAACATGATCAAGCCATTCAAGGACTAGAGGTACAAATGGGGCAATTGACCAAAGAACTGAGTACTAGAAAGCAAGGAGAGCTCCCCCCCCCAACCAATACCTAATCCAAGAGGACATCAACAATTGAATGTTGTGACAACACTGAGAAGTGGAAAGATCATAGGCATCGATGAATCTGCACAAGCATCTCCAAACAAAGCCTCCACCTCTAAGGTAAGTGAGATAGAAAAGGTAAATGAACCTCCACCCTTCCCTCAAAGGTTAGTAAAGTCTAAAAAGGAAACTAAACTGATGACATTTTTGAAACCTTGAAAAAGGTGGAAATAAACATTCTTTTATTAGATGCAATAAAACAACTTCCTGCTTATGCTAAGTTTTTAAAAGATCATTGCACTAACAAAATGAAGTTTCAGGACCATGAGACGGTAGCCTTGACCGAAGAGGTGAGTGCTGTACTATTAAGAAAATTACCACCAAAACTAAAAGATACGGGTAGTTTTACCATTCCTTCCAGGCTAGGTGACTAGCTATTCGAGCATGCATTATTGGATCTAGGAATGAGTTTCAACTTGTTACCGTACAGTGTATTCGAGACACTAGGTTTGGGGGAGCTCCAACCAACCTCCATTACTTTGCAATTGGCTGACAGAAGCATCAAACGACCAAGAGGTATCCTCGAGGATGTTTTGGTAAGAGTAGGTAAATTTGTTTTACCTACTGATTTTATTGTGTTAGACATGGAGGAATGCCATATGCCATTACCACTCCCTATCATCTTAGGAAGACCATTTATGATTACTGCTGATACAAATATTAGTGTAAAAAGGGGCATTGTCACTATGAAAGTAAATGATGAAGAGATGGAATTCAAAATATTTAATACATTAAAATCAACCAAAAATGATAATGAGTGTTATAATGTGAGCTTAATACAAGGTATTATTGAGAAAGTTTCTAAGGTCCATCACACTGCCCCATTGGAGACCATCCCCCAGCCATGATGACACAAGATTGGACATTAGGCCAGAGGATGATGATGTGATTAAAGATATCAATGGAGCTATGCACACCATCAAGAACACACCCAAGCCTTCAAGTAAGTATAATCCTCGAGTTGAAAATCTTGAACTTACTAATACTACTTTTCCGTATTGTGTTGACCAGGCACCAAAATTGGAGATGAAGCAACTTTCGATGGCACTGGAACCACCTGATGTGAGCCCTAAGTGCCTCTTTCAAAGAAAGTTGCACTGAAGCTACTATAGAAAGAGTTTGAACAATTCTCACTTGCATAACATATAGCTCAAGCGCCTCTATCAAGGTTAGTGGTACTAAGGCCACTACAATATGGTATGGTTGTATCATCACCAATTCTTCCCCTTGATCACTTCATTATTTTAATACTTTAATATTTCATTATTATCAACATTTTCTGCACTGTACTCGAGCGCACTGGTGCCATACGCCCTAGTGCACGCGAGCGCAACACCCTACCCACTTGCACACAATGCAATCGAGAGCAAGTCACTATGCACTCGAGCGCACTCGAGGCAGAGAAGGCACGTGAGGGTTTTTATTCTTACTCAGCTCACAAACACTTGTTTTCCTCGCATTACGCTCTAGCGCATCTCTCACTCTCACAGTCACACTTAGCCTACTCTTGCCCTAGTCTTGCACGGTAATTACTTCCAAAACCACCGCTTGTCTGTCACAATCACCACCCTACCACCGTGCATCAAGCACGACCATCCTCCCCTGAACTTCCCCAAATCCAACACTGTATGCAAACCAATTTTTGTTCTACTTACTTGCACACCATCACACACGAATTTCTCACTTATATTTTCCTCCTATTATCCATTTATCTCGTATGATTGGCTGTTTTATTTCATGTTTGTAGGGAGATAGGATCGAGTTCATGGGTTTTCAACAGCTTCGAGTTTTTGTTGCACGCCAACTGTTTGACATATTGTCTGATTGAGTGCCCTCGAGCGCTGGCACTTTGTGATCGAGCGAACCTTAATTTGTGCGAGCAAGCGCACCATCCACTGTGATCGAGCACAATCACACTAGAAACTGCACTATTTTTTTTCTCAGCACATGGCCTCCACTTCCCGAGCTTTCGGTAGCCGCTCCCAGTCCATTTGGCCTAGTTTCCAGCAGCGTGAAATGCTGTTCGAGACTACTGTTAACGTAGATGAGGACTTTAAGAGTCTGGACGCCATAAGATGGGCGGTCCAAGAGTTCAAAAATTGAGGTCTCAAGCGATTGTTCAAGCCGGTCTGATCGACAGCTTACACCAGATTTGTGGTCAGTTTCTACGAGAACCTGACTTACGACTGCACCAGGCCAGAGATCTTATCTTCTTCAGTCCAGGGCAGATTCATAGAGCTGACCACCACTGACATAGCCAGTTCTTTACATTGCTGTGATGAGTCCCCGCTAGAGGACAGCCACATGGAGGAGCAGCCTGACCCATTTCCTCTACCACACATCATAGAGGACATGTGTGCAGGCCAGTATACAAACCGCCACAACAATGCGGGGAGCCAGTCGAGGTTGCCTCCCCGTTTATGGTTCGTAGACTCCGTCCTCCAGTGTAATGTGTGTCCTTTGGGGCACAAGACACTGAGGCGGGATCAATTTTTACAGGCTCTCTACGCTTTTCACCGGGGTCACTGGTATTCTATCCCAGCAGTTATATGGAGTCAGATACACAAATTCTAGGACAGTGTGCATAACTGACAGACCACCATAGCCAATGCCTAGGGGTTCCCTTTCCCCTTCTTGCTTAATCACATCTTCAAGAAGAAGGGGATTAGAGGCTCTTCTATAGACGGCCTGGTTAGTGATTATCCTTTCTTTGGGAGAGCCCAGTGGAGCCTCAGCCAGTCCCACATGCGCCGAGGACCACAGGTACAGATTCCTATTGCTAAGCCTGTGGTCGATGATTCGATGGAGGCCAAGCACCCACTGGTGAGCCCTACATGGGAGGAGGACCAGTCCTATATGGGGTCCATAGAGTATCAACACCTTCTATATGAGCTGTCTTCCTTCCACTGTGAGTGGTTCGACATCCGCCGAGAGGATTGTGAGGTAACTCGTTTGATCCATCAGTGGATTGATGGGTTAGAGGCGCAGTTTACACGACAGGAGGGGATACTATAGGCCATCCTTAATCGCCTACCTCCTGCACCCGACACCTCTTCGACTGCACCACCTGATGATCAGCAGTGAGAAGATACCCCATCTGGCTGAAGACGTAAAACTTAGCGCTCATAGGAGGCACCCTAAAGCATATCATTTTCATTTTAGTATTTTTCTTTTGTTTATGTTTATATTTACATGTCTCTTATCCATATTTCTTGTTTTCCAGCATAACATTTATTTTTCTTTGTCAGGTACTTAGTGCGTGCATCCAGTTCAAGTTTGGGGGCGTGTTACAAGCAAAGCAAGCAATCTAGTTCTCCATCACTCAGGTCAGATCTTTCTATGCCATACACACATTGGGGACAATGTGTATATTAAGTTTGGGGGTAGTGGGAGACATTGTTACGCACACACTTGAAACACATGCACACACTAGGTCCTAGTTTTTTTTAGAAAAGATAAATGCATGTTCATTTGGTGATAAAAATTTTGGTTGATTTAAAATATGATAACACTTCATTAGTAAGCTTAAAAGCTAGAACACATAGTTTTGTAAAAGAAATTTTACAAAGTTTAGTTACCTACCTCAAGGCACTTAAGAATTCACAAGTTTGATCCAGATTTGCACGAGCACATTAGCACGCATTTGTGTGGGGTATGACATATAATTATTTTGTATATGTTTCAACGACCTAAACTGTAATCGGATAACTTGTTAAAAGAACACTTTAGCATAAGAAAAATAAAGAAAAATGTTCATCATGTAAAAAGAAAATAAAAATCCCCTAATGATCATTAAAAAATTTCCACTGAGTAACTGGACCTCTTGCCTCAGTAAGAAGTGAGTGTTCACGTCAAAAGGTTGGAAGTAAGCCTTTAATGATCATAATAAAAATTTTCACTAAGTAACTGGGCCTCTTGCCTCAGTAAGCAGTGAGTGTTCACATCAAAAGGTGGGAATTTCGCTAAGAAGCTTGGAAACCTGTTAGTTCTGTAGCCTTTTTTACTCGAGTTAGTAAGTCCTTAGGGGTGTCTTTACACCTAATGCCCTAAAACCATCTGGTTTGGGAGTCATTGGCTAGATACTCGTTACAAGGGTCAATTAGAAAGCTTAATGGAACTCAACATGGCAAAAAAATTGCATGATAAAAGAAAAAGAAAAAGAAAAAGAAAAGCAAGCGTTATACCATTGTTGTTCTTTTTGATAAGGAATTCGATGTAGGTTTGGACACCGAAACACTATACGCTAAAATTATTTGGAAGCCCCATTGTATTCATGCTAATTCATCACACATAAATCAAACTTGCGATGCTTTAAGCCAACCTTAGGTAAGTAACATGAGCTTTTAAAAATCTTTTTCCAATACAAAAATATATTTTTATTATAAGCTTACTCATGAACGGTTATCATGGTTTTATGCACAACCCAAATTTTTTATTATCATGAAAATGAATTTATCTTTAATTTTGTTTTAACATAGGCTTTTGTTTTGTATTGCTAAGGGACTAGCAATATGTAAGTTTGGGGGTGTGATAAGTGCTTAAATAGTCATATTTAATCCCCTTAATTTACGCTTGTTAAGCTTATTGTTTATCTATTTTAGTAGATTCTACTTCATTTTCATGTTTTATGTGGTTTTAACAGGACTTTGACAAAAAGATGATAATTTGGAGCTTTTAGGAGTAAAAAGTCAAGTTCTGCCATCAAGCAAGGTGCGCTCGAGCGCACCTCCCTTGTGATCGAGTGCATTGGCACACGAGCGCACTTGAAGAAGGCTCGAGTGCACACTTGCGCTCGAGTGCATCCCGCATACGATATGAAAAGAAGTCTTTGGATCTCAAATAGGAAATTAGGGTTTCGGGACACCCTGAGAACCCTATATATAGACCTGTAAAACACATAAACTATACCTTTTGTTTTAGACTTGATGTAGCAAGCTTAGGAGAGGAATTGACGACTCATCTCCCGAGTCTTCTTCAGGTTTTATTTTTCTGTTTTTGTTTCATTATATTTAGAATGTTTAGTTTAACTAGTATGTGTAACTAAACTCTTATAGGGCTCAATTGAAGCCCTAGTTATGCTTTTCCACATATATATTCATTGATTACCTTTGCTTATAGCCATGTTAGAATGTTTAACTTGATTAATACCTATTTATATTTAAATTCCTCATATGTGTGTGTCTGATCAACGTATGCATGTAGTATGGACTTGTTAGTTGAATCAATTTGGATGATCGAGTCCTGGGTTCAACATTAGCAACAAGAGATATCCACACCGGATTCTCGGATTAATCAACATGGAAAACCGAGAGCGGACCAAGCCCTAGGTCCCGTGTGTTTGTCGATCTCCACAGCCCTTTTGCTCTCTTAAGGAACAACTCAGTATACACCCATGTTGGATTCCTTAAGAGAGAAAAGAGTTAGAGTTTACACCATGCCTAACTCGTTGCATAGGGAGATCAATAGCCTAAGGTGTGGACCAAGCTCTAAGGTTGGCAACTATTAAATATTCATAAAATGACTAGAGCATTGGCACTTTACTTAGTGGGGAAGTATAATTAGTGGTGGATATCACAGCCCTATGTTCTTATTATTAGTAACTCACAATCAACACATATTTCTCTTTTTACTATGAAGAAACTAATTCTAAATAGAAATTAACCAATCCTTGTGGAAATGATCTCGCATTTGCACACTATGCTACTATTGACCTTGTGCACTTGTAAGTAAAATAAGTACGGTTATTTGCATATTTATTTAGGTAGATAATCATCCAACATTGTTCCTCTAACAATCGTTGATTTATTTTGCCCTGCTTTTCCACACTCTTGGCATGTACCTGCATAAATGATTTAAACATATCCTCCAAAGGTAAAGATTATTGAGGTGCATTAAATGAGGTTGTTTTTGGTTGCCATTGGGTACTAGATTGGGTAGGATGTTGCATATCGGATCTCCAACTAAAATTAGGGTGATTCTTCCAACCGGGATTGTAGGTGTTAGAGTAGGGTGAATCTGGTTTCCTAAAGGTTATACCTACAGTATTACACTCTCTGTTCATCTTAAAATAAGCTGGATAATCCCTAGGTAGATGATCTACCCCATTACACATGAAACAAGGCTGGTGGGACTATACCCTAGCAACCGGTTTAGGGGCTGTAGCATCCTTGGTTTTTAAGGCTTCAATTTCCTTAGTTAGGGCCTCTAAATAGGCTTTAAGGCTATCCTCTTCCTCAAGTTAATAAATCCCAGCAGATTAATTTCTCCTAGTGCTTTCCATGGCATTTGGTCCAGTCTAAGTGTGGGCTTTTTCTGATAGGTCATCTAGGATATCTATGGCTTAATCGAGATCTTTTTGAAGGAAATCCCTATTGAACATCATTTCTATAAACTACCTTTCTCCACTTAGAAGCCCATCATAGAAGTAGGTAACTACCCGCCAACTCTCATACCCATGGTGTGGACAAGAATTCAAAAGGTCCTTGAAACGTTCCCAAACTTGATATAAGGTTTCACTCTCCTTTTGTGCAAAGTTTGAGATTTTTCTCTTGAGGTTGTTGGTCTTATAGGTTGGGAAGTGCTTTTGGATGAAAACTCGTGTCATCTCATCCCAACTACCTTTGGACCTAGGCCTTAACGAGTACAGCCAAACCTTGGCTTTTTCCTTAAATGAAAAAGGGAAAAACCAAAGTTTGACGGTGTCTACCATATCAACTCTACCTTGAAAGGTTGCTACTACTTCCTCAAATTCCCTAATATTGATATAGGGGTTTTCATTCTCAAATCCATGGAAGGTTGGTAACAATTGGATCATGCCCAGCTTAAAATCAGCTTGTTGAACATTAGGGGGGAACATGATATAGGATGGTGTGGCCGTTCGGCTAGGGTGCAAGTAGTTATTAAGTGTCCTAGCAACATTTTCATTGTGATTTTCGGCCATGTTCACAAAATTTTCTTAAATCTCGTTTGGGTGTGCACTATGGTATGATCTAAGCGAGGTCTCGCTAACGGACGTGGAAGCAGAGGGTAACTCAATTTTAGGTCTTTTAATGAATCTACCTCGCGAGTCTCTCAGTCTAAGCATACACCAAACAAATTAGAGGGGAAAATAAATAAAATAGAAAAATAAACAAAAAATTAGAAAATCAAAATAGAGAGTAAAGAACTATAAAGTTTACAATCTTCCTTGTAGTTAAGCGCGTTTCCCCGGCAACGGCGCCAAATTTTGATTACACCCAAAGTATAAAGCGGTAGTTGTAGCATAGCTTTAGGGTGTCAATTCCACAGGGAAAAGTAAACTACAAGGAAAGATGCAAACTTCAATAGGAAATGATAAAATCCAAATAAGTAAATCTGAGTTTTAGTAATGAAATTGTGTGAAAGAGTTGTGTAAATCTAATGAAGAATATAAATGGAGAACAACAAGGTTTCGAGAATCCTCCCTAGGTTCGTTTTCTTATTCCAATATCAATTTAGTTGTTTTGATCTCGATTGTAAGTTTCACATCCCAACCAAGCAATTGGTAAATATTCAATTAAAGCACATGTAAAGCCTAATGTAATTGCTATGAAGTACTCTTTACTTTCGATTCAAGCACAAATGACTATCCTATAGGTTTATCAAGAAACGAAAATATATCTCAATGACAATATCACAGTAATGGAAAAACCTAAAAGATAAATCTACCGGTCTCAATCACATCCAAACAACTTGACATAAGAAAAGCTTGACTAGACTTATATGGAGAAGAAGCATATAATCACCGGATTAAGAAAATCTAAGGTAAGAAGAACCCAAAGTGCAGCTGTCACATGAACCTCAATTCTTCTTGTTTAAAGAGTAAATCATAAACAACGCTTTAACAATAAATCCTTACAATTGAATTAAGAAAGGAAAATAAGAACAACTAAACCTAGGGATTCATCCCTTTTCCTTGCTTGGAGATTAGTTAGCCATGGGGGTCATGCTTGAACACCATAATGTTGAGTTATCTCCTTTGTTTCTAGCCTCCTTCCCTCCCCTTATCAAACCCTAAGTGATCTATTTATAATACAAAAGTTCCAAAGGTGTTTTAGGGTTTAAACTATCATTAAAGTCCTAATTAGGTCATAACTCGGAGAAGAGGATCGTGTGCGCGCTGTGGCTTGACCTAATCTTTGGTGAGGCAATCTTTTGGGTGCCGCAGCCCTAGTTTTTGGGTGCCTAGGCGCTCACTAGTCTTGGTTAGGTGGAGGTTCTGAGCGACTAGGCTTTCTTTGAAGGGCTTCTTGCTCATAAATTCTTCGTTTTGTCCTTTCGGAAGCACTCCTTCACTCCGATGGGCATGGAATCTTCGAGCTTTAAGAAATGATGGCTTTTCCATCTCTTTCAAACATAAAATACCTGAAAATGCATCAATATAATTTAATGATCTAAGAACATCACTTTAGAGTTATTAAGGTATAAAAGTGTAATTCAAACCTCGATCAACCCTAAGATGCTAACAAATAAGTACTATTCAGGTGCATTTTATGACTCTCATCAGGTATACCCTTTAGGAAACCATACTCACCCTACTCTAACACTTACAATCCCGGTTGGAAGAATCACCCTAATTTTAGTTGGAGATCCAATCTACAACCTCCTCCCCACTCTAGTACCCATTGGAAACCGAAAGCAGCATCATCTAATGCACCACAACAATCTTTACCTTTGGAAGATATATTTAAATCATTTTTGTAGGTGCATGCCAAGAGTGCAGAGGAGCAAGGCAAGATAAATCAACGGTTGCTTGAGGAGCAACAAGGGATCAAAGAGGAACAAAAGGTGATAAAGAGCCAACTCACCAAGTTGACTAGTTTCTTGACAATTGAAGAGCAAGGTCATTTTCCTTCGCAGCCAAAACCTTATCCAAGGGGACAACATATGGCACAAACCTCCGATCCCGACAATTAAAATGTTAAAGAGGTTAATGCCATGATTACTCGCAGCAGTAAGAAAATTAATGGGCCCACTCCACCATCAAACTTGATTCCTAACACCGTGAGCAACAAGGATGAAGCCCCCAAGGAACAAGATGCCTATAGTGATTCTTTACCGATGCCTTTCCCTCAAGCACTCCTTAAATCTAAGGAGAGAAATTCAACATTGAAATGTGAGATTCTTGAACAACTTCAGCATCTTGAAATTAACCTCCCTCTTCTTCATGTCATAAAACAGGTTCCCAACTATGCTAAAGTCATTAAGGATCTATGCACACTCAAGAGGAGGCATAATATGAAGAAGACGACATTCTTAACGAAGAAAGCAGGTGCAATAATTGATAGCACGAAACCACCCAAATATAAAGATCTGGGCTATCCAACGGTGGCTTACCAAATTGGAAACAAATCTTGTGGTTAAGCATTGCTAGATTTGGGGGCTAGTGTGAACCTCATGCCATACTCCATTTACGGTTTAGGTGAGATCAAACTGACCTCCGTGGTACTTCAAGTAGCAGATCGATTGGTAAGAAAACCAAGAGGTATTGTGGAAGATGTTTTATTGCAAATTGACAAATTCTATTATCTGGTTGACTTTTTGGTTTTAGATACCATGTCTATTGTGAATACAGAGTCAGAAATTCCTTTGATGCTTGGAAGACCATTCCTTGGCACCGCTAATGCCCTCATTAATTATAGGAATTGCCTAATGACATTATCGTTTGGAAATATGACTCTAGAGGTAAATGTTTTTCGAGTCTCAAGGCAGCCACATGAAGAGGATGAGTGTTTCGACACTTACATGATTGATGAGCTTATTTTGGAGGATAAGTACATTAAGATAATTCTAACTTTTAGGAATTCCTTCTTAATAAATTTCATTTTGATGATTCTTCTATTTATCCCCATGCCATTAATGTTGTTGATGTTTTTAATAAGTCACAGGGATTTATGAAGAAATCATGGCAACCATGCTTTGACGAGTTACAGAAAGAAAGGGAAGCACTCAAACCCTCTTCCCAGTAGACACCAATGCCTAATTTAGCTCCACTACCCAAGGGACTCAAACATGTCTTTTTAGGCCAAGGTGATACCTTTCCGGTTATTATTTCTTCCAAACTTAGTGATGTGCAATGTGATCAATTGTTGAAGTTGTTAAGAGAACATAAATTTGCACTAAGTTGGACCATGGCCGACATAAAAGGTGTTAGTCCCCTAGTCTGTTCTGATAAAATTAATTTGGAGGAAAAAACTGGCCCTTGTAGAGACCCCCAATGTAGGCTTAATCCCACTATGAAAGAATTTATGAAGAATGAAGTGTTGAAACTATTAGATGCGAGAATCATATATCCTATTGCTAATAGTAAATGGGTAAGTCCTACACAGGTTGTTCCTAAAAAGTCAGCTGTTACTGTGGTGAAGAATGACCTGGGAGAGATAGTCCCTATGAAACTTGTGACTGGGTGGCGGATGTGCATTGATTACAGAAAATTGAATGTTGCCACCAGGAAAGACCATTTTCCCCTCCCTTTTATTGATCAAATTCTTGAATGTGTTACTGGTCATCCTTTCTATTGTTTCTTGGATGGTTATTCTGGTTATCATAAAATTGAAATTGCATTAGAAGACCAAGATAAAACCACCTTCACTTGTCCTTTTGGTACTTATGCTTTTCATAGAATGCCATTTGGATTGTGTAATGCACCTGCTACTTTTCAACGTTGCATGATGAGCATTTTTAGTGACATGGTTTAAAATTGCATAGAAGTTTTTATGGATGACTTAACTATTTTTGGATCTTCTTTTGATGCATGCTTATTGAATTTCAAGAGAGTATTGACTCGTTGTGAGGAGGAGTTAGTTTTGAATTGGGAAAAATGCCACTTTATGGTACTTTCAGGTATTGTCTTAGGGCATATTATTTCTTCTAGGGGGATAGAGGTTGATCAATCTAAGATTGAAAATGCCACTTTATGGTACCTTCAGGTATTGTCTTAGGGCATATTATTTCTTCTAGGGGGATAGAGGTTGATCAATCTAAGATTGAATTAATCTCTAAGTTGCCTATGCCTAGGACTGTAAAGGATGTGAGATCCTTTCTTGGTCATGCAGGCTTTTATTGGAGGTTCATACATAATTTTTCCACCATATCTAGACCACTATGTGACCTCCTAGCTAAAGATGCCCCATTTGAGTGGACACAAGCTTGTCAAAAGGCTTTTAAAATGTTAATCGGCAAGCTTACCTCAACACTGATAATGCAGTCACCTGATTGGAATTTACCTTTTGAGATCATGTGACTTTGCTATAGGTATTGTTCTTGGACAACAAAGAGAGGGGAAGCCTTTTGTAATTTACTATGCTAGTAGAACTCTAAATAGTTCTCAGATGAATTACTCCACCACTGAAAAAGAGTTACTAGCTGTAGTGTTTGCTTTGGATAAGTTTCGTGCTTACTTGATTGGTTTTCCTATTATTATTTTCATAGATCATTCAGCCCTTAAGTACCTTCTTACAAAGAAGGATGCTAAGGGGCGACTAATACGGTGGATTTTACTTTTGCAAGAATTTGACATCACCATCAAAGACAAGAAAGGAGTAAAGAACATAGTGGCTGACCATCTCTCGAGGCTCACATTTGAGGACACCTCTGACGACCTGCCAATCAGGGATGATTTTTTCGATGAGCATTTACTCTCTATTACTTCTCTACCATGGTTTACTCATATTATGAATTATTCAGCTACCGGTGGGATACCGACAGATTGGAGTGTTTAGGACAAGAGGAAGTTCATGACTGAGGTACATAATTTTTATTGGGATGACCCTTGTCTTTTCAAATACTGCCCTGACCAAATTTTAAGGCGTTGCATCCCTAATGAAGAGATTGCCAGTGTCTTGGAATTTTTTCACTCCCAAGCTTGTGGGGGCCACATTTCAATGAAGAAAACCGCTCCCAAAATTCTACAGTGTGGATTTTATTGGCCCACATTATTTAAGGATGCAAACATCTATTGTTGCTCATGTGAAAAGTGTCAGAAGTTAGGAGCTGTATCTCGTCGTAATATGATGCCCTTAAACCCAATTTTAGTGATTGAAATTTTTGATTGTTGAGGCATTGATTTTATGGGACCATTTCCTCTTTCTTTTGGATATTAATATATCATTGTGGCAATAGATTATGTGTCAAAATGGGTAGAGGTAGCAGTAGCTTGCACGAACAATGATAATAGGATGGTAATTAAATTTCTCAAAGAAAATGTGTTATCTCGATTTGGTACACCACGTGCTATAATTAGTGATCAGGGTACGCATTTTTGCAACTGTTCTTTTGAAACTTTGATGAAAAATATGGGGTGTTACATAAGATCTTGATGAGAGTCATAAAATGCACCTTAACAGTACTTAATTGTTAGCATTTTAGGGTTGATCTAGGTTTTAATTGCACTTTTATACGTAACAACTCTAAAGTATCACTCTTGGATCATTGATCTATTCTGGTGCATTTCAGGTACTTTATGCTCAAAAGATGAGGAAAAGTTATCATTGCTTCAAGTACAAAGACTCAAGACATACCAGAGTGAAAGCATAGTTGTGGAAGGACAAATGAAGAAAAAACAAGTCTTCGTGCTGTGACCTAAAGATATTCAAGTCTCGGCCTCCAGAACTGAGCAAAAGAATAAGGAAGAAGCTTCAGTGGAAGCCGCAGCCTAGACTAGGCAGGGCTGCGGCCTCCAATAAGGCAAGAAAACAGAGAAACAGTGGAAGCCGTGGCACAAGGAAGGCAGAGCCACGGCGCTCACCCGGTCGACTTCTCCGAGATATGACCTAATTAAGACTTTTTAAGCCCTAAAATACCCTTGGACCTTGTATATTATAAATAGACCACCTAGGGTTTGTAATTAAACATCGATTAAGTCTGAAAAGCTTAGAGAAGTAGCCACATTCTCCTCCAACAAAGTGTTCAACCATGAGTTCCATGGTGAACTAATCTCGAAGCAAGACGAAGGGATGATTCCCTAGGTGTAGTTGTTCTTTAGTTTCCTTTATTGGTTCAGTTGTAACTGGTATTTATTGTCAAACATTGTTATGGGTTACTCTTTAATCTAATTAGAAGATTTTCTCTTAATCTGGTGATTGTATCTTTATCTTTGATATAAGTCCAGTCATACTCTTCTTATGTCAAAATTATTAGATGTAGTTGAGTCCGGTAAATTTATCTTTTAGGTTTGTCCATTACTGCGATATTGTCGATAAGATATATTGTCGTTTCTTGATAAACTTATAGGATAGGTCATGTATGCTTAAATCGAAAGTAAGAGTAATTTATATCAATTACATTAGGGTTTATATATGCTTATATTGGATATTTGCCGATTGCCTATTTGGGATGTGAAACTTGCAATCGAGATAAAAGCAACTGAATCAAAATTAGAATAAGGCAACGAACCTAGGAGGATTCCCGGAACCTTGTTGTTTCTCTATTATAATTCTCAATTTATTTTCTCACAATTACTTCATTATCAAAATTCATATTTTCTCACTTGATTTTTATCGTTTGTGTTAAGGTTTGCACTTTTCCTTCATAGATCACTTTTCCCTGTGGAATTGACACCCCAAAGTTGTGCTACAACTACCGTGTTATACTTTGGGCGAAATCAAATTTTGGCACCGTTGCCGGGGAAAACACGCTTACATACAAGGAAGATTGTCAACTCTAAGACAAAACGGTACTATCGTTCTTTTCTTTAAGTTTTCTGATTTCTTTTATTCGTTCTGTTTTATTTCTTTTTAACTCAGTTGGTGTATGCTCAGACTGAGAGATTCGCGAGGTAGATTCATTAAGGGACCCGAAATAGAGATACCTTTACCCTAGTGTACACCCAACCGAGAATTTAGAAAATTTTGCTAACATGGCTGAAAACCCTAATGAGAATGTTGCTAGGACACTTAAAGATTATTTACATCCTAGCCGGACAACCACACCATCATGCATTATGTTTCCAACCAACACTCGCCATCAAGACTTTAAAACAAGGATGATTCAATTACTCCCTACATTTCATGGCTTGGAAAATGAAAACTTGTATGTACACATTAGGGAGTTTGAGGAAGTAGTTACGACTTTTCATAGTCAAGATGCAACTGATGATATTGTCAAACTCAAGTTTTTTCCTTTCTCTTTTAAGGATAAAGCTAAGAGTTGGTTATACTCACTGAGACCACGATCCATTGGGACATGGAATGAGATGACTCAGGTTTTCTTTAACAAATACTTCCCTCAACATAAGACCAATGCTCTAAAAAGACAAATCTCCACCTTTGAACAAAAGGAAAATGAGACTTTGTATCAGTCTTGGGAGAAATTTAAAGAGCTGTTAAGTATGTGTCCACACCATGGGTATGAGAGTTGGTGCTTAGTGAGCTACTTTTATGAGGGACTTACCTATAGAGAGCACTAATTCGTAGAGATGATGTCTAATGGTGAATTTTTGCAAAAAGACCCTGATGAGGCCATAGAGTACCTCAATGAGCTTGCTAAAAAAGCTCGTACTTAGACTGGACCTAGTGCTACTGAAAGTACAAATAGGTCACGACCTGTAGGAAACCCTAGTGGTGGTGGAATATACCATCTTAGGGAGGAAGACAACCTGAAAGCTAAGGTCGAAATGCTTACTAGGGAGTTAGAGGCGTTAAAAACTAAAAAGCCAACACACGTGGTCAATCAAGCCGAACCTTTGGAACCATGTTTTGTGTGTGGCAGGGTAGATCATCCCGCTCAAGAGTGCCTTACATTTGTTGATATGAGAGGGATGTTTGAGGAACAATGTAGTGCCTTAAGCATGTATAAGAAGCCTTATGCACCATTCTCTAACACTTATAATCCGGGATGGTGAAATCACCCCAACTTCAGCTGGAAATCTGAAAACCAGCAGCTTGCACAACCCCCTAGATCACACCCTGCACCATTTCATGCACCCTAATCCTTTAGGAGTTCTTTAGAAGACACTTTACATGCTTTTACTGAGGCACAGGGCAAGACAAACCAAAGGTGTGAGGCATTAATTACACAGGTTGTGGAAGAAAACAAAGAAATAAGGAGACAAGGGTCCAAGTTAATGGGCTCCTTGAGTGTGACTGAGCGAGGGAAGTTCCCTTCCCAAGCTCAGTCCACACCCCATGGTCAACACATGGCATAAACAAATATGGAAAATATAAATGCCATTGTGACAAGAAGTGGTAAGACCTTACACATCCCAACAACGAATAAATTCGAGGATGTGGAAAAGGGTCAAGGTAGTGATGCTGAATTTTCCAAGGACCCTGAAGTTACTAAAAGCCCTATTAAGGCACTAATCCCTCAAGCTTTAAAATCAAACAAGAAAAATCTAGACCTAAATAATGAAATTCTAGAGAGCCTAAGGCAAGTAAAACTGAATCTTCCACTTTTGCATATAATTAAACAAGTTCCTACTTATGCAAAGGTTCTCAAGGATTTATGCACAATTAAGAGGAAGCACCATGTAAAGAAAACAACATTCCTAACTGAGCAAGTTAGTACTTTAATTGAGCAAAGAATACCCCCAAAACACAACGATCCTGGCTGTCCAACCATTGCGTGTAGCATTGGAAATCATGAGGTTGGACAAGCATTGCTAGATTTAGGAGCTAGTGTAAATGAAATGCCATTTTTAATTTATTTACAGCTGGGTTTAGGAGAGATCAAACCAACCGCTATGGTATTACAATTGGCTGATCATTCAGTCAAAGTACCCCGGGGTGTGGTAGAGGATGTTTTGATTCAAATTGATAAATTTTACTATCCTGTTGATTTCCTAATCCTTTATACTACTTCTACTATTGACACTAATTCTAAAATTCCTTTGATTTTGGGTAGACCTTTCCTTGCTAGTGAAAATTGATAGGTGCTTAAATATTCATATTTTAGCCCCCTTATTTACACTTGTTAGGTCCTTAGTTATGTTATTTTAGTCCATTTTACTTCATTTGTGTGTTTTACATGTGTTTATGGGGTCTTGGAAGAAAAGAAGCAGTTTTTGCACTTAAAGGAAGAAGCCTGGAAATCCTGGAGCAGCCTCTAGTCAAGCTGCGATCGATCGCACCATGCAATACGATCAAGCACACATTGCGATCGTGCGCACACAAGAAGGATCGAGCGCACACTGCGATCGAGCGCAAGACGCATGCGATCGAGCACACATGTACGGGCGTGAACAATAAGCAGTAGAACCCTATTTTGGAAATAAGAGAGTTTTTACGGTTTAGGAAGTTTAAGGTTTCTTGCACCTTTTAGGACTACTCAAGCCCTATAAATACACCTGTAAAGAACACACAAATCATCACCTCTTAGAGATCACTTTTATCTTTTGCTTAGCTTAGAGTTTTAGGCTTTGGAGAGGATTGAAAACCTGTCTCCCTAATATTCTTCGGGTTTTATATTTTATGCTTAGTTTATATATGATGTTTATTTTAGACAGCATGTGTAACTAACTTTCTTTAGGGCTCGATTGAAGCCCTAGTTATGCTTTCTCATATATTTATTCATTGATAAAATCTTTGCCAATAGCTTTTATTATGTTGCTTAACTTGATTAATGGCTGTGCTTATTTAAATTCCTCATATGTATGTGTATGGCCAACGTATGCATGTGGTATAGATTGGTTAGTTAGATCAATTTGGATGACCGAGCCCTAGGTCTAACATTAGTAACAAAAGATATCCACACCGGATTCTTGGATTAATCAACATGGGAAACCGAGAGTAGATACCATGCCCTAGGTCTCATGTGGTTGTCGATTTCCATAGTACTTATGCTTTCTTAAGGAACAACTCAAGCAGATACCATGCTAAATCCCTTAAGGAAGAAAAGAGTTAGAGTAGATACCATGCCTAACTCGTTACTTAGGGAAATCAATAGCTTAAGGAGTAGATACCATGCCCTTAGGTTGGCGACCAGTAGGTATACATGATAAGGCTAGCGCATTGATACATTATACAATTGGGAAAGTATGACTAGTGGTGAATATCAAAGCCCTATATCTTTATTATTATCAAATCACATTCAACAGTTATTTATTTATTTTTACTTTAAAGAAACTAATTCTAAAACTGAACTTTACCAATCTCTGTGGAGATGACCTTTCTTTCGCACACTATACTGCACTGTTGACCTTGTGCACTTGTAAGTAAAACAAGTATGATTATTTGCATATTAATTTAGGTGGATAATCGTCCAACACAAATGCTCTTATTAATTGCAGGAATGGACTCATGAAGCTGTTCTTTGGAAATATGACCTTAGAAGTGAACATTTTTAATATTGCAAAACAGCTCGAAGATAAGGACGAAAAGCACCAGCTATACATGATCGAGTCACTCATCAATGAGGGATTTTCCATAGCTCATGATTATGATCCTCTTGAAAATTTTCTTGTTAATTCGGAGATTGATTTATTTGATGATAAAACTGATATAATTAATATTTGTGTTGTTTTTGATAAATCCCAGGACTATGACACTCGGGTATGGCAACCAGAGTTTGAAGAGCTGCCCGAAATAAGTGAGAAATAAGTCCCCTCAAGTGTGGAAGCACCTAAAGTTGAATTGAAGCCACTACCTAAGGGTTTAAAGAATGTCTTTCTTGGTCTAGGTGATACTTTTCCTGTTATTATCTCATATGAATTATCTGTGACCCAAGGTAAGAAATTAATTCAAACTGTAAATGCACATAAATCAGCCTTAGGACGGAGCATGGCTAATTTAAAAGGTATTAGTCCCCTGATTTGTTCGCATAAAATAAATTTAGATGAAGGAACTAGTCCTCGTAGAGACCCTCAACGTAGGCTTAACCCCACTATGAAAGAAGTAGTGAAAAATGAAGTCCTAAAACTGTTAGATGTGGGAATCATATATCCCATAGTTGATAGTAAATGGGTAAGTCTTACACAAGTCATTCCTAAAAAGTCTAGAGTTACTGTGGTAAAGAATGACCTGGGAGAGTTAGTACCTACCAAACTTGTGACCGGGTGGCGTATGTGCATTGATTATAGAAAATTAAGTGTTGCCACCCGGAATGACCACTTCCCACTCCCTTTTATTGATCAAATTCTTGAGTGTATAGCTAGTCATCCTTTTTACTGTTTTCTAGATGGTTATTCTACTTATTATCAAATTGAAATTGCATTAGAAGATCAGAATAAAACCACTTTCACATGTCATTTTGGCACTTATGCTTTTCGTAGAATGCCATTTGGATTGTGTAATGCCCCTGCCACTTTTCAACGCTGCATGATGAGTATTCTTAGTGACATGGTTGAAAATTGCATGGAGGTTTTTATAGATGACCTAACTGTTTTTGGATCTTCATTTTATGCATGTTTAATGAATTTAGAAAGAGTGTTAATTCGCTGTGAGGAGAAAGAATTGGTCTTAAATTGGGGAAAATGCCATTTCATGGTTCCATCCGGTATTGTCTTAGGGCATATTGTCTCTTCTAAGGGGATAGAGGTTGATCAATCTAAGATCGAATTAATCTCTAAATTACCTACCCCTAAGACAATAAAGGATGTGAGATCTTCCCTTGGTCAAGCTGGTTTTTATAGGAGGTTCATACAAAAATTTTTGAACATATCTAGACCACTATGTGCCCTCCTAGTTAAAGATACCCCCTTTGAGTGGACTCAAGCTTCTCAGGAGGCCTTTAAAACACTGATTGGCAAGCTTACTTCAGCACCTTTAATGCAGTCACCTAATTATACTTTACCCTTTGAAATCATGTGTGATGCTAGTGACTATGCTGTAGGTGCTGTTCTTAGACAGCGAAGGGAGGGGAAACCTTTTGTCATTTACTATGCTAGTAAAACTTTAAATAGTGCTCAAATGAATTATTCCACCACTGAAAAAGAATTGCTAGCTGTAGTATTTGCTTTGGATAAATTTAGTGCCTATTGAATTGGTTCTCCTATCCTTATTTTTACAGATCATGCAGCCCTTAAGTACCTTCTTACAAAGAAGGATGCTAAGGCAAGACTAATACGATGGATCTTACTCCTATAAGAATTTGACATCACCATCAAAGACAAGAAACAAGTAGAGAATGTAGTAGCTGACCATCTATCGAGGCTCACTTTTGAGGACACTTGCAACGACTTGCCAATCAAGGATGACTTTCCCGATGAGCATTTATTCTCCGTTACTTCTCTACCATGGTTTGCTCACATCGTGAATTATTTGGCTACAGGTGAGAAACCAATGGATTGGAATGCTCAAGACAAGAGGAAATTCTTATATGAGGTATGTAATTTTTATTGGGATGACCCCTATCTTTTCAAGTACTGCCCGGACCAAATTTTAAGACGTTGCATCCCTAATGAAGAGATTGCTAACGTCTTGGAATTTTGTCATTCCCAAGCTTGTGGAGGCCACTTTTCAATGAAAAAAACCGCCGCAAAAATTTTGCAGTGTGGATTTTATTGGCCTACCTTGTTTAAAAACGGAAACACCTATTGTCACTCATGTGAAAAGTGTCAAAAGTTAGGAGCTATGTCTCATCGAAATATGATGCCTTTAAACCCTATTTTAGTAATTGAAATCTTTGATTGTTGGGGCATCGATTTTATGGGACCATTTCGTCCTTCCTTCGGATATCAATATATTATTGTGGCAATAGATTATGTGTCGAAATAGGTACAGGCAGCAGCTTACCGCAGCAATGATAATAGAACGTTAATTAAATTTCTGAAAGAAAATGTGTTATCTTGATTTGGTACACCATGTGCTATAATTAGTGATCGAGGTACACATTTTTGCAACCGTTCTTTTGAAGATTTGATGAGAAAACATGAGGTGTTACATAAAATTTCTACTGCATACCATCCTTAGACTAGTGGATAAGCAGAGCTTGCTAATAGGGAAATCAAACAAATTTTAGAAAAAACAGTTAACTCGGATCGCAAGGATTGGTCTTTAAGACTAGTTGATGCGCTTTTGGCTTACCGTACAGCCTTTAAAACTCCCTTAGGTATGTCACCTTATTGGCTTGTTTTTGGAAAGCCTTGTCACTTAATCGATAGACAAGATCCAGAAGTGAAAGACATTCCACTTATGGATCCGGTCTATTCACCTTGACCACCCACCAAAGGTACGTTTTTACTTTTATTTTTCTTTTGTTTTGTTTTTAATTAAGTCTATCTTCAGTTTAATTTTTAACTTTTAGTTTCATTTAATCTACTTTTTATTTTAAGGTTATTCTTACTAACTTTATTTTATATGTTTTTTTAGTGACCAAACGAGTCTTTCATATTAGAACCAGATTGGGCCGTGCCTAGGCCCAACGTGCGCGCTGCAGCGTATAGTGTGCATGCACAGCAGCACACCAGCAGCGCCTAGGCCCAGCACTGTGCGCGCTGTAGCACACAGGAAGCCCATTTCTACACCTTAGCCCAAGCTGCGGCGCGCCCTCAGCCAAGCCGCGGCTTTACCTGTTCTGCTACCCAAGACCTGGCCCTTTTAAACCCTAAATTCTGCCTTTCTTCTTCATTTCTAAATTTGAGATTACAGCACCACACCTTCCTCTCTCTCATCCTCTCTCTAAACCCTCATTTACCCACTCACTTTTGCTAAAAATTTTTTGATTCTAACATCATTTCTTATAGGATTTTGCACTAATATTGCAGATTTTGTTGAAAATTTCTTCATATGGCTTGGTTCTAAGAAGATTTTGGGTCTTTCAAGAAGATTTCAAATTGGTGGGTAGTCTTTCTTCTCCCCAACTTTGGGCATCAAATCGAAATTTCAGCAAGAAGAATGGCATGCAATTCAAATGGTGGTGCACAATTTTCAGCTGCTGTGCACTTGTGGCTACAAAGGACGTTTCCTTTACTCTTTCTTTTACATTGAGGACAATGCAGTTTTTAAGTTGGGGGTAGAGGAAACGTATTTATGTTTTTCATTGAACTGCTTGGTGCTACTTTCCTTTTGTTTGTTTGATTTAAGCATGCTTTGTGTTAGCCTTGAATGTAATTCACATGTCAATGTTATGAACTTAATTGAGATAGCATATAGCATTTAGAAGAAGTTATATCTTGCCTCGGTTTGAGAATAATTCAACTATCGATCTTGAGTTGGTTTGAGACTCTAGTTTGCGGTAAGATTGTATGACTAGTCTAGAACATTTAGAGAAGTTTTATGCGTCATTATTTTTGTGAATACTTTTGCGGTCTCGACAAGCTCTAGAACTTACTTGATTATCACTTGAGGCGAATTCTTAGAATGCACACTACTTAGGATATGATATAGGCCATTTTTGGACCGTTTGAGCCCTTTAAACTTACCAATGCTATATTTATCACCAGTCACCTATTTGAGCCTTTTTCTTTTTTGAACAATTTGAACCTTGTTTCTTTCAGTAACCTATTTACTTACCTTTATGAGCCTAAAAATATTTTATCCTTACCTTTCTCTTAAAAGAACTTAGTTATACACAATTATGGAGAAGCACTTAAGAGGAATAAGGATGAAAATATGAAAAAATATTACTACCATAACCCAAGTACATTAAAGGAGATAAGTTGGGGGTTTTGGAAAAGAAAAGGAAATGAAAAATGAAAAAGGAAGTGAATGGTTACTTGCCAAAAAAAAGAAGAAAACCAAAAAAGAACTGAATTATGACAAAGAAAGAAGAAAAGAAAAAAAGTGGAGATTAGAAAAGCTCAAAAAATGGTTGAAAAAGTTGGGTGTTGAAGTAAGGTTATCCAGTGCTTAAAGTGGTTGTGTTTAACTTAAGAGACTGAGTTCTTTTACTTGTTTAATCCTTCCCGTTCTTTCTTAACCCTTTACCTTAGCCTAACGTTACAAGCTTATTGAAGACCTATTGATCTGATGTAGTGTGATTTTTCTACAATATTTTCTCACTTGATTGTTATCGTTTATGTTAAGGTTTGCACTTTTCCTTCATAGATCGCTTTTCCCTGTGGAATCGACACCCCAAAGCTATGCTACAACTACTGCATTATACTTTTGGCATAATCAGATCTCTACTGCCTACCATCCTTAGACAAGTGGACAGGTAGAACTTGCAAATAGGGAAATTAAGCAAATTTTAGAAAAAACGGTTAACCCGGATTGCAAAGATTGGACTTTGAGACTAACTTATGCGCTTTGGGCTTACCATACAACTTTCAAAAATCCCTGAGGTATGTAACCTTATAGGCTTGTTTTTGGAAATCCTTACCACTTACCTGTGGAGCTCAAGCATTGAGCTTATTGGGCCATCAAGCATTTCAATTTTGACATAGGAGAAGCAGGTAAGCTTAGGAAATTTCAGTTGACCGAGCTAGAGGAGTTGAAAAATGATGCTTATGAGAACTCTAGAATCTATAAGGCTAAAATGAAAGTGTTTCATGATAAAAAATTTTTGAAGAAAACATTTAAGCCTAATGATCGGGTGTTCTTATAATATTCTAAACTTCATAAGCACCAAGGAAAACTTCGGTCAAGATGGACCGACCGTTTTGTAGTGAAGAATGTTTTTGCAAATGGGGTGGTTCAAACAGAGGATACTAAAGATGGTCGGATCTTTAAAGTAAATGGTCAACGCCTTAAAATATTAATTGATAGGCAAGGTCCGGAAGTGGAAAATATTCCACTTATGGATCTGGTCTATTAACCTTGACCACACCACACAGGTATATTTTTATTTATTTGTCTGTTGTTTGTTTCATTTTTAGTTAAGCCTATTTTAATTTTAATTTTTACTTTTTAATTTGATTTAATCTAATTTTTAGTTTAAGGGTTATTTTTATTAATTTTTTTATATATTTTTATGTTTTTTTTATTTTGCACAAATAAGGTGTTTTGCTGTTTTTTTTTAAGTACCAGAAAGCAGGCCCAGCTCGTGAGCTATAGCCCACTAGGCGTGCCTTGCCACACAGAGCATCAGAAACTCGCCCCAGCCTAGCGCGCCTAGGCCCAGCCTGACGCACCTCGCCCAGCAGCACACCTGTCCAGGCCATCCTAGCACATCAGTCCGCACTGCAGCCCAGCCCACAGCGCGTCGCGACGTACAGAAAGAAAGATTTCTGGTTTAGGTCAGCGCGTTGCGCCCCAGCCTATCTCGAGCCGCGACGCCAGCACTCAATCTACCCTTTAAAAAAACCCATTTTACTTTCTTTTATTCATTTTCCTTTGAGAACCCAGTAGTACACTCTACTCTCTCTCGTCCTCTCTCAAAATCCCTCCTTATCCATCCACTCTTTCCCATTTTGTCTTGATTCTAACACAATTCCTTGAAGAATTTCTCACTTATGTGCAAATTTTGCTACAAATTTCTTCAAAGAGCTTGATTTTAAGAGGATTTTGGGTTTCTTTCAAGAGGATTTCAAGTTTGTGGGTCTTTCTCTCCAACTTTGGGCATCAAGTAAGATCAATTTCTTCCCTTTATTGTGGACTTGTGATTTTTTAGTGGTTGCATTTGATTTAGTTCTCTTATCTTAGAAATTAGTTCAAATGGCACCTAAAGCTAAGAGACAAAAGGGAAAGCAGCCCCAAGAGTTTGATGAGAGTAAATTTTTTAATTATGAAGCTAGTGAAAGATATGTTTAATGCATGCTAGGAGATCCATTCCTGAGAGAGGGTTCACTATCACAGAGAGGGGAAACCCAACTCTGTTTAGGATGATTCATGATAGGAATTGGGGTGCATTTGCAAGACAACCACCTAATTCCATTAGTAATGAGGTTAGAGAATTCTATGCTAATGCAGAAGAGCATAGGAATGGAAAAGTGATGGTGAGAGGAAAACAGTTTCTTTTAGTAGTGCATCTATTACCAGATTTTATAGGCTACCTGACATAGAGAGTAGTGAGTATATTGCGTATGTGTCTAATATTGACTATGAAGAGGTTTGCAATACTCTCTGTATTCCGGGCACAACTTGGAAAATGTCTGGTGATACTCTTAAAACCTTGCTTGGTACTTCTCTGGCTGTCAATGCTCAGGCTTGGCAATATTTTGTGTGTCATAGTTTGATGCATGCTATGCACTATAGTGATCTTACTGTTGAGAGAACTATTCTGATTTATGCCATTTTGATGGGGATGACTATTGATGTGGGCCAAATCATGTTTAATTCTATCATACACACTGTGAGACAAAAGCTTAGATTGTACTTCAGTTCATTGCTTACCCAATTATGCATTCGAGCAAGTGTCCAGTATAGTACTGAGAGGAAGCCCAGCACCTCAAGAAGCCCATCGATGATGGCATGCTCAATGTGATCAAGGCATCAAGGTCACAAGCTCCGGGAGAGGGAGTTGTGGTTGCTGCCTCCCTCCACCTTCTAAGACATTGACTATTGCTGAGCAGCTTGATTGTTTGGAGATTTGATTTGATGAGCATCACAAATTCTTACAAGATAGGTTTGATCATCAAGAGCGATTCTTAGCCAGGAAAGCAAACAATCAATCGGTGGTGTACTCTTCTTTTGGTCAGATGTACCAACACCTTACTTCCGCCACCGGTTGCGATATGGATCATTTTCCCACCTTGCCAACCTATCTGGGCTCATCCTTCGATCCAGCTGTAGAGGAAGAAAAGGACGAGGAGGACGAAGACATGGAGGATTAGCTTTTGGGTTATATCTTGTTTGTTTGTTTCATTTTATTTTATTATTGGATGACTGTATTAACCTTTATTCTGTACTCCTTTTTCGTATTTTTATTTTTCGTACTTCATGACTGTATTAACTTTTATTATGTACTTTTTTTTTGTTATCTTTATTTTGCGTACTTCATTTTTCATTTTTAGTTATCTATATAGTTTTTATGTGCTAACCTAACATTCAGTGGGATTTTTCATAATACACCATAGTTTCCTTCTTTTGATTGTTTTGATTCTATATTAGTGATCGAAATTTCACAAAGAGGAACGGTATGGAGTTCAAATGGTTGTGCGCAATTCTCGGCTCCTCGCACCTTTGGTTATAAAGGGATTTTCTTTAACTTTGGCTTTCACATTAAGAACGATGCTTATCTTAAGTTGGGGGTGGAAGAAACGCATTGTTATTCCATAACATTGAATTGTTGGGTGTCACCTTCCTTTTCTTTTTGGTTTTAATACATTTGTTTGTTAGGATAATATGTTACAAATATATATATATATATATATATATATATATATATATATATATATATTGTTTGTTCTTAGCATGCGTTGTGTTAGCCTTAGAGTTAATTCACATGTCAATGATATGAGCCTAACTAAGATAGCATATAGCATTTAGAAGAAGTTAAATCGTACTCCGGTTTGAGAATAAATTAAGTGTCGATCTTCATTTGGTTTGAGACTCTGGTTTGCGGTAAGATTGCATGATTAGTCTAAAGCATCTAGAGAAGTTTTATGTGCGATTGTTTTGTGAATACGTTTGCGGTCTCGACAAGCTCTAGAACTTATTTGATAATCGCTTGAGGCAAAATCCTAGAATGCACACTACTTAGGATATGATGTAGGCTATCTTTGGACCGTTTGAGCACTTCAACCTTACCCTTGTTATATTTATCACTAGTTACCATTTTTAGCCTTGTTTCTTTTCATAACCCATTTACTTACCTTTATGAGCCTAAAAATATTTTATCCCTACCTTTCTTTTAAGAGAACTTAGTTTTTACACATTTGTTGAGAAGCTTTTAGGAGGAGTAAGGATGGAAATATGAAAAAAATATTACTACCACAACCCAAGTACATTAAAAGAGATAAGTTTGGGGTTGTGGAAAAGAGTGAAAAAAATGAAAACAGAGGTGAATGGTTATGTGCCAAAATAAAAAATAAAAAAAAAGTGAATTATGACAAAGAAAGAAGAAAAAAAGTGGTAATTTATTGAGAGAAATGCTTGAAAAATGGTTGAATAAGTGGGTGTTGAAGTAAGGTTATCTAGTGCTTAAAGTGGTTATGTTTAAATTAAGAGACTTAGTTCTTTTATTTGTTTAAACTTTCCCTTTCTTTTTTTACTCTTACCTTAGCCTAACGTTACAAGCCTTTTAAAGACCTCGTGATCCAATGTAGTGTGATTTTTTCTATATTAGTGGAGAGTGATTTGAAAGGTGAGCCTATGGAATTTGATTTGTGATTGATGTCACGTAATTCAATATGTTTTTAGAGGCCAAGACTTGTATTCATGAATGTTGTGCATAAAATCATTCGGGTATTCGGATTAATGGATTGCGGTAAGATGAATGTTAAGAGTCGATAACAATTTTAAGATTGATGTTTGGATTATTTTTTGACTTGAGTGATATTTAATGATTCTATGTGTTGTGTGTTATGCATGATTTTTGAGACAAAATTTGAATTACTCTTAGATTAACACTAACATTGCTTTATTTTGTTTTGATTTCTAATATGAATTCATTTCATGTTTTTTCGCTTGAATTGCTAGGGACTAGCAATAAGTTAGTTGGGGGTTATGATGAGAGTCATAAAATGCATCTTAATAGTACTCATTTGTTAGCATTTTAGGGTTGATCTAGGGTCGAATTACACATTTATACCTTAACAATTCTAAAGTGTCATTCTTGGATCATTGATTTATTTTGATGCATTTTCAGGTATGTTGGGTTTAAAAGAGATGGAAAAGCTATCGTTACTTAAAGTGCTGATTACGCCCAAAGTATAACACGGTAGTTGTAGCACAACTTTTGGATGTCGATTCCACAGGGAAACAAGTTAATTACAAGAGAAGATGGAATCCTTAACACTAACGATAAAAGTTGAACAAGAGAATTTGAATAATAAAGTAAAGTGATATGCGAATTGTGTAATTGTAATGAACATTATAATGGAAGCAACAAGGTTCCGGGAATCCTTCCTAGGTTTTTTGCCTTATTCCAATCTCAATTTAGTTGTTTTTATCTTGATTGCAAGTTTCACATCCCAAACAAGCAATCGGCAAATATTCAACTAAAGCACATATATAAACCCTAATGCAATTGTTATGAAATACTCTTTACTTTCAAGCACACATGACTTAACTTATAGATTATCAAGAAACGACAATATACCATAATGACAATACTGCAGTAATGGAAAAATCTAGAAGATAAATCTACCGGACTCAATCACACCTCAACAACATCATATAAGAAGAGCATGACTAGACTTATATGGGGGAGAAAGATGCAATCACTGGATCAAGAGGAAATCTTCTAATTAGATAAAAAAGTAAATCATATTATTGTTTAATGAAAATAAATCCATACTACAACTGAATCAAGAAAAGAAAATAAGAACAAATACACCTAGGGATTCACCCATTTTCCTTGCTTGGAGATTAGCTAGCCATAGAGCTCATGCTTCCTTGAGTTGCCTCCGGCCTCTCAATGATCTCCCCCTTGGTAGCAAAGCTTCGGATATTCCTTAGCTTTCCCTCCAAAAGTTCTTTAGATTCTTCCTAAAAGCCCTCTGGATTGCTCCTAAAGGCCCTCTGGATCTGATCCCAGTTTATTCCAAAAGATGAAGTGAAGTGGGGATTTTATAGGGGAATTCTCGGAGTGCAATGTGTTTCCATTCCGATGTGGGATACTGCCTGTGTACGCTCGATCGTAGCATGGTGCGATTGAGCGCACTATAGTGCACTGCAAGGTATTTCTAACCGGTGTGGGATGTCACGAGTGCGCACTTGCGATCGATCGCAGGCTTGGTGCGCTCGAGCGCACTAGACATCTTCTAGCTTGACCTTCGTTTACTAAAACTGCCATAACTTTCTCTAGAAAAATCATTTTTATGAGCCGTAAAATTCTTCAGAAAATAGACTTCCGAATCTTTCTAAGAATATATGGCTCATCTCCTGGTTCTTCTTGCATCAATACAGTTTTAATTTAGAAATATAATTGATCTATACGGGCAATTCTGGCAATTTAGTGAAACTCCTTTCCAAGTGCTTGTGAACCTTCACTTTGGTGTTCATCGAGTCATTGTGCTAAAAGCAATGATAGGTTTTCCCTCTCTTTTGAACTTAAAGTACCTAAAAATGCATCAAAATAGATCAATGATCCAAGAATGACACTTTAGAGTTGTTAAGGTATAAAAGTGCAATTTAAACCTAGATCAACCCTAAAATACTAATAATTAAGTACTGTAAAGATGCATTTTATGACTCTCATCACAACCCCCAACTAGCTTATTTCTTGTCCCTAGAAATTCAAGCGAAAACAAGAGATGAATTCTACGGTAGGAGTCAAAAACAAAGTAAAGCAATGTTAGTGTTAAATTAGGAGCAATTCACTCTTGTCTCAAAAATTGCACACAACATACAACACATAGGATCATTAAAAATCACTCAAGTAAAAAATAATCCAAACATCAATCTTAAAATCGTTATTGACTCTTAACATCCATCTTACCACAATCTATTAATCCAAACACCTAGATGATTTTATGCACAACATTCATGAATACAAGTCTTGGCCTCTAAGAACATAATAAATTGCGTGACATCAATCACAAAAACAAGCTCCATAAGCTCACTTTTCAAATCACTCTCCACTATTGTCGAAATATCACACTACATTGGATCAATAGGTCTTTAATAAGCTTGTAATGTTAGGCTAAGGTAAAGGTTAAGAAAGAACGGGAAGGATTCAAAAGTAAAAGAACCCAATCTCTTAGTTTTAAACACAACCACTTTAAGTACTTGATAACCTTGCTTCAACACCCAACTCTTTCAACCATTTTTTTTATAAAAGCATATCTCTCAATAAGTCACCACTTTTCTTTTCTTTTCTTCTTTCTTTGTCATAATTCACTTCTCTTTTCTTTTCTTCACCTCATTTTTCATTTTTTTTCTTTTCTTTTCTTTTTCACAACTCCCAACTTATCTCTTTTAATGTACTTGGGTTGTGGTAGTGATATATATATATATATATATATATATATATATATATATATATATTTTTTTTTTTTATATTTTCATCCTTACTCCTTTTAAGTGCTTCTCAACAAATGTGTATAAGTAAGTTCTTTTAAAATAAAGGTAAGGACAAAATATTTTTAGGCTCATGAAGGTGAGTGAATGGGCTATTGAAAGAAACAAGGCTTAAATTCTTTTTAAGAAAAAGCTCAAATAGGTGACTAGCGATAAATATAGCAATGGTAGGTTTGAAAGGCTCAAACGGTTTAAAAATGGCCTATATCATGTCCTAAGTAATATGCATTCTAGGAATTCGCCTCAAGTGATTATCAAATAAGTTCTAGAGCTTGTCAAGACCGTAAAAGTATTCACAAAGTAATCACACATAAAACTTCTCTAAATGTTTTAGACTAATCATACATTCTTACCGCAAACTAGAGTCTCAAACCAAATGAAGATTGATACTTAAATTATTTTCAAACTGAAGCAAGATTTAATTTCTTCTAAATGCTATATGCTATCTCGATTAAGCTCATATCATTGACATGTGAATAAACTCTAAGGCTAACACCAAACATGCTAAAAACAAACAAAAAGGAAAAATAACACCAAGCAGTTCAATGGTATGCAATAAGAAATGTGTTTCCTCCACCCCCAACTTAAGATAAGCATTGTCCTCAATGTAAAAGCAAAAATTAAGGAAACTCTCTTTTTAACCAAAGGTGAGTGGAGTTGAAAATTGTGCACGACCAATTGAACTGATGCGCATGTTTGTCCCTGAAAAAGAAATACAAAAGTAAAACTCGAAAATAGCAAAATAATAGTAATAAACAAGAAAAAGAAATATGAAATATGAAAAACAGTAAAAATAAAAGGATATGTTGTGGGTTACCTCCCATGAGTGCTAAGTTTAATGTCTTCCGCCAGACGCTCTTATTCCCTCCTAGAAAACATAGGTTGAATGCACTAGCCACTACTTCACTGCCAAATTCAGTGCTTGTATGCTTTGGAGAGGCCTCAAGGATGTCATCAGTAACATCCACAAATTCTGGCTCGATATAGGCTTTTGTGAAGCCATGGGTGAGGGTGGACTCCAATGGATTAAGGTGCTGGACCTTTTCCATGAATGAGTCAATCACGTATGCTTGGTGGCTTTCGTCTACATCCTCTGATTTTTTCATTGTTGGGATGTGTAATAACTTACCACTTAGTGTCTCAATGGCATTCACCTCCTTTAAATTCGTTTGATCCAAGTGTTGATTATGGGGTGTGGAATGAGCTTGGGAAAGGAACTTACCTCGCTCAGTCACACTCAAGTAGCTCATTAACTTGGACACTTGGCTCTTTATCTCTTTATTTTCTTCAACAGCCTGCATAATTAAAGATTCAATTCTTTGATTAGTCTTACCCTGTGCCTCAATAAAGGCATGTAAAGTGTCTTCTAAAGAACTCCTAGAAGATACAGATGCACGATATGGTTTAAGATATGGTGCAGGGGTTTGTGCAAGCTACTGGTTTTCAGACTTCCAGCTGAAATTGGGGTGATTTTGCCATCCCATATTATAAGTATCAGAGAAGGGTGCCAAAGGCTTCGTGTACATGCCTAAGGCATTACATTGTTCCTCATACATCCCTCACATCTCAGCAAATGTGGGGCACTTTTGAGCAAGATGATCTACCCCGCCACACACAAAACATGGTTTCAAAGACGCTGCATGATTAGCTACTTGTGTTGGTTTTGAGCTTTTAGTCTTTAACACCTCTAGTTCCCTAGTGAGCATCTCGACCTTGGCCTTAAGGTTATCCTCATCCCTAAGATGGTAAATTCTACCACCATTTGGGTGCCCTTTAGGCCGTGACCTATTTGTGCTTTCAATAGCATTAGGTCCAGTCCAAGTGTGAGCTTTTTCAGCAAGCTCATTGAGGTACTCTATGGCCTTATCAGGATCCTTTTGTAAAAATTCACCATTGCACATCATCTCTACAAATTGGCGCTCTCTATATGTAAGTCCCTTATAAAAATAGCTCACTAAATGCCAATTCTCATACCCATGGTGAGGACACATACTCAACAACTCCTTAAACCTCTCCCAAGATTGATACAAAGTCTCACTGTCCTTTTGTGCAAAGGTGGAGATTTACCTTTTTAAAGCATTGGTCTTATATTGGGGAAAGTATTTATTAAAGAAGACCCAAGTCATCTCAGTCCATGACTCAATAGATTATGGTCAAAGTGAGTATAGCCAACTCTTAGCTCTATCCTTCAAAGAGAAAGGAAAGAACTTAAGTCTCACAATGTCATCAGTTTCATTTTGACTATGAAAAGTCGCAACTACTTCCTCAAACTCTCTAATGTGCACATATGGGTTTTCATTTTCCAAGCCATGAAATGTAGGGAGTAACTGTATCATCCCTGTTTTAAAATCTAGTCGTCGAGTATTGGCTGGAAACATGATGCATGATGGTGTGGCTGTGCGTGTAGGGTGGAGGTAATCCTGAAGTGTCATAGCAGCATTCTCATTAGGGTTATCAGCCATGTTAAAATCCTCTAAACTCTCTAACGGGGGTGCACTATGGTTTGATCTAGGTGAGGTTTCACTAACGGACGTGGAAGGAGAGGGTAATTCTATTTTTGGGTCCTCTAATGAATCTACCTTGCAAATCTCTCGATCTAAGTATACACTAAATGAATCAAAGAGGAAATAAATAAAATAGAATAAAAAAATCAGAAAATCAAAACTTAAAAAAAAGAACAATAATTATAAAAAAATACTGTAAAAAGAAATAAGGAAAAAAATAATGCAGCAAGCTAAAAGAAGGAATGAAGTTACCGCCTTTACAGCTGCTGAAAAGAAAAACTATTTACAATTCTTCTACTGTCTTGTCTCAAAGTTGACAATCTTCCTTGTTCTTAAGCGCGTCTCCTCGGCAACGGCACCAAAATTTGATTACATCCAAAGTATAATGCGGTAGTTGTAGCACAGCTTTGGGGTGTCGATTCCACAGGGAAACAAATTAATTACAAGATAAGATGGAATCCTTAACACGAACGATAAAAGTTGAACGAGAGAATTTGAATAATAAAGTAAAGTGATATGCTAATTATGTAATTGTAATGAAAACTATAATGGAAGCAACAAGGTTCCGGGAATCCTCCCTAGGTTTGTTGCCTTATTCCAATCTCAATTAGTTGTTTTTATCTCGATTGCAAGTTTCACATCCCAAACAAGCAATCGGCAAATATTCAATCAAAGAACATATATAAACCCTAATGCAATTATTATGAAATATAATTTACTTTCAAGCACATATAACCTAACTTATAGATTATCAAGAAAAGAAGGGTTGAGCTGCGGCCTCCAAAAAACATGCAGAAGTTTGAGACAACTAGTGTGCGCCGCGCTCTGGACTAGTGGCACCGTGGCCTCTAGCACCACTGAAAGCCTAACCCAAAGCTATGTGCCATGGCCTAGAAAGGCTGAGCCACTGCACGTGCGCGGTCTCCTGTTTCCGCTTCAGACCTAATTGGGGCGTTTTAATGATATTTTTTAGCCAAAAATGCCCCTAAGCCTTATGAGCTATATATAGAACATTGTGGAGGCTGAAAAAGGAGGTTGGAATCAAAGGAGCTACCATTATTCTTCTTCATCAAACATGAGCTAAATGTCCAGCTAATCTCCGAGCAAGGCAAAAGGATGAATTCCTAGGTGTAGTTGTTCTTATTCCATTCTTGATTTAGTTGTAAGGATTTATTGTTAAACATTGTTTATGATTTACTCTTTGATTAAGTAAAGAATTAGAAGATTTTCTCTTAATACGGTGATTGCATCTTTCTCCTCCATATAAGTCTAGTCAAGCTCTTCTTATGTCAAGTTGTTGGATGTGATTGAGTTCAGTAGATTTATCTTATAGGTTTGTCCATTACTGCGATATTGTTATTGAAATATATTGTCGTTTCTTGATAAATCTATAAGATAGGTCATGTGTGCTTGAATCGAAATCAATGAGTAATTTGTAGCAATTACATTAGAGTGTTAATGTGCTGTGATTGAATATTTTTTGATTGCTTGTTTGGGATGTGAAACTAGCAATCGAGATAAAACAATTTGAATCGAGATTGGAATAAGGCAACGAACTTAGGAAGGATTCCCGGAACCTTGTTATTTCTCTATTGAATTCTTCATTATATTTACACAACTCTCCCACATTATTTCGTTATCAAAGCTCAGATTCTTTCATTTGATTTTTATCATTCATGTTAAGGTTTACACTTTCCCTTTTAGTTCGCTTTTCCTCGTGGGATCGACACCTCATCAATACACAACAACCGCGTGTTAGTTTGAGGGTAATTAGCACCATTTCCCAAGAGTTGTTCTTCCTCAAATAATAAATTTCCTCCTCTATAGCTAGCTTCCATCTTGAGGAATCCTTACATCCTATGGCTTTAATGTAAGTTTCTGGTTCATAATTGATTATCCCTCCTTCTTAATAAGGAGTTGCTACATTAGCATCCGCAAAACCATATCTCAAAGGTGGTCTGATCTGCCTCCTTTCCCAGTCTCTTGTGAGCTGATAATCATTCTAATTTGCTGCATCATCCACTTCTAGTTCAGCCTCCTATTGAGTGTCTTGAGCTTGGCCTTCATCAATGGGCTCTACCTGATCCAAACCCTCTTGCCTTCCTTGCTTTACCTGAACTAAATTTTCTTTAATGTTATGCTCCACATAAACGGGGCTGGTTTGCTTACTTTCCCCTGCAGGGTTAGTTTTCTCCAAATAGGGAAATAATAGCTCATTAAAAATGACATCCCTACTTATTATGAGTTTAGTTCCTTTTGGCTCTAAGGACCCCAACCTATACCCCTTAACCCCTTCACCATATCCTAGAAACACACACTTTCTAGACCTTGGGCTAAGCTTATCATCTTTTTGATGTGCAAACGCAGTACATCCAAAAGTCCTAAGGTTGCTTAACTCAGGGGGTTTACCACTCCATATCTCCTCGGGAGTCTTAAGATCCAAAGCTCTAAAGGGTGATCTATTAACCAAATACGCAGCAGTAGACACAGCTTCTCCCCAAAAACATTTGGGTAAACCGGAGCCAATAATCATGCACCTAACCTTTTCCATAAGGGTTCTATTCATCCCCTCAGCAACTCCATTTTATTAAGGGGTTTTCACAATCGGAGCCAATAATCAAGCCTCTCCATTGTTGGTATGGCTTTTTCCTTTCTCATCCCTTATCATCTTCTTGCAATCTTTCTTGAAATGACTCTCATTTTTGCAGTAGTAGTATTGCTTTCCTCCAAACTTCGGTTTAGAATGCGATCTCCTATGGCTCTGCCCTCTATCCTTTGGTTTGTCCTTGTAGTTGCCATGGATGTTACTGCCATTCCGAGTTGTTGGCCTTCCTCTAACGAAAAAACCTTCTCCACTTGATCCTTCCCTCATCTTGGCTTTGAAATCATAAGCCCTTATAGCATTAATCACAGTTTCTTTGGTTAGTGTATCTCTTCCATATTCAATAGCATTAATCAAGCTTTCAAAACAATCAGGAAGAGAATTCAACAATATAATAGCCAATTGTTCATCCGAGAATGTTATACTACAACTAGTCAAATCTTGAACTAGTTTATTAAACACATCAAGATTATCTTGCAACTCTTTATTAGGATCCATTTTAAAAGCAAAAATACGTTTTGGAAGATAGATTTTATTAAGGAGAGTTTTGGTAAGAAACAACTCATCTAGTTTCTTCCAAATGATAGCTGGATCTTCCAAATCTCCACATTCCCTTGTCACACTATCCGACATGCAGAAAGATAGTGCTATACGCCATCTTCTTCATCTCATTTCACAGGAGCTCCACGATACTTGCTGGAAAATCATCATCTTCTACAATCGCCAAGACCACCTTTTGTTGCATAAGAACTGCCTTGATTTTGAGCTTCCAAAAGGAAAAGTCTCCCTTTCCATCAAACTTCTCGACAATGAAGTTTGAACCCATCTTGTAGGAAAAAATCCCAAGATTTATGTAGCACCCATAATTTCTTTCCAAACTTCTTCTCTCCAACTTCTAAACTTTAGGAACCCGATCAAATCTTGATCCCAACACCGTTCTTGAATCACCCAAGAAGTTTCCTTTGATTCTTGGAGTCTTGCTCTGATACCGCTATTCTAGCTCTGATACCACTATTGAAAATCACCTTTAAGAATCGTAGGTGGTGACCTTCAAACACCCAAATCCAGAATGATTTGGACCAAACAAGAATCAAACCACAAAAGAGAAAACACAAGTAATTGTTATCGAGGTTCAGCAAATTGCCTACATCCCCGTGAGCTCCTTCGAGCTATCTGCACTAAATCAATGGAGTTCTTACAATTACAGCAACACCACCTCAAGAACCATATGTTCTTAATGAATGAAAGATGAGAAAAGAAAGAGATAAGAACTAAGTGTTTCCCTAGAATTTTCCCAAGAAAATTCCAATTACAAAACCCTTGAACCCCAATCTTGAAAATTTTCTCTCACTAAAAACACCTTTGAAGATTTGAGAGTCTTTCTCTCTAAACACCAACCACTCTTGGAATAAGACTTCTTCTTGTGTTGTGTTTCTTCTATCTTGTTCCTCTTGTGTCTCTCTTATGTTGTTATTGCTCCTAGATGACCCTTTATATAGAGTAAAAACTTCCTTACCCAACTTGAAGTCAATCTCCACCCTTTGATCTTGAGAACCAAATAAATCATGGCCTCTAAGTGGTCTAAGTGAACTTGTTCATTTCAACCAAAACCCACACACCAGCTAAAAATAAATCATGGCCCTCTAAGTGGTCTAAGTGAACTTATGTGTTTCAACCAAAACCCATGCACCAGCTGAAAAATGCTGAAATCAGGTGTTAGGTGTGCCTCGCGCTGCACCGCAAAACAGGGCAAAAATACTACGGGTGTTGGTAGCCATGGCGCAGCTGGTCCTGGGCCGTGACGCGCACCTGGATGAAGAACTCCTCACTAGCTAGTGGCTGCGGTGCACCAAGTATGTGCTGCGGTGCCAAGACGTGAAGCTTAGATCATTCAACCTTTAATTCTTAGACAAATTCCCAACAGGACCCATAAAACACTAACTTATCAATCAAAGGCTTCATTTGTTTCTATATAAAATGTATTATAACATAAAATTAATTTCAGTTTTGTTTGTTTACATGTAAAATGTATTACAATGGAAAACGAAATTTATTTAAAATGAGATTCATGTAAAATTATAAGTTTTCAGTTAAATTTTCTTTGCGTGGTTGAAGTATGAAAATAAATGATGAAAAATGTTTAAAATAAACAAAAAGAGAAAATTAGTGGTGTAATATGTGAAAGAAATTTTAGGAAAGTTAGTGAGTGATTTCTTTTATAAAAAAAGAACAATTTTCCATTCACTTATAAAACAACTTATGCCAGAAAAAAAAATGAAAATTGTTTTGTTAAGTTTTTCACTCACCAATGTAAATTCTTATTTTACATAAAATTGATTTTCATATGACCTATTGAGTGTAACAAATATGACTTATTGAGTCCGAAAAAGGATATTTTGGTGGGTTATGATGAATCTGACCTTATGGATCTTCTAAGTTTGAGCCTTGAATAATGAATACCTTTCAATCCAATTGATTAAATTTTGATAGTAAACGTTGAAGTTTTTGGTCAGTTATTTAAGATACAGAATGATGACTAATGTTTAAAGGTATTTGTATGTCACAATTTTGACAAGCATAAAGAAAATAATTGTTATCCATCTTTCTATGTTTACTCGCTTAACATGAAATGCTTTTAGCTTTGATAGAAATTTATGGTTTTCCTCAAAAGAGAAAACAAAGTATAAATTTTTTCTACATAAGCTCGTTTTCCATTCATCTTTTCTCTTTTTTCGCCCTCAAGGAAAGGGTTAGTCTCCAATATGAAGGTTATTTTAACGAGATTGCAGAGCGTCTAAAAGAATTGGAGTGTATTCTTGGGTAAGAGAATGTCTTGCTACATGAACAATGCTTCACCCAAAAGTTTAAATTAATAAGTTGTGTACTAATCCATCTATATACTACCTTTTCTCTTTATTTTACTTCCAAGCTTCGAATTCATACTATAGTTTTTATATATCTAACCACTAAACCAAAAGTTTAAATCAAAGTTTGAACAGGTCTTGTGAGTGCAAAATAGGAAGGAGTTAGATCTTCCATAAGAGATATATCAGAGAGTTCTAATTTAACACATACAAGGTTCATAATATTTTGAATGGTAAGAGAAAGCATGGGGGAGGATGAAAGTGCAGGAACAACTGTAGCAAAAGAAGCGGAAAATGCCATGGGAATGTTTAAAAAGATGTATTTGAGAAGGAGAAAAAAACAGAGAGGGATAGGTTCAGATCGCTATTGCTCTGATACCATGAAAGTCATAAGGTTTTAGGAATTTGGCAGTGTATCCTAAATAGGGCTTGCATCTGCTTTTATATACATCGGTCTATAAGGGGCTCTGTTTCTATCATTTACATTTTTCATCCTTTGAGAAAATGATGTAATCTCAACCATTAATGTATATATGAATCCCACATCATACATAAATTTGTGGATCCCACATAATACATGAAATATTGAGATTGCACCATTTGATCAAAGTACGAGGATGGAAGCCAAACCCATCTATAAGAATCAATTACAATAATATAGAGGAGATTCTCTCCCTTAATACAAGGTGATTCTTTGACATATTTGTATAATGAATGAAGATTTTATATTCCTAATTTCATGGGAGTACAATGAAGGTTAGTTGACTAATCTGGTAGTGTTGGAAATCACCTTGACAAGATGCCCAGGTGGTGATCTTCCAAACACCCAAGTCTAGAATGACTTGTAAAGATTAGGAATCGGAAACAAAAACAAAAATCAAAGAAAGAAAGAAGACATGCGATTTGTTATCGAGGTTCAGCAATAGCCTATGTCCCCGTGAGTTCCTCTAAACTCTCTGCACTAAATCAATGGTTCTTTTACAATCACAACAACCCTCTCCAAGAAGCACAAGTTCTTGAAGAAACATAGAAGAGGAGAAAGGAAGAAGATAAGAACTATTACAATGCTCTCTATCTAATCTATACTCCTCTCACTTTATAACCAGCCTCTCTACGAAAAGTCCCTCTTGTGTTTTATGGCTTTGCACTCGCACACAATTCTCTCTTGTATCTCTTGTATAATGATCACATTAATCTCTTCTATTGCTTTGTCACAATTTTAGTTGAGAATGAAGCTAGGTGACCCTTTATATAGTGCACCAACTTCTTGTCCAATCTTGAGGGTCAATATCCACCCTTAGATCTTGATGACCAATCAACCATGGCCCTTGATCATTCCTTAGTGATCCTATGCGTTTTGAACATGCCTCACGAACCCAACTAAAGACTGAAGCATGTGTGCCTGAAGGTGCGGCCTGAAACAGGGGGCACCGCGGCTCTAGGCAAAACACCAATTCACCACTTTTATGGCACCATGGCCTAGCGCTTCCTCCAACCCTCCTTCTTTTTGGGTGCCGCGGCCTGGAAAAGGTAGGACCACGGCACACACTAGTGCTGAGACCTTTTGTTTGCTTGTGTGCTAAGGCACACACCTAGTATGCTGAACATTGATGCTAAACTCCTTCCAACCTCCACCATGTTTAAACCTTAGACAAATACCAACAATCTCTACCTTTATCTAAGTGTTTAAACCGAACCATTGTGCAGAGAACTTCAGGATCTAAACTCATCTTGAGTCATCAATCAACCGACTCCAATCCTAGGTAGCCTAAGGCAATGATTGAACTTACTTAGAGGTAGAACCTTGGTGCCTAAATCTGCAGGATTTTCCTCCGTGGCTAGCTTGTCCACATGAATGCATTCTTCTGTAATATTTTCTCGAATGAAGTCATACCGAACATCCATGTGCTATGTTCTATCATGGAACACCAAATTTTTACATAAGTGCAATGCACTTTGACTATCCGAAAACACCACAACCTGCTCTTTTAGGACCTTCAACTCTTCCAACAACCCTTTGGACCACATAGCCTCCTTTATGGCTTCCGTAGCCACTATGTACTCAGCCTCGGTTTTTGAGAGTGCTACCACAGGCTGCAACTGAGCTTCCAACTTACACAACATCTGTTAAAGTTGAAGAAGTAGGAGGTAATCGATCTTCTTTTATCTCGGTGTGCTCTATAGTCCGAATCTGCATAACCTTCAAGACAAATGGACTTACCCCTCTTCTCATAAATTAGCCCCACATCTGGGCTTCCTTTCAAGTACCTCAGCAACCACTTCATCTCAAGCCAATGCTCATTTTCGGGATTACTTATAAACCTGCTGAGAACACTTTAAGCACTCAGGTCTAGTGCTTACCATGGTGAACATAACAGAACCAGCAGCACTAGAGTAAAAGACTTTCTCCATTTCCTTCTTCTCCACCTCCGATCTCAGACATTGATCGCTGGAGAACTTGAAATGACCAGCAAGGGGAACCTTCATTGGTTTGCTATCTTCCATAGAGAACTTAGATATCTTCTTCTCTATGTAGGAAGTTTGAGAGATCTTCAATCTGTTTCTCTCCCTTTCCCGGATGATACACATTCCAATGATCTTTTGTGCATGGCCAAGATCCTTCATCTCAAATTCCTTACTGAGTTGAGCCTTCAATTTCCTTATCCTCTCCATGTTGTTCCCAACCAGCAACATGTCATCAATATAGATGAGGATGATCACCACTTCCTCAACCTTCTGCCCCTTACAGTACAAGCACGAATCATAGTAGCTCCTCATGAAATCCAAGCTGATTACAAAGGAATCAAACCTCTTATTCCGTTATCGAGGTGATTGCTTCAGGCCATAGAGAGATTTCTTCAATTTGCACACCAACTCTCCCTGCCTTCCTTCCTCATAGCCTTCAGGTTGTCTCATGAAAATAGTCTCATCGAGCTCTCCATGTAAGAATGTTGTCTTCACATCCATTTGCTCGATTTCCCAATCAAATTGGACCACCAATGCCAATACTATCCATATAGTCTTGTACTTCACAACCGGTGAGAAGATTTCGGTGAAATCTATGCCTTCTTTTTGTGTGAACCCCTTTGCCACCAGCCTAGCTTTATACCGAACTCCATCTCCTGGAGTATTCCCTTCTTTGATCTTGTAGATCCCTCTACAATCCACAACTCTCTGTTTTTCTTGTTTGGACACTAATTCCCAAGAGTTGTTCTTCCTCAAAGAATCCATTTCTTCCTCCATAACTAGCTGCCACTTTGACGAATCCTTACACTCCATGGCTTCCATGTAAGTTTTTGGTTCAACCATTCCTCCTTCTGTCCAAGGAGCTGCTACATTAGCATCCGCAAACCCATATCTCAAAGGTGGTCTCACCACCCTCCTTTCTCGGTCCCTTGTGAGCTAGTAGTCATTCTGACTTGCTGCATCAACCTGTTCCAGTTCAGCCTCCTCTTGAGTGCCCTGAGCATAGCCTTCATTAATGGGCTCTACCTGGTCTGAGCCCTCTTGCCTCCTCTGCTCTACCTGAACTAAATTCTCCTTGATGCGATGCTCCACAAATTCCAGACTACTTTGCTCATTAGCCCCTGCAGGGTTAGTTTTCTCCAAATAGGGAAATAACAATTCATTGAAAATAACATCCCTACTGAGTGTCATTCCTTTTGGTTCTAAGGACTACAACATATATCCCTCAACTCCATCACCATACCTTAGAAATACACATTTTCTAGACCTTGGGTTAAGTTTATCATCCTTTTGATGTTCAAATGAAGCATACCCAAAAGTCTTAAGGTTGCTCAACTCAGGGGGTTTTCCACTCCACATCTCCATGGGAGTCTTGAGCACTAAATCTCTAGAGGGTGATCTATTTACCAAGTATGCAGCTGTAGACACAGCTTCTCCCCAAAAATATTTTGGTAAACTGGACCCAATTAACATGCACCAAACCTTTTCCATAAGGGTTCTATTCATCCTCTCATCAACTCCCTTTTGCTAAGGTGTTTTTACAACCGTTCTATGTCTTAGAATGCCATTTAATTCATATAATTTATCAAAATCCTTCTTACAAAATTCTAAGCCATTATTGGTTCGTAAAGCATTAACTACCTTACCCATTTGAGTCTCTAGCAACTTTTTCCACACAAAAAATTTATTCAAAGCATCTTATTTAATTTTAAGCAAATAAACCCAAACCTTTCTTGAATAATCATCAATTAAAGACAGAAAGTAAAAGTTACCTCCTTGTGTTGGTGTCCTTACTGGTCCCCAAAGGTTCGAATGAATGTAGTCAAGAATGCCCTTAGATTTGTGCACTCCGGTTTTGAAGCTGACCCGATGTTGCTTCCCAAGAACGCAACACTCACAGAAATCCAATTTCTCTACTTTGTCTCCTCCAAGTAGACCATCCTTACTAAGAACTTGCAGGCCCTTTTCGCTCATATATCCTAAGCCAGTGTGCCAAAGGGCTACCCTATCCATCTCAGCCATCAAGCTTGCTACTTGATCATTGATTTATGTCTCTCTGATCATCTCATAGAGTCCATCCTTTATTGCTGCTTTGATCACTACCAAAGATCCCTTGGCCACCTTGATCTTTCCTCCCTCTATTTTGCATGTGTAGTCCATTGAATCCAGCTACCTTAATGAGATCAAATTCCTCTTCAAATCCGAAAGGTACCTCTCATTTCGCAGTAGCCATGTGACTCCATCAAACATCCTCAACTGGTTGTCTTCTATCCCCCTCACTTGGCAAGAATTTTCATTCCCCAAGAAGACCCTTCCATCATTGATCTCCTTGAAATTCTTGAACCATTCCTTGTGAGGGCACATGAGCTAAGTGCACCTGGAATCCAGAATCCACTTCTCACTGCCTTGCCACCTTCTCACATTTGAGCACACAATAAGAACATCATCTTGCTATTCTCCTTTGGCAACCGAAGCCTCTCCATTGTTGGTATAGCCTCTTTCTCTCTCATCCCACAACCTCTTCTTGCAATCTTTCTTGAAATGGCCTTCCTTGATGCAGTAGAAGCACCTCTTTCCTCCAAGTCTTGTCTTGGAATGAGATCTTCCATGGCTCTGCCCTCTATCTCTTGATTTTTCTTGGTAGTTGCCATGAATGCTACTGCCATTCCGAGTTGCTGGCCTTCCTCTAATGAATAACCCTTCTCTACTTGATGCTTCCCTCATCTTGGCTTTGAAATCATGTGCCCTTATGGCATTGATCACAATCTCCTTGGTTAAAGTATATCTTCCATACTTAGTTGTATTAATCAAATTATCAAAACAATCAGTAAGAGAATTTAACAAAATAACAGCCAATTGTTCATCCAGGAATTTAATACTACAACTAGCCAAATCTTAAACTAGTTTATTAAAGACATCAAGATTATCTTATAACTCTTTACTAGGATCCATTTTAAAAGCAAAGATTCTTTTAAGAAGATAAATTTTGTTAGGGAGAGTTTTGGTAAGAAACAACACATCTAGTTTCTTCCATATGACAGCCGGATCTTCCGAGTCTCCACACTCTCTTGTGACATTATCCGACATGTGCAAGAAAATGGTACTGTAAGCCATATTCTTCATCTCAATCCACTGGTCCTCTGTGATACTTGCTGGAAAAGCATCATCTTCTCCAATAGCCAAGTCCACTTTCTGTTGCATAAGAACCACCTTGATCTTCCGCTTCCAAAGGGTAAAGTCTCCATTTCCATCAAACTTCTCAACATAGAAATTTGAAGCCATCTTTACGGAGAAAATTGCTGATTTATGCAATACCCTCAAATGCTTTCTTTAACCTCAAGAACATGATCAAAGATGGATCTTAACACCGTTCTTGAATCGCTCTCAAGAACATGATCTGATCTTGATCTTTACACCGTTCTTAAATCACCCAAGAAGTTGACCTTTGATTCTTGGAGTCTTGATTCCGCTACTTTCTTGTTCTTGCTCCGATACCCTCTCACCAAAGCTCTGATACCACTGTTGGAAATCACTTTGACAAGATGCCCAGGTGGTGATCTTCTAAACACCCAAGTCTAGAATGACTTGTAAAGATTAGGAATCGGAAATAGAAACAAAAATCAAAGAAAGAAAGAAGACAAGCTATTTGTTATTGAGGTTCGGGAATAGCCTACGTCCCCGTGAGTCCCTCTTAACTTTTTGCACTAAATCAATGGTTCTTTTACAATCATAGCAACCCTCTCCAAAAAGCACAAGTTCTTGAAGAAACAAAGAACAGAAGAAAGGAAGAAGATAAGAACTATTACAATGCTTTCTATCTAATCTGTACTCCTCTCACTTTACAACCAGCCTCTCTAAAATGAGTCCCTCTTGTGTTTTGTGTCTTTGCACTCTCACACAATTCTCTCTTTTATCTCTTGTATAATGATCACATTAATCTCTTGTATTGCTTTGTCACAATTGTTGTTGAGAATGAAGCTAGGTGACCCTTTATATAGTGCACCAACTCCTTGTCCAATCTTGAGGGTCAATATCTACCCTTAAATCTTGATGACCAATCAACCATGGCCCTTGATCATTCCTTAGTGATCCTATGCATTTTACATGTCTCGCAAACCCAACTAAAGGCTAAAGCATATGTGCCTTAGTGTGCCTGAAGGTGCGGCTTGAAACAGGGGGCGTCGTTGCTCATAGCAAAACACTAATTCACTACTTTCTAGGCGCCACAGCCTAGAGGAGGGGGCGCCGCAGCCTGGCCCTTCCTCCAGCCCTCCTTCTTTCTGGGCGTCGGGGCTTGGACAAGGCAGGGCCATTGCGCACACTGGTGCTGAGCCCTTTTGGTTGCTTATGTGCTGAGGCACACACCTAGTGTGCTGAACCTTGATGCTGAGCTCCTTCCAACCTCAACCATGTTTAAACCTTAACTTTGTTTAAACCTTAGACAAATACCAACAGGTAGGCTTTAAAAAAATTGGAGTGTATTACTCTTGGGTAAGAGAATGTCTTGCTATACATGAATGATGCTTCACCCAAAAGTTTAAATCAGTAAGTTGTATACTAATCCATATATACGGCCTTTTCTCTTTATATTACTTCCAAGCTTCGAATTCATTCATGAAATCTTTTTCAATAAGATTTTCTAGAAAATTAAATTATTTCTACATTCCAACCACAAAAAAAAAATAAAGATGCTAGTTTTTATTTAACCACCAAACCAAAAGTTTAAATCAAAGTTTGAAATACAGTTACAAAACGATAAGGTTCTAGAATTTATTTTAAAGGAAGTTTCACCTACTCTTTTCCATAGATTATATCAAAACATATATTACCTTGTAAAATTTGTCTAGAAAGAACATTCGCTAACAAGTTGACATAGAAAATCTCCATAAATATCAAAGCACTCCTCGACTCATCACATCCGTATGAGGTCTCATCTGTTAAGGAAAAACACATGAAAGATTAAATTTTGTCACATGATTCACTCTAGCTCATCTTATGATAATAGATTGTTAGTAAATTATCAAATACTGTTAATATGATGTTGCACCTTTGGAAATCTTTGTAATTTTGCATCCTTTTTTTTATGCTGATTAAAGTTATATTTTATTTTGCTATTAAAAAAAGAGTGATATTGCACCATGATATGATTGTACTGAATAAAACATCTTATATTTGCTTTTAATAAAATTATAAAGTAGATTAAAAGTTAAATGATCATGAAGATAAAAAAATTACCATTTATTTAGTAGCATACATCTCAGACGGGGGCCGATGGGGAGACAAATCGCCTCAAACATTGGATCATAGAGTGCAATTTTAATTGGCCTGAAATCACCAAACCTTTTGGGTTAAATTCCCATAAGTGGTGAAAAAAAATTATATTATGGTTTGATGAAAATAAAAATGAAACATGACTATGTAAAGTTCCATAAAACAACCTTTGATCCATAAGATTGGAAATACCAGAGCTCCCAACTTCATTTGCTTGAGATTGCGAATCGCTAATCATCAGAGCTTGTTCTCCCAAAGTGGGTAATGTCTGCATTCAATTAAAGTACAAATGAATATCTTATGGTCATCTTAGTTCTACTAAAATGTGTGATTTGATTTTGAATTCTTGATCTGCCCTTAATTGGTTTTCCACTTTTATGAAGAAGAGATATATTCAACAAAACTTTAATATGTGTACGAAGTTATAACAAGATAATCTGAAGAAAATGCAATACCTGGGAGTGCCTCGATAATTGCCCAAATTCAAATCTTCCTCTAGCATGACCACGCCTCGAAATTCCATGTTAAATAAGGGTTAAGTTTGCAATAAAAAGATGAAACTAAGTTAGGTTACCTTAACATAACTTAATAACATGGAATTGGTTTGTTATGTATCAATTGAATTAGCTCGAACGACTTACCAGTCCATTTTTTGTATTTTGTTTTACACATAAAATTACTCATACCGATAGATGATAAAATCTAAGTCATACCAAAATGGAGTAGTCAGAGGCCTATATGGAGGGTTTTGTTGCTGAGAGATCAGATCTGGTCGCTGTAGGTTATCACTTAAGAATCTGACTCTTGTCTGCTTATATATGTTCAATACATTATAGTGAAACTTAACACAATAAAATTTTAAGGGAATAAAAAGGATAATTAATAATTACTCACTGCGTTTTGAGGGTCAAACAATGCAAGCTGATTGTTGCCTGAAATATTGCTTGATATGTTTCCTAGAAGTTCATCCCCAGATAATGTGTTGGTACTCACAATTAAGTGGATTTATATCATGATCCATCGGTGGAGGCCTACGTTGATGTTTTTTTGGAAAGAAAAACAAGCATAAGCATAAAGGATATCTAATTTACAACGCAACATAAAACCAGTTTTGATAATTAATATCATTAAGCATAAAAGATAAGTTTAGACATACAAGACATGCTTAATCTGAGCACAATTAAGTTGATTTGAGTAAACCAAATTAGGTTGCTCAGCCTTAATCACACAGTTTTGTGGGTTATTCGCCTCCTAGATCATGAGAAAAATGGCAAACATGGTGATTAATAGCTAATTTATGTGATGATATAACTAACTAGGTTGCTTCTCTCTCTTTTAGTTTAGATGTAAATAGTTTTGTACATACCATCGTCAAGAAATTGATTAGTGGAGTCTCAATCAATGGAGTACTTGAGGAGGTGGTTCCCAATCGCAGCATGGTGGAAGCATTTACAATAGGAGAATTTGAGTTTCCAATATCAGCAATCATTGGAGGATGATTATCATATTCTTTAGCTAGCAATGACCAGATATCCATGCCCTCCAGACCAAACATTAACAAAAATGAAATGAACTACTAATATATATTTAGTATATATATCAAATAAGGTAAAATGGTGTACAGTTAGAATATGCTCGATATATGAAATAAGAGATGGCATGTTAATTTATATATAAAGAAAGCAATGTACTGTTACTGGATTGTAAGTTCCTGCAGGTGTCCGCATGAGTGAAGAATTGTAGAATGGATGTGAGGGCTCCAAAACTTCCCAATTGTTTTGTACAGATATTGAGGCTATCAGGTTCTGGTTGGAGTTTGAATGATTCATTAGTAGCAGATTGCTTCCACTTGATGATCCATCATTACCCAAAACTTAATTAATTAATTCAATAATGAAATTTTTATTATTTAATTAAAATTCTTGAAAAAGTGAATTCATTATTATTCACAAATATCTATTAATTTCTCCTAAAGAACATCATAACAAAATGCCTCCAAGTGCATACTTACATTTGATAAGTTCCTAGCTGTTTCATTTTGCTCATTTTCAGGTGATTGTATATTCTCTTTTTTAATAAAGTCATGATCATAATCAAAGTTCAAGGCAAAGTTCCTACATAGATCTCCCTGTTCATCAGCTGAGCCGAACGCCATTTGATTCTGGTAGTTGTTGAGAAGAGGAAATAAAATTGGTCATTCTTTGCAAATTAACTAGTTTTTTTAATGGTTAAAAGATAATTTTATTAATGAAATAGCAAGCTATAAAGGATAAATATTACGAGAAACGAACAATCACACAAACAAAGCAACCAAGCAAAGTGACCAAAAAGTATATTAAAAATAATCATTTTACTTTTTAATGGCCTAATCTCATTTTGATCTCACCTTAATAAGTCAACATAAAGTTGACCAAAGAACAATGCTAGAACTAATCAAGTACCCATTTCTCTATGCTGAACTTGAAGGCAAATTACAATGAAAACAATGAAATTGATTTAAATTAAATGGAAATGATATAGTCTAAATTAAATACATTGCATTTTGACATGAAAAGGGATTTTTTTAGATTCCTTGCTTACTTTTAACACATGAAAATTAGTTGTCACATTTGCTAATAAAATAGTCAAATCTATTAGTAAAATAAGTCATATTTGATAGTAATTGTCACATTTGGATATTACTCCCAAATATGATAACTTACTACCAAATCTAAAAACTTTACCTGCAAGGAAAAAATTTACCATATGAGTTAGTGAATAGCCAATATAAATTCTTATGGTGGGACCCACTTGCACATATATCATTATAATTGGCGTTTTCAGTTACTGAGTGCTCATGTCCAGCACTGCTAATTTCTTTGTAAGAACCATTCACTGTGATGAATAAAGAAAACAATAACATTTGCTAATAATAGTTAATGATTCAAGGGATGCCTTAAACTATGAAAAAAGGCTAATCATACTCCAGCAACTATGCAGAACTGTAAGAAATAAGAAAATCAGTCAGAATATCAGCCCATGTACCTCATGCACTAAGCTTTCCTCTCTACTGACTAGGTTTTCAGTACTGACACTATAGGCAAATGACCGGGATGTTCTGTTTTCCTTAATACACCATATATAGATTTATTTTTCCTACATAGAAAAAATTGACTCGATTGTTTTTTGTGCTGATATATATACATAAACATGCAAATATAGATTTAGATTATATATAAAGTTATATTTTAAGTCATAAGAAATATTGGGAGAAACATAAGACAAATAACATCTATAACAAAGGTAAAGAAGCTCAAAACAAGATCTATGTATACTCTCAGTCATCCCAAAAAAACAAATCAAGATCTATGAAATTCAGCTCTAGATTATTTATAAAGTTTATGCTTACAGTAAAGATGGAACTGCAACCCTGTAAGAAAATAAATTTAAAATCAAAACAAGAAAATATAATCACTGATCAATGCTCATTCAAGGAAAAATACACACCCTTTCCTTTGCAAAATTAAGGATCTCCTTTATGTTTGATCTTTTTCAAGATGGCTACATGAAATAGCTAGATAAATGTATATATCTTAGAAAGTAATTGAGGAGACTGGAAATGAAATGAAACAAGAGAAGGATAGTATGAGAAGTATATGATAAGAGGACAAATGGTAATGCTGATATTTTCTATGGGCGGAAGGAAAAGATGGAATAAGAAGACAAAGCCCTAAGTAATGGAACTAGCTTATTTATATAGGAAAACTATGTATATTGTGTATGTATTAAGTTAATTGTGAAATATTTTCTTTATTAAGAATTTTAGTATATTGTGTATGTATATTGCACATATATCATTAAAATTGGCGATTTTAGTTACTGAGTGCTCATGTCCAGCACTGCTAATTTCTTTGTAAGAACCATTCACTGTGATGAATAAAGAAAACAATAACATTTGCTAATAATAGTTAATGATTCAAGGGATGCCTTAAACTATGAAAAAAGGCTAATCATACTCCAGCAACTATGCAGAACTGTAAGAAATAAGAAAATCAGCCCATGTACCTCATGCACTAAGCTTTCCTCCTACTGACTAGGTTTTCAGTACTGCCACTGTAGGCAAATGGCCGGGATGTTCTATTTTCCTTACTACTCCATATATAGATTTATTTTTCCTACATAGAAAAAATTGACTCGATTGTTTTTTGTGCTGATATATATACATAAGCATGCAAATATAGATTTAGATTATATATAAAGTTATATTTTAAGACATAAGAAATATTGGGAGAAACTTAAGACAAATAACATCCATAACAAAGGTAAAGAAGCTCAAAACAAGATCTATGTATACTCTCAGTCATCCCAAAAAAACAAATCAAGATCTATGAAATTCAGCTCTAGATTATTTATAAAGTTTATGCTTACAGTAAAGATGGAACTGCAACCCTGTAAGAAAATAAATTTAAAATCAAAACAAGAAAATATAATCACTGATCAATGCTCATTCAAGGAAAAATACACACCCTTTCCTTTGCAAAATTAAGGATCTCCTTTATGTTTGATCTTTTTCAAGATGGCTACATGAAATAGCTAGATAAATGTATATATCTTAGAAAGTAATTGAGGAGACTGGAAATGAAATGAAACAAGAGAAGGATAGTATGAGAAGTATAAGATAAGAGGACAAATGGTAATGCTGATATTTTCTATGGGCGGAAGGAAAAGATGGAATAAGAACACAAAGCCCTAAGTAATGGAACTAGCTTATTTATATAGGAAAACTATGTATATTGTGTATGTATTAAGTTAATGGTGGAACATTTTCTTTATTAAGAATTTTAGTATATTGTGTATGTATATTGCACATATATCATTATAGCTGGCGATTTCAGTTACTGAGTGCTCATGTCCAGCACTGCTAATTTATTTGTAAGAACCATTCACTGTGATGATTAAAGAAAACAATAACATTTGCTAATAATAGTTAATGATTCAAGGGATGCCTTAAACTATGAAAAAAGGCTAATCATACTCCAGCAACTATGCAGAACTGTAAGAAATAAGAAAATCAGTCCGAATATCAGCCCATGTACCTCATGCACTAAGCTTTCCTCTCTACTGACTAGGTTTTCAGTACTGACACTGCAGGCAAATGGCCGGGATGTTCTGTTTTCCTTAATACTCCATATATAGATTTATTTTTCCAACATCGATAAAATTGACTCGATTGTTTTTTGTGCTGATATATATACATAAGCATGCAAATATAGATTTAGATTATATATAAAGTTATATTTTAAGTCATAAGAAATATTGGGAGAAACTTAAGTAAAATAACAACCATAACAAAGGTAAAGAAGCTCAAAACAAGATCTATGTATACTCTCAGTCATCCCAAAAAAACAAATCAAGATCTATGAAATTCAGCTCTAGATTATTTATAAAGTTTATGCTTACAGTAAAGATGGAACTGCAACCCTGTAAGAAAATAAATTTAAAATCAAAACAAGAAAATATAATCACTGATCAATGCTCATTCAAGGAAAAATACACACCCTTTCCTTTGCAAAATTAAGGATCTCCTTTATGTTTGATCTTTTTCAAGATGGCTACATGAAATAGCTAGATAAATGTATATATCTTAGAAAGTAATTGAGGAGACTGGAAATGAAATGAAACAAGAGAAGGATAGTATGAGAAGTATAAGATAAGAGGACAAATGGTAATGCTGATATTTTCTATGGGCGGAAGGAAAAGATGGAATAAGAACACAAAGCCCTAAGTAATGGAACTAGCTTATTTATATAGGAAAACTATGTATATTGTGTATGTATTAAGTTAATTGTGGAACATTTTCTTTATTAAGAATTTTAGTATATTGTGTATGTATATTGCACATATATCATTATAATTGGCGATTTTAGTTACTGAGTGCTCATGTCCAGCACTGCTAATTTCTTTGTAAGAACCATTCACTGTGATGAATAAAGAAAACAATAACATTTGCTAATAATAGTTAATGATTCAAGGGATGCCTTAAACTATGAAAAAAGGCTAATCATACTCCAGCAACTATGCAGAACTGTAAGAAATAAGAAAATCAGCCCATGTACCTCATGCACTAAGCTTTCCTCCTACTGACTAGGTTTTCAGTACTGCCACTGTAGGCAAATAGCCAGGATGTTCTATTTTCCTTAATACTCCATATATAGATTTATTTTTCCTACATAGAAAAAATTGACTCGATTGTTTTTTGTGCTGATATATATACATAAGCATGCAAATATAGATTTAGATTATATATAAAGTTATATTTTAAGTCATAAGAAATATTGGGAGAAACTTAAGACAAATAACATCCATAACAAAGGTAAAGAAGCTCAAAACAAGATCTATGTATACTCTCAGTCATCCCAAAAAAAAAAATCAAGATCTATGAAATTCAGCTCTAGATTAATTATAAAGTTTATGCTTACAGTAAAGATGGAACTACAACCCTGTAAGAAAATAAATTTAAAATCAAAACCAGAAAATATAATCACTGATCAATGCTCATTCAAGTAAAAATACAAACCCTTTCCTTTGCAAAATTAAGGATCTCCTTTATGTTTGATCTTTTTCAAGATGGCTACATGAAATAGCTAGATAAATGTATATATCTTAGAAAGTAATTGAGGAGACTGGAAATGAAATGAAACAAGAGAAGGATAGTATGAGAAGTATAAGATAAGAGGACAAATGGTAATGCTGATATTTTCTATGGGCGGAAGGAAAAGATGGAATAAGAAGACAAAGCCCTAAGTAATGGAACTAGCTTATTTATATAGGAAAACTATGTATATTGTGTATGTATTAAGTTAATGGTGGAACATTTTCTTTATTAAGAATTTTAGTATATTGTGTATGTATATTGCACATATATCATTATAGTTGGCGATTTCAGTTACTGAGTGCTCATGTCCAGCACCGCTAATTTCTTTGTAAGATCCATTCACTGTGATGAATAAAGAAAACAATAACATTTGCTAATAATAGTTAATGATTCAAGGGATGCCTTAAACTATGAAAAAAGGCTAATCATACTCCGGCAACTATGCAGAACTGTAAGAAATAAGAAAATCAGTCAGAATATCAGCCCATGTATCTCATGCACTAAGCTTTCCTCTCTACTGACTAGGTTTTCAGTACTGACACTGTAGGCAAATGGCCGGGATGTTCTGTTTTCCTTAATACTCCATATATAGATTTATTTTTCCTACATAGAAAAAATTGACTCGATTGTTTTTTGTGCTGATATATGTACAGAAGCATGCAAATATAGATTTAGATTATATATAAAGTTATATTTTAAGTCATAAGAAATATTGGGAGAAACTTAAGACAAATAACATCCATAACAAAGGTAAAGAAGCTCAAAACAAGATCTATGTATACTCTCAGTCATCCCAAAAAAACAAATCAAGATCTATGAAATTCAGCTCTAGATTATTTATAAAGTTTATGCTTACAGTAAAGATGGAACTGCAACCCTGTAAGAAAATAAATTTAAAATCAAAACAAGAAAATATAATCACTGATCAATGCTCATTCAAGGAAAAATACACACCCTTTCCTTTGCAAAATTAAGGATCTCCTTTATGTTTGACCTTTTTCAAGATGGCTACATGAAATAGCTAGATAAATATATATATCTTAGAAAGTAATTGAGGAGACTGGAAATGAAATGAAACAAGAGAAGGATAGTATGAGAAGTATAAGATAAGAGGACAAATGGTAATGCTGATATTTTCTATGGGCGGAAGGAAAAGATGGAATAAGAAGACAAAGCCCTAAGTAATGGAACTAGCTTATTTATATAGGAAAACTATGTATATTGTGTATGTATTAAGTTAATGGTGGAACATTTTCTTTATTAAGAATTTTAGTATATTGTGTATGTATATTGCACATATATCATTATAGTTGGCGATTTCAGTTACTGAGTGCTCATGTCCAGCACCGCTAATTTCTTTGTAAGAACCATTCACCGTGATGAATAAAGAAAACAATAACATTTGCTAATAATAGTTAATGATTCAAGGGATGCCTTAAACTATGAAAAAAGGCTAATCATACTCCAGCAACTATGCAGAACTGTAAGAAATAAGAAAATCAGTCCGAATATCAGCCCATGTACCTCATGCACTAAGCTTTCCTCTCTACTGACTAGGTTTTCAGTACTGACACTGTAGGCAAATGGCCGGGATGTTCTGTTTTCCTTAATACTCCATATATAGATTTATTTTTCCTACATAGAAAAAATTGACTCGATTGTTTTTTGTGCTGATATATATACATAAGCATGCAAATATAGATTTAGATTATATATAAAGTTATATTTTAAGTCATAAGAAATATTGGGAGAAACTTAAGACAAATAACATCCATAACAAAGGTAAAGAAGCTCAAAACAAGATCTATGTATACTCTCAGTCATCCCAAAAAAACAAATCAAGATCTATGAAATTCAGCTCTAGATTATTTATAAAGTTTATGCTTACAGTAAAGATGGAACTGCAACCCTGTAAGAAAATAAATTTAAAATCAAAACAAGAAAATATAATCACTGATCAATGCTCATTCAAGGAAAAATACACACCCTTTCCTTTGCAAAATTAAGGATCTCCTTTATGTTTGATCTTTTTCAAGATGGCTACATGAAATAGCTAGATAAATGTAGAGATCTTAGAAAGTAATTGAGGAGACTGGAAATGAAATGAAACAAGAGAAGGATAGTATGAGAAGTATAAGATAAGAGGACAAATGGTAATGCTGATATTTTCTATGGGCGGAAGGAAAAGATGGAATAAGAAGACAAAGCCCTAAGTAATGGAACTAGCTTATTTATATAGGAAAACTATGTATATTGTGTATGTATTAAGTTAATGGTGGAACATTTTCTTTATTAAGAATTTTAGTATATTGTGTATGTATATTGCACATATATCATTATAGTTGGCGATTTCAGTTACTGAGTGCTCATGTCCAGCACCGCTAATTTCTTTGTAAGAACCATTCACCGTGATGAATAAAGAAAACAATAACATTTGCTAATAATAGTTAATGATTCAAGGGATGCCTTAAACTATGAAAAAAGGCTAATCATACTCCAGCAACTATGCAGAACTGTAAGAAATCAGAAAATCAGTCCGAATATCAGCCCATGTACCTCATGCACTAAGCTTTCCTCTCTACTGACTAGGTTTTCAGTACTGACACTGTAGGCAAATGGCCGGGATGTTCTGTTTTCCTTAATACTCCATATATAGATTTATTTTTCCTACATAGAAAAAATCGACTCGATTGTTTTTTGTGCTGATATATATACATAAGCATGCAAATATAGATTTAGATTATATATAAAGTTATATTTTAAGTCATAAGAAATATTGGGAGAAACTTAAGACAAATAACATCCATAACAAAGGTAAAGAAGCTCCAAACAAGATCTATGTATACTCTCAGTCATCCCAAAAAAACAAATCAAGATCTATGAAATTCAGCTCTAGATTATTTATAAAGTTTATGCTTACAGTAAAGATGGAACTGCAACCCTGTAAGAAAATAAATTTAAAATCAAAACAAGAAAATATAATCACTGATCAATGCTCATTCAAGGAAAAATACACACCCTTTCCTTTGCAAAATTAAGGATCTCCTTTATGTTTGATCTTTTTCAAGATGGCTACATGAAATAGCTAGATAAATGTAGAGATCTTAGAAAGTAATTGAGGAGACTGGAAATGAAATGAAACAAGAGAAGGATAGTATGAGAAGTATAAGATAAGAGGACAAATGGTAATGCTGATATTTTCTATGGGCGGAAGGAAAAGATGGAATAAGAAGACAAAGCCCTAAGTAATGGAACTAGCTTATTTATATAGGAAAACTATGTATATTGTGTATGTATTAAGTTAATGGTGGAACATTTTCTTTATTAAGAATTTTAGTATATTGTGTATGTATATTGCACATATATCATTATAGTTGGCGATTTCAGTTACTGAGTGCTCATGTCCAGCACCGCTAATTTCTTTGTAAGAACCATTCACTGTGATGAATAAAGAAAACAATAACATTTGCTAATAATAGTTAATGATTCAAGGGATGCCTTAAACTATGAAAAAAGGCTAATCATACTCCGATAACTATGCAGAACTGTAAGAAATAAGAAAATCAGTCAGAATATCAGCCCATGTACCTCATGCACTAAGCTTTCCTCTCTACTAACTAGGTTTTCAGTACTGACACTGTAGGCAAATGGCCGGGATGTTCTGTTTTCCTTAATACTCCATATATAGATTTATTTTTCCTACATAGAAAAAATTGACTCGATTGTTTTTTGTGCTGATATATATACATAAGCATGCAAATATAGATTTAGATTATATATAAAGTTATATTTTAAGTCATAAGAAATATTGGGAGAAACTTAAGACAAATAACATCCATAACAAAGGTAAAGAAGCTCAAAACAAGATCTATGTATACTCTCAGTCATCCCAAAAAAACAAATCAAGATCTATGAAATTCAGCTCCAGATTATTTATAAAGTTTATGCTTACAGTAAAGATGGAACTGCAACCCTGTAAGAAAATAAATTTAAAATCAAAACAAGAAAATATAATCACTGATCAATGCTTATTCAAGGAAAAATACACACCCTTTCCTTTGCAAAATTAAGGATCTCCTTTATGTTTGATCTTTTTCAAGATGGCTACATGAAATAGCTAGATAAATGTAGAGATCTTAGAAAGTAATTGAGGAGACTGGAAATGAAATGAAACAAGAGAAGGATAGTATGAGAAGTATAAGATAAGAGGACAAATGGTAATGCTGATATTTTCTATGGGCGGAAGGAAAAGATGGAATAAGAAGACAAAGCCCTAAGTAATGGAACTAGCTTATTTATATAGGAAAACTATGTATATTGTGTATGTATTAAGTTAATGGTGGAACATTTTCTTTATTAAGAATTTTAGTATATTGTGTATGTATATTGCACATATATCATTATAGTTGGCGATTTCAGTTACTGAGTGCTCATGTCCAGCACCGCTAATTTCTTTGTAAGAACCATTCACTATGATGAATAAAGAAAACAATAACATTTGCTAATAATAGTTAATGATTCAAGGGATGCCTTAAACTATTAAAAAAGGCTAATCATACTCCGGCAACTATGCAGAACTATAAGAAATAAGAAAATCAGTCAGAATATCAGCCCATGTACCTCATGCACTAAGCTTTCCTCTCTACTAACTAGGTTTTCAGTACTGACACTTTAGGCAAATGGCTGGGATATTCTGTTTTCCTTAATACTCCATATATAGATTTATTTTTCCTACATAGAAAAAATTGACTCGATTGTTTTTTGTGCTGATATATATACAGAAGCATGCAAATATAGATTTAGATTATATATAAAGTTATATTTTAAGTCATAAGAAATATTGGGAGAAACTTAAGACAAATAACATCCATAACAAAGGTAAAGAAGCTCAAAACAAGATCTATGTATACTCTCAGTCATCCCAAAAAACAAATCAAGATCTATGAAATTCAGCTCTAGATTATTTATAAAGTTTATGCTTACAGTAAAGATGGAACTGCAACCCTGTAAGAAAATAAATTTAAAATCAAAACAAGAAAATATAATCACTGATCAATGCTCATTCAAGGAAAAATACACACCCTTTCCTTTGCAAAATTAAGGATCTCCTTTATGTTTGATCTTTTTCAAGATGGCTACATGAAATAGCTAGATAAATAATGATATCTTAGAAAGTAATTGAGGAGACTGGAAATGAAATGAAACAAGAGAAGGATAGTATGAGAAGTATAAGATAAGAGGACAAATGGTAATGCTGATATTTTCTATGGGCGGAAGGAAAAGATGGAATAAGAAGACAAAGCCCTAAGTAATGGAACTAGCTTATTTATATAGGAAAACTATGTATATTGTGTATGTATTAAGTTAATGGTGGAACATTTTCTTTATTCAGAATTTTAGTATATTGCGTATGTATATTGCACATATATCATTATAGTTGGCGATTTCAGTTACTGAGTGCTCATGTCCAGCACCGCTAATTTCTTTGTAAGAACCATTCACTGTGATGAATAAAGAAAACAATAACATTTGCTAATAATAGTTAATGATTCAAGGGATGCCTTAAACTATGAAAAAAGGCTAATCATACTCCGGCAACTACGCAGAACTGTAAGAAATAAGAAAATTAGTCAGAATATCAGCCCATGTATCTCATGCACTAAGCTTTGCTCTCTACTGACTAGGTTTTCAGTACTGACACTGTAGGCAAATGGCCGGGATGTTCTGCTTTCCTTAATACTCCATATATAGATTTATTTTTCCTACATAGAAAAAATTGACTCGATTGTTTTTTGTGCTGATATATGTACAGAAGCATGCAAATATAGATTTAGATTATATATAAAGTTATATTTTAAGTCATAAGAAATATTGGGAGAAACTTAAGACAAATAAGATCCATAACAAAGGTAAAGAAGCTCAAAACAAGATCTATGTATACTCTCAGTCATCCCAAAAAAACAAATCAAGATCTATGAAATTCAGCTCTAGATTATTTCTAAATTTTATGCTTACAGTAAAGATGGAACTGCAACCCTGTAAGAAAATAAATTTAAAATCAAAACAAGAAAATATAATCACTGATCAATGCTTATTCAAGGAAAAATACACACCCTTTCCTTTGCAAAATTAAGGATCTCCTTTATGTTTGATCTTTTTCAAGATGGCTACATGAAATAGCTAGATAAATATATATATCTTAGAAAGTAATTGAGAAGACTGGAAATGAAATGAAACAAGAGAAGGATAGTATGAGAAGTATAAGATAAGAGGACAAATGGTAATGCTGATATTTTCTATGGGCGGAAGGAAAAGATGGAATAAGAAGACAAAGCCCTAAGTAATGGAACTAGCTTATTTATATAGGAAAACTATGTATATTGTGTATGTATTAAGTTAATGGTGGAACATTTTCTTTATTAAGAATTTTAGTATATTGTGTATGTATATTGCACATATATCATTATAGTTGGCGATTTCAGTTACTGAGTGCTCATGTCCAGCACCGCTAATTTCTAAGTAAGAACCATTCACTGTGATGAATAAAGAAAACAATAACATTTGCTAATAATAGTTAATGATTCAAGGGATGCCTTAAACTATGAAAAAAGGCTAATCAAACTCCAGCAACTATGCAGAACTGTAAGAAATAAGAAAATCAGTCCGAATATCAGCCCATGTAAATCATGCACTAAGCTTTCCTCTCTACTGACTAGGTTTTCAGTACTGACACTGTAGGCAAATGGCCGGGAGGTTCTGTTTTCCTTAATACTCCATATATAGATTTATTTTTCCTACATAGAAAAAATTGACTCGATTGTTTTTTGTGCTGATATATGTACAGAAGCATGCAAATATAGATTTAGATTATATATAAAGTTATATTTTAAGTCATAAGAAATATTGGGAGAAACTTAAGACAAATAACATCCATAACAAAGGTAAAGAAGCTCAAAACAAGATCTATGTATACTCTCAGTCATCCCAAAAAAACAAATCAAGATCTATGAAATTCAGCTCTAGATTATTTATAAAGTTTATGCTTACAGTAAAGATGGAACTGCAACCCTGTAAGAAAATAAATTTAAAATCAAAACAAGAAAATATAATCACTGATCAATGCTCATTCAAGGAAAAATACACACCCTTTCCTTTGCAAAATTAAGGATCTCCTTTATGTTTGATCTTTTTCAAGATGGCTACATGAAATAGCTAGATAAATATATATATCTTAGAAAGTAATTGAGGAGACTGGAAATGAAATGAAACAAGAGAAGGATAGTATAAGAAGTATAAGATAAGAGGACAAATGGTAATGCTGATATTTTCTAGGGGCGGAAGGAAAAGATGGAATAAGAAGACAAAGCCCTAAGTAATGGAACTAGCTTATTTATATAGGAAAACTATGTATATTGTGTATGTATTAAGTTAATGGTGGAACATTTTCTTTATTAAGAATTTTAGTATATTGTGTATGTATATTGCACATATATCATTATAGTTGGCGATTTCAGTTACTGAGTGCTCATGTCCAGCACCGCTAATTTCTTTGTAAGAACCATTCACTGTGATGAATAAAGAAAACAATAACATTTGCTAATAATAGTTAATGATTCAAGGGATGCCTTAAACTATGAAAAAAGGCTAATGATACTCCAGCAACTATGCAGAACTGTAAGAAATAAGAAAATCAGTCCGAATATCAGCCCATGTACCTCATGCACTAAGCTCTCCTCTCTACTGACTAGGTTTTCAGTACTGACACTGTAGGCAAATGGCCGGGATGTTCTGTTTTCCTTAATACTCCATATATAGATTTATTTTTCCTACATAGAAAAAATCGACTCGATTGTTTTTTGTGCTGATATATATACATAAGCATGCAAATATAGATTTAGATTATATATAAAGTTATATTTTAAGTCATAAGAAATATTGGGAGAAACTTAAGACAAATAACATCCATAACAAAGGTAAAGAAGCTCCAAACAAGATCTATGTATACTCTCAGTCATCCCAAAAAAACAAATCAAGATCTATGAAATTCAGCTCTAGATTATTTATAAAGTTTATGCTTACAGTAAAGATGGAACTGCAACCCTGTAAGAAAATAAATTTAAAATCAAAACAAGAAAATATAATCACTGATCAATGCTCATTCAAGGAAAAATACACACCCTTTCCTTTGCAAAATTAAGGATCTCCTTTATGTTTGATCTTTTTCAAGATGGCTACATGAAATAGCTAGATAAATGTAGAGATCTTAGAAAGTAATTGAGGAGACTGGAAATGAAATGAAACAAGAGAAGGATAGTATGAGAAGTATAAGATAAGAGGACAAATGGTAATGCTGATATTTTCTATGGGCGGAAGGAAAAGATGGAATAAGAAGACAAAGCCCTAAGTAATGGAACTAGCTTATTTATATAGGAAAACTATGTATATTGTGTATGTATTAAGTTAATGGTGGAACATTTTCTTTATTAAGAATTTTAGTATATTGTGTATGTATATTGCACATATATCATTATAGTTGGCGATTTCAGTTACTGAGTGCTCATGTCCAGCACCGCTAATTTCTTTGTAAGAACCATTCACTGTGATGAATAAAGAAAACAATAACATTTGCTAATAATAGTTAATGATTCAAGGGATGCCTTAAACTATGAAAAAAGGCTAATCATACTCCGATAACTATGCAGAACTGTAAGAAATAAGAAAATCAGTCAGAATATCAGCCCATGTACCTCATGCACTAAGCTTTCCTCTCTACTAACTAGGTTTTCAGTACTGACACTGTAGGCAAATGGCCGGGATGTTCTGTTTTCCTTAATACTCCATATATAGATTTATTTTTCCTACATAGAAAAAATTGACTCGATTGTTTTTTGTGCTGATATATATACATAAGCATGCAAATATAGATTTAGATTATATATAAAGTTATATTTTAAGTCATAAGAAATATTGGGAGAAACTTAAGACAAATAACATCCATAACAAAGGTAAAGAAGCTCAAAACAAGATCTATGTATACTCTCAGTCATCCCAAAAAAACAAATCAAGATCTATGAAATTCAGCTCCAGATTATTTATAAAGTTTATGCTTACAGTAAAGATGGAACTGCAACCCTGTAAGAAAATAAATTTAAAATCAAAACAAGAAAATATAATCACTGATCAATGCTTATTCAAGGAAAAATACACACCCTTTCCTTTGCAAAATTAAGGATCTCCTTTATGTTTGATCTTTTTCAAGATGGCTACATGAAATAGCTAGATAAATGTAGAGATCTTAGAAAGTAATTGAGGAGACTGGAAATGAAATGAAACAAGAGAAGGATAGTATGAGAAGTATAAGATAAGAGGACAAATGGTAATGCTGATATTTTCTATGGGCGGAAGGAAAAGATGGAATAAGAAGACAAAGCCCTAAGTAATGGAACTAGCTTATTTATATAGGAAAACTATGTATATTGTGTATGTATTAAGTTAATGGTGGAACATTTTCTTTATTAAGAATTTTAGTATATTGTGTATGTATATTGCACATATATCATTATAGTTGGCGATTTCAGTTACTGAGTGCTCATGTCCAGCACCGCTAATTTCTTTGTAAGAACCATTCACTGTGATGAATAAAGAAAACAATAACATTTGCTAATAATAGTTAATGATTCAAGGGATGCCTTAAACTATGAAAAAAGGCTAATCATACTCCGGCAACTACGCAGAACTATAAGAAATAAGAAAATTAGTCAGAATATCAGCCCATGTATCTCATGCACTAAGCTTTGCTCTCTACTAACTAGGTTTTCAGTACTGACACTGTAGGCAAATGGCCGGGATGTTCTGCTTTCCTTAATACTCCATATATAGATTTATTTTTCCTACATAGAAAAAATTGACTCGATTGTTTTTTGTGCTGATATATGTACAGAAGCATGCAAATATAGATTTAGATTATATATAAAGTTATATTTTAAGTCATAAGAAATATTGGGAGAAACTTAAGACAAATAACATCCATAACAAAGGTAAAGAAGCTCAAAACAAGATCTATGTATACTCTCAGTCATCCCAAAAAAACAAATCAAGATCTATGAAATTCAGCTCTAGATTATTTCTAAATTTTATGCTTACAGTAAAGATGGAACTGCAACCCTGTAAGAAAATAAATTTAAAATCAAAACAAGAAAATATAATCACTGATCAATGCTTATTCAAGGAAAAATACACACCCTTTCCTTTGCAAAATTAAGGATCTCCTTTATGTTTGATCTTTTTCAAGATGGCTACATGAAATAGCTAGATAAATATATATATCTTAGAAAGTAATTGAGAAGACTGGAAATGAAATGAAACAAGAGAAGGATAGTATGAGAAGTATAAGATAAGAGGACAAATGGTAATGCTGATATTTTCTATGGGCGGAAGGAAAAGATGGAATAAGAAGACAAAGCCCTAAGTAATGGAACTAGCTTATTTATATAGGAAAACTATGTATATTGTGTATGTATTAAGTTAATGGTGGAACATTTTCTTTATTAAGAATTTTAGTATATTGTGTATGTATATTGCACATATATCATTATAGTTGGCGATTTCAGTTACTGAGTGCTCATGTCCAGCACCGCTAATTTCTTTGTAAGAACCATTCACTGTGATGAATAAAGAAAACAATAACATTTGCTAATAATAGTTAATGATTCAAGGGATGCCTTAAACTATGAAAAAAGGCTAATGATACTCCAGCAACTATGCAGAACTGTAAGAAATAAGAAAATCAGTCCGAATATCAGCCCATGTACCTCATGCACTAAGCTCTCCTCTCTACTGACTAGGTTTTCAGTACTGACACTGTAGGCAAATGGCCGGGATGTTCTGTTTTCCTTAATACTCCATATATAGATTTATTTTTCCTACATAGAAAAAATCGACTCGATTGTTTTTTGTGCTGATATATATACATAAGCATGCAAATATAGATTTAGATTATATATAAAGTTATATTTTAAGTCATAAGAAATATTGGGAGAAACTTAAGACAAATAACATCCATAACAAAGGTAAAGAAGCTCCAAACAAGATCTATGTATACTCTCAGTCATCCCAAAAAAACAAATCAAGATCTATGAAATTCAGCTCTAGATTATTTATAAAGTTTATGCTTACAGTAAAGATGGAACTGCAACCCTGTAAGAAAATAAATTTAAAATCAAAACAAGAAAATATAATCACTGATCAATGCTCATTCAAGGAAAAATACACACCCTTTCCTTTGCAAAATTAAGGATCTCCTTTATGTTTGATCTTTTTCAAGATGGCTACATGAAATAGCTAGATAAATGTAGAGATCTTAGAAAGTAATTGAGGAGACTGGAAATGAAATGAAACAAGAGAAGGATAGTATGAGAAGTATAAGATAAGAGGACAAATGGTAATGCTGATATTTTCTATGGGCGGAAGGAAAAGATGGAATAAGAAGACAAAGCCCTAAGTAATGGAACTAGCTTATTTATATAGGAAAACTATGTATATTGTGTATGTATTAAGTTAATGGTGGAACATTTTCTTTATTAAGAATTTTAGTATATTGTGTATGTATATTGCACATATATCATTATAGTTGGCGATTTCAGTTACTGAGTGCTCATGTCCAGCACCGCTAATTTCTTTGTAAGAACCATTCACTGTGATGAATAAAGAAAACAATAACATTTGCTAATAATAGTTAATGATTCAAGGGATGCCTTAAACTATGAAAAAAGGCTAATGATACTCCAGCAACTATGCAGAACTGTAAGAAATAAGAAAATCAGTCCGAATATCAGCCCATGTACCTCATGCACTAAGCTCTCCTCTCTACTGACTAGGTTTTCAGTACTGACACTGTAGGCAAATGGCCGGGATGTTCTGTTTTCCTTAATACTCCATATATAGATTTATTTTTCCTACATAGAAAAAATCGACTCGATTGTTTTTTGTGCTGATATATATACATAAGCATGCAAATATAGATTTAGATTATATATAAAGTTATATTTTAAGTCATAAGAAATATTGGGAGAAACTTAAGACAAATAACATCCATAACAAAGGTAAAGAAGCTCCAAACAAGATCTATGTATACTCTCAGTCATCCCAAAAAAACAAATCAAGATCTATGAAATTCAGCTCTAGATTATTTATAAAGTTTATGCTTACAGTAAAGATGGAACTGCAACCCTGTAAGAAAATAAATTTAAAATCAAAACAAGAAAATATAATCACTGATCAATGCTCATTCAAGGAAAAATACACACCCTTTCCTTTGCAAAATTAAGGATCTCCTTTATGTTTGATCTTTTTCAAGATGGCTACATGAAATAGCTAGATAAATGTAGAGATCTTAGAAAGTAATTGAGGAGACTGGAAATGAAATGAAACAAGAGAAGGATAGTATGAGAAGTATAAGATAAGAGGACAAATGGTAATGCTGATATTTTCTATGGGCGGAAGGAAAAGATGGAATAAGAAGACAAAGCCCTAAGTAATGGAACTAGCTTATTTATATAGGAAAACTATGTATATTGTGTATGTATTAAGTTAATGGTGGAACATTTTCTTTATTAAGAATTTTAGTATATTGTGTATGTATATTGCACATATATCATTATAGTTGGCGATTTCAGTTACTGAGTGCTCATGTCCAGCACCGCTAATTTCTTTGTAAGAACCATTCACTGTGATGAATAAAGAAAACAATAACATTTGCTAATAATAGTTAATGATTCAAGGGATGCCTTAAACTATGAAAAAAGGCTAATGATACTCCAGCAACTATGCAGAACTGTAAGAAATAAGAAAATCAGTCCGAATATCAGCCCATGTACCTCATGCACTAAGCTCTCCTCTCTACTGACTAGGTTTTCAGTACTGACACTGTAGGCAAATGGCCGGGATGTTCTGTTTTCCTTAATACTCCATATATAGATTTATTTTTCCTACATAGAAAAAATCGACTCGATTGTTTTTTGTGCTGATATATATACATAAGCATGCAAATATAGATTTAGATTATATATAAAGTTATATTTTAAGTCATAAGAAATATTGGGAGAAACTTAAGACAAATAACATCCATAACAAAGGTAAAGAAGCTCCAAACAAGATCTATGTATACTCTCAGTCATCCCAAAAAAACAAATCAAGATCTATGAAATTCAGCTCTAGATTATTTATAAAGTTTATGCTTACAGTAAAGATGGAACTGCAACCCTGTAAGAAAATAAATTTAAAATCAAAACAAGAAAATATAATCACTGATCAATGCTCATTCAAGGAAAAATACACACCCTTTCCTTTGCAAAATTAAGGATCTCCTTTATGTTTGATCTTTTTCAAGATGGCTACATGAAATAGCTAGATAAATGTAGAGATCTTAGAAAGTAATTGAGGAGACTGGAAATGAAATGAAACAAGAGAAGGATAGTATGAGAAGTATAAGATAAGAGGACAAATGGTAATGCTGATATTTTCTATGGGCGGAAGGAAAAGATGGAATAAGAAGACAAAGCCCTAAGTAATGGAACTAGCTTATTTATATAGGAAAACTATGTATATTGTGTATGTATTAAGTTAATGGTGGAACATTTTCTTTATTAAGAATTTTAGTATATTGTGTATGTATATTGCACATATATCATTATAGTTGGCGATTTCAGTTACTGAGTGCTCATGTCCAGCACCGCTAATTTCTTTGTAAGAACCATTCACTGTGATGAATAAAGAAAACAATAACATTTGCTAATAATAGTTAATGATTCAAGGGATGCCTTAAACTATGAAAAAAGGCTAATCATACTCCGATAACTATGCAGAACTGTAAGAAATAAGAAAATCAGTCAGAATATCAGCCCATGTACCTCATGCACTAAGCTTTCCTCTCTACTAACTAGGTTTTCAGTACTGACACTGTAGGCAAATGGCCGGGATGTTCTGTTTTCCTTAATACTCCATATATAGATTTATTTTTCCTACATAGAAAAAATTGACTCGATTGTTTTTTGTGCTGATATATATACATAAGCATGCAAATATAGATTTAGATTATATATAAAGTTATATTTTAAGTCATAAGAAATATTGGGAGAAACTTAAGACAAATAACATCCATAACAAAGGTAAAGAAGCTCAAAACAAGATCTATGTATACTCTCAGTCATCCCAAAAAAACAAATCAAGATCTATGAAATTCAGCTCCAGATTATTTATAAAGTTTATGCTTACAGTAAAGATGGAACTGCAACCCTGTAAGAAAATAAATTTAAAATCAAAACAAGAAAATATAATCACTGATCAATGCTCATTCAAGGAAAAATACACACCCTTTCCTTTGCAAAATTAAGGATCTCCTTTATGTTTGATCTTTTTCAAGATGGCTACATGAAATAACTAGATAAATGTAGAGATCTTAGAAAGTAATTGAGGAGACTGGAAATGAAATGAAACAAGAGAAGGATAGTATGAGAAGTATAAGATAAGAGGACAAATGGTAATGCTGATATTTTCTATGGGCGGAAGGAAAAGATGGAATAAGAAGACAAAGCCCTAAGTAATGGAACTAGCTTATTTATATAGGAAAACTATTTATATTGTGTATGTATTAAGTTAATGGTGGAACATTTTCTCTATTAAGAATTTTAGTATATTGTGTATGTATATTGCACATATATCATTATAATTGGCGATTTCAGTTACTGAGTGCTAATGTCCAGCACTGTTAATTTCTTTGTAAGAACCATTCACTGTGATGAATAAAGAAAACAATAACATTTGCTAATAATAGTTAATGATTCAAGGGATGCCTTAAACTATGATAAAAGGCTAATCATACTCCGGCAACTATGCAGAACTGTAAGAAATAAGAAAATCAGTCAGAATATCAGCCCATGTACCTCATGCACTAAGCTTTCCTCTCTACTGACTAGGTTTTTAGTACTGACACTGTAGGCAAATGGCCGGGATGTTCTTTTTTCCTTAATACTCCATATATAGATTTATTTTTCCTACATAGAAAAAATTGACTCGACTATTTTTTGTGCTGATATATATACATAAGCATGCAAATAAAGATTTAGATTATATATAAAGTTATATTTTAAGTCATAAGAAATATTGGGAGAAACTTAAGACAAATAACATCCATAACAAAGGTAAAGAAGCTCCAAACAAGATCTATGTATACTCTCAGTCATCCCAAAAAAACAAATCAAGATCTATGAAATTCAGCTCTAGATTATTTATAAAGTTTATGCTTACAGTAAAGATGGAACTGCAACCCTGTAAGAAAATAAATTTAAAATCAAAACAAGAAAATATAATCACTGATCAATGCTCATTCAAGGAAAAATACACACCCTTTCCTTTGCAAAATTAAGGATCTCCTTTATGTTTGATCTTTTTCAAGATGGCTACATGAAATAGCTAGATAAATGTATATATCATAGAAAGTAATTGAGGAGACTGGAAATGAAATGAAACAAGAGAAGGATAGTATGAGAAGTATAAGATAGGAGGACAAATGGTAATGCTGATATTTTCTATGGGCGGAAGGAAAAGATGGAATAAGAAGACAAAGCCCTAAGTAATGGAACTAGCTTATTTATATAGGAAAACTATGTATATTGTGTATGTATTAAGTTAATGGTGGAACATTTTCTTTATTAAGAATTTTTTTTCCATAATTTTCGTGAACTTATTTTATGTTATTTTAAAAAATTATGAGGGCTAATTGAATATACACGCAATATGGCAGAAGAAGTTATTCACAAATAAAATTCCCACGCGTTGCCCATGTTTTGAATTTTTTGATCAATTATCATAAACTTAAATACTACACGTGTACATCATTTTAATTATGTCTGTTAATACCGTTAATCATTTATCCGTAGTTAGTTGTATTCAATTTCAAACCATGTTTACAATTTTTTCAATATGCTTATGTATGTTTAATGCATGTATCTTCATTTCCTATATATTTGATCACTAGCTATTACATTTTTACTTAACAAGAACAGAATTATTCAACGAATATAAGAAAATGAAAACCTCAATAACATGAGAAGGGAGAACAAATTAGCACTTCTAATTAAATTAAACAATTTCTATATGATTAGGCATCTTCAAAAGAAAAAAAAAAATTAGTAAAATTTATTGGCTTCGATATGTATTAAATTTGTCCCCAAAAAAACAAGCCATTTTTCTGTCATAAGGTCCACTTTTATTAAATTTCAAGTGAGCCTTATAAATTGGACTTTCTTGCATATTAACAAATATAGATTTGAATTGGACTTGGGTAAGTTTAAAAAAAACTGGATCTGAAATTTAAAGATACAAATGACTAAAGAGGACATGCCCAATGATTAGTGGCAAACTTAGGGTTCTACTATTATGCCAGATAACTTTCTACATTTGTAGAGACCGATACCTCAAAAGGAATATTTAAATCAGGGAGTTCGTATTTTCAAAGTATAATTGATGTATAAGAGGTCTTTGAAGTTAATTTTAAAAAAATATATGATTTTTGTTTGAGGAGCAAATTAGACATGAGACAAAAGGGAGTAGTTGTTCAAAAGCAAAGTTAAATTATGAAGATTTTGTTATAAATATATGCTCTTGGGCCTTAGTAGTTTTACTTAGAAAAATGGAGGAGACAACTTACAATTTCATTAAAGATAAGTGGATGGGTAAAGAGGTAAAAGCTATTGGGGCTATATAAAGGCCAAAAGCCTAGAAACTTCAAGCATTTTCTCCATGCTTCCTTAGTGTGCGGGCAGAGAGAGATTTAGAGACAAAGAGAGACATAAAATGTTTTTGAAAGAAAAACCATTTTCTTCCTAACTTTGCTTAGCCATAACCCATCCATCTTAAGTCCAAATGCCCCCAAACTTCACAGAACAACTACTGGAAGCTAGAGGAAGAGGGTAGAGGTGCGCTGCCACAAGCAGTGTGTTGGGAAACCACCTCAAGATGCCCAGGTGGTGATCTTCCAAACACCCAAGTCTAGACCAACTTGTAATACAACCAAAACAAAACAGGAATCAAATACAATCAAAGAAAGAACACCAGCAATTGTTATCGAGGTTCGGGAATAGCCTACATCCCCGTGAGTTCCTCCGAACTCTCTGCACTAAATCAATGGTTCTTTACAAATACAACAACTCCTCTTCAAGAATCTCAAGTTCTTGAAGAACGAAAGAAGAGAAAATAGAAAGTGATAAGGAACTATTACAAAGCCCTTGAATCCAATCTATATTACTCTCTCTCTAAACAACCAGCCTCTCTTTGAGATCTATTCTAGTGTCTGTTCTATGTTTTTGTGTCTTTGTACTCTCACACTTGCACTTGAATTCTCTTGTATGATGATCTTGTGTTTGTAACTTATTTCACACTTATGTTGTTGTGTTGAGATTGAAGCTAGGTGACCCTTTATATAGTGCACCACTTCTTGAGCCAATCTTTGAAGTCAATCTCCACCCTTAGATCTTGAGGACCAATCAATCATAGCCTTTGATCAAGTCTAAGTGATCCTGTGCATTTTGAACATCCTTTACGCACCATCTAAGAGGCTGAAACAAAAGGATCAGGTGTGCTTTCAAGCCACGGCCTGAAGAAGGGGGAGGTTTTCTGTTATGCTGGAGGCCGTAGCCTGGGGTGGCTGAGCTACGGTACACAAGGTCGTGCCACGGCGCGTATACCTTGGGCCACGGCATGCACACCTTGGGCCGCGGTGCACAGCCCCTCTCCCATCTTCTGCACTTCCTAGAGGCCAAGGCGCGCATACCTTGAGCCGAGGCGCCAAGACCTGATGCTGAACCTTTTCAAACCTTGTTTAAACCTTAGACAAATATCAACAATCTCCACCTTTGTCTAAGTGATTAAACCCGAACCCATTATGTAGAGAACTCAGGATCCAAACTCAACTTGAGTCACCATATCAACTGACTCCAATCCTAAGAAGTCCAAGGCAATGATTGAACTTACTTAGAGGTAGAACTTTGGTGCCTAAATCTACAGGATTTTCTTCCTTGGCCACCTTGTCCACATGAATGCATCCTTCCGTAACATTTTCTCGAATGAAATGATACTGAACATCTATGTGCTTTGTCCTCTCATGGAACACTGGATTCTTACACAAGTGTAATGCACTTTGTCTATCCGAATACACCACCACCTGCTCTTTCAGGACCTTCAACTCTTCCAACAACCCTTTGCACCACATAGCCTCCTTTATGGCTTCCGTAGCCACTATGTACTCAGCCTCAGTTGTTGAGAGTGCTACCACCGGCTACAACTGAGCCTTCTAACTTATACAACATCCGTTTAAGTTGAAGAAGTAGGAGGTAATCAATTTTCTTTTATCCCGGTCTGCTCCATAGTCCGAATCCGCATAACCTTCAAGACAGATGGACTTACCCCTCTTCTCGTAAACCAGCCCAACATCTGGGCTTCCCTTCAAGTACCTCAGCAACCACTTCATTCCAAGCCAATGCTCATTTTCGAGATTACTCATAAATTTGCCGAGAACACGCATTGCATAAGCAATGTCAGGTCTAGTGCTTACCATCATGAACATAACTGATCCAACCGCACTAGAGTAGGGGATCTTTTCCATTTCCTTCTTCTCCTTATCCGATCTCGGACATTGATCGTTGGAGAAGTTGAAATGACTAGCAAAGGAAACCTTCATTGGTTTGCTATCTTCCATAGAGAACTTAGATATCATCTTCTCTATGTAGGAAGTCTGAGAAATCTTCAATCTGTTTCTCTCCCTTTCCTGGATTATACACATCCCAAAGATCTTCTGTGCATGGCCAAGATCCTTCATCTTAAACTCCTCACTGAGTTGAGCCTTCAATTTTCCTATCCTCTCCATGCTGCTCCCAACTAGCAACATATCATCAACATAGATGAGGATGATTACCACTTCCACCACCTTGTGCCCCTTCTAGTACAAGCACGAATCATAGTAGCTCCTTATGAAACCCAAGCTAGTTACAAAGGAATCAAATTCTTATTCCATTGCCGAGGTGATTACTTCAAGCCATAGAGAGATTTCTTCATTAACACACCAACTCTCCCTCCCTTCCTTCCTCATAGCCTTCAAGTTGCCTCATGTAAATGGTCTCATCAAGCTCTCCATGCAAGAACGCTGTCTTCACATCCGTTTGCTCGATCTCCCAATTAAATTGGACCACCATTGCTAACACTATCCTTATCATCTTGTATTTCACAACCGATGAGAATATTTTGGGGAAATCTATGCCTTCTCTTTGTGTGAACCCGTTCGCCACCAGCCTAGCTTTATACCGGACTTCATCCCCTGGAGAATTCCCTTCTGTGATCTTGTAGATCCATCTACAATCCATAACTCTCTGTTTTTCTGGTTTGGGCACCAATTTCCAAGAGTTGTTCTTCTCAAAGAATCCATTTCTTCCTCCATAGCTAGTTGCCACTTTGATGAATCCTTACATTCCATGGCATCTATGTAATTTTTTGATTCAACCATCCCTCCTTTTGAATAAGGAGCTCCTACATTAGCATCCGCAAACCTATATCTCAAAAGTGGTCTGACCACCCTCCTTCCCCGGTCCCTTGTGAGCTGATAGTCATTCTGACTTGCTGCATCAACCCCTTCTAGTTCAGCCTCCTCTTGAGTGTTTTAAGCTTGGCCTTCATCAATGGGCTCTACCTGGTCTGAAGCCTCTTGCCATCCTTCCTCTACCTGAACTAAATTCTCCTTGATGCTATGCTTCATAAATTCCAGACTGGTTTGCTCACTAGCCCCTACAGGGTTAGTTTTCACAAAATAGGGAAATAACAATTCATTAAAAATAACATCCCTACTTATTATGAGTTTCAATCCTTTTGCTCTAAGGACCACAACCTATACCCCTTAACCCCATCACCATACCCTAGAAATACACATTTTCTAGATCTTGGGCTAAGTTTATCATCCTTTTGATGTGCAAATGCAGCACATCCAAAAGTCCTAAGGTTGTTCAACTCAGGGGGTTTCCCACTCCACATCTCTTCAAGATTCTTGAGCTCTAAAGCTCTAGAGGGTGATCTATTAACCAAATATACAGCAGTAGACAAGTTTCTCCCAAAAAATATTTTGGTAAACCGGACCCAATTAACATGCACCTAACCTTTTCCATAAAGGTCCTATTCATCCTCTCAGCAACTCCATTTTGCTGAGGTGTTTTTACAACTGTTCTATGTCTTAGAATGCCATTTAACTCACAGAATTTATCAAAATCCTTATTGCAAAATTCTAAGGCATTATCGGTTCGTAAAGCCTTAACTACTTTACCAGTTTGAGTCTCCAGCAACTTTTTCCACACCACAAATTTATTCAAAGCATCTTATTTAGTTTTAAGCAAATAAACCCAAACCTTTCTTGAATAATCATCAATTAAAAGATTACATCCCTGTGTTGGTGTTCTTGCTGGTCCCCAAAGGTTTGAATGTAGTCAAGAATGCCCTTAGAATTGTGCACTCCGGTGTTGAAGCTGACCCGGTGTTGTTTCCCAGGAACGCAACACTCGCCGAAATTGAGTTTCTCTACTTTGTCAACACAAAGTAGACCATCCTTGCTGAGAACTTACTGGCCCTTTTCGCTCATATATCCCAAGCGAGTGTGCCAAAGGGCTGCCCTATCCATCTCAGCCATCAAGCTTGTTGCTTGATCCTTGATTTTTTTCTCTCTGATCATCTCATAGAGACCATCCTTTATTACTGCTTTGATCTTTATTAAAGATCCCTTGGTTACCTTAAACTTTTTCTCCATCTGCCTTGTATATATACCCCATGGAATCTAGCTGCCCCAATGAGACCAAATTACTTTTCAAATCCGAAAGATACCTCACGTTTCGCAGCAGCCTTGTGACTCTATCAAACATCCTCAAATGGATGTCCCCTATCCCCCTCACTTGGCAAGAAGTATCATTCCCCAAGAAAACCCTTCCAACATTGATTTCCTTGAAATTCTTGAACCAATCCTTGTGAGAGCACATATGATAAGTGCACCCGAAATCCGGGATCCATTTTTCGTTGCCTTACCTCCTACTCACATTTGAGCACACAACAAGAACATCATCTTGCTACTCTCCTTTGGCAACCGAAGCCTCTCCATTCTGGATATGGCTTCCTCCTCTCTCATCCCATAACCTCTTTTTGCAATCTTTCTTGAAATGACCCCCTTATTACAGTAGAAGCATCGCCTTCCTCCAAACTTCGGTTTGGAATGCGATCTCCTATGGCTCTGCCCTTTACCCTTTGATTTCTCCCAATAGTTGCCATGAATGCTACTGTCATTCCAAGTTGTTGGCATTCCTCTAACGAACAACTCTTCTCCACTTGATGCTTCCCTCATCTTGGCCTTGAAATCATTAGCCCTTGTAGCATTAATCATGATTTCCTTGGTTAGTGTATCTCTTCCATATTCAATTACATTAATTAAATTATCAAAACAATCAGGAAGAGAATTCAATAAAATAGCTTATTAAACACATCTATTCAATAAAATAGCCAATTGTTCATCCGGGAATGTTAGGTTACAGCTATTCAAATCTTGAACTAGCTTATTAAACACATCAAGATTATCTTGCAACTCTTTATTTGGATCCATTTTAAAAGTAAAGATTCTTTTAAGAAGATAAATTTTATTAGGGAGAGTTTTGGTAAGAAACAACTCATCTAGTTTCTTCTATATGACAGCTGGATCTTCCGAGTCTCCGCATTCCCTTGTCACACTATCCAACATATGCAGGAAGATGGTGTTGTATGCCATCTTCTTCATCTCAATCTGCTGGACCTCCGTGATAGTTACTAGAAAAGCGTCATCTTCTCCAATTGCATAAGAACCGCCTTGATCTTTTACGTCCAAAGGGCAAAGTCTCATTTTCCATTAAACTTCTCAATAATGAAATTTGAAGCCATCTTGCGGAGAAAATCCCATATTTATGCAGCACCCACAATTGCTATCCAACTTCTTCTAAACCTTAAGAACATAATCAGAGATTGATCTCAATACCGTTCTTGAATCACCCTTAAGAACATGATCAGATCTTGATGTTTACTCCGTTCTTGAATCACCCAAGAAGTTAATCTTTGATTCTTAGAGTCTTGCTCCGATACCTCCCGTTCTTGCTCCAGTACCAGCTATCCAAAGCACTGATACCACTATTGATGGTATCTCTTTCAGCTCTGATACCACTGTTGGGAAACCACCTAAAGATGCCCAGGTGGTGATCTTCCAAACACCTAAGTCTAGACCGACTTGTGATACAATCGAAACAAAACAGGAATCAAAACCAATCAAAGAAAGAACACAAATAATTGTTATCGAGGTTTGGCAATAGCCTACATCCTCGTGAGTTCCTCCGAACTCTCTACACTAAATCAATGGTTCTTTACAGATATAGAAACTCCTCTTCAAGAATCTCAAGTTCTTGAAGAACGAAAGAAGAGAAAATAGAAAATGATAAGGAACTATTACAATGCCCTTGAATCCAATCTATACTACTCTCTCTCTAAACAACCAACCTCTCTTTGAGATCTATTCTAGTGCCTTTCCTGTGTTTTTGTGCCTTTGCACTCTCACACTTGCATTTGAATTCTCTTGTATGATGATCTTGTGTTTGCAACTTATTTCACACTTATGTTGTTGTGTTGAGATTGAAGCTAGGTGACCCTTTATATAGTGCACCATTCTTGAGCCAATCTTTGAAGTCAATCTCCACCTTTAGATCTTGAGGACCAATCAATCATAGCCCTTGATCAAGTCTAAGTGATCTTATGCATTTTGATCATCTTCACGCCCCATCCAAGAGGCTGAAACAAAAGGATCAGGTGTACCTTCAAACTGCAGCCTAGAACAGGGCATGGGCAGTGTCGCTGCGGGCACACCTTGGGCCACGACACACAACTCCTCTCCCATCTTCTGGACTTCCTGAAGGCCGAGGCGCACATACCTTGAGCCAAGACGCCAAAACCTGATGCTGAACCATTTCAAACATTGTTTAAACCTTAGACAAATACCAACACGGTGAAAGGCAGCGTGTGAGACCTATGCGCTAGACAGTGGCTATTTTTCAGCAAGCATTTCAGGTGGTTTTGAGTTCTAACCTTTTCTATGTTAAAGTAGACTTCTTCAAGTTAATTCTAGGATTTGTTTGAGATGATTTGAGTTAAATTGAATTAGTTTTATGTATGTGAAGTTGGTTGAAATTCTAAAGAAATTCTGAAAATTTTATGTTGTAAAACTATGATGTTGGAGTTTGATTTGAGTTATTGTAAAATATGAAAGTTGAGACCTAGAAGAATAGGGGTTGATTAGATTTGGTTTAATTTCATAAATTGGTGATTTTTCTTTTTTAGAGTTATAATTTTCTTACAATTTGAGAAGACGAGAAAATTATGGAAGAAAATAAGAAAAGTTTAATTGAGTATTGTTACAAGTATAAGTTTACACCTATGGGAGTGTAAAGATTGATGGATTTAAGAAATTATGAAGTTGAAAATTTATATGTTTGAATTTTTTTGATAAAATCCTAAGTTATAGCATGAAAAAAATGCAGAAATTGTTATTGGAGTAACTTGAGACATGTAAGTTTGGATTTTAAGTGTAATACTTGTTAAAACTAAAGGAAATTCTTGAGTTTTTAGGGCTTGCAGTGATAAAATTAAAAGTTGGAAAAACTTCTATTAAATGGATATTTTGAAAGTTATGTGATTTAATCTCAGTTTGGTTATGGAAAGTGTGAATTATATGAGTTGAAAATCTTAGTGCTTAATGGTATAATATTATTAAAATTAGTATGGTTTCCTTAAATTGGAAGAGCTTTTGAGTAGTTGGGAGAAACTTTTAAAATGTAAAGAGGTTTTGAAAGAAGAAGTGTTGGAAGTTAGCTAACCAAGTCATTTTTATATTAATCTTAGCACTTAAGAAGTGTAAGTTCTCTTGTAGTTTAACTTAGAATTTACTTGATTAAGTTAAAAAGTATCATTGTCATGAGATGTAAATCTCAAATTTGAAAAGGAAAGGAAAAAAAGAATAAATAAAAGAAGGAAAGTGTAAAGAATTAAACAAACTAGGATTTGTTTCTACTTATTGATTGAAATATTGGAGCACATATTTATAGGGTACCAGAGTGTCCTAGTAGGATAAGAGTTTCCTATTTACACAAAAGTATCATAGTAGGATTTATATAAGAGTATCCTAGTAGGAGAAGACTATGGAGTATTCTAGTAGGAGAAGACTAGAGTTTCCTAATATTATTTATATTAGGAATATATGTACATTTACATACCCCCTCAATCAGAATGGGGTGGAATCACCGAGAGATTGATTTTATGTTGAAGAAATCGAGGTGAAGACAACCCTTTAGTGAAGATATCGTCAAGCTGAGTATTAGTGGGAATATAGCGAATCTGAACATCTCCTTGGACTACTTTTTCATGAACAAAATGAAAATCTATCTCAATGTGCTTGGTGCAAGCATGGAAAACTAGATTAGTGGCAAGATAAATGGCACCAGTGTTACCCAGTACACTCGACCTAGACTGTTCAGGAACATATATAAGTCATAGAGAAGTTGACGAATCTAGTAGGTCTCAGCTACAATATAAGCCAATGATTTAAATTCAGATTTAGTGCTGGAATGAGACATAGTGGGTTGTTTCTATGCTTTCTAAGAAATAATATTTGGGCCTAGAAAAATACCATAACTTGTTGTGGGTAGCCGACCTAGTCTACATCTGCATAGCAAGAAAGAGATAAATCATTGGTAGAAACAAGACGTAAACCATGATTAGTAGTTCCACATAAATAACGAAAAATGCGTTTGACAAGCTGAAAATGAGCCATGTGAGGAGCATGCAAAAACTGACTAGCCAGATTAATAGGATATCCAATGTCAGAGAGAGTCATGGTTAAATACTGTAGACCCCCAACCATACTTCTATATTCAGAAGGATCTGCTAGTAAGTCACCCTTATGTAGGGAAGGTGCCAATTAGGAAGGAAGAGGAGTTTTAAAAGGTTTTCCTGATGACATAGAAAATTTAAGTAAATGATCCTTGGTGTATTTAGTTTGAGAGAGAAACAAGTTACTGGTGTGACAAAAAATCGTAATGCATAGGAAATAATGAAGATTACCAAGATCCTTCATAGCAAACTGGTGAGATAAAGAGTCTATAAAGCGAAAAAGTAAGGTGGTGGTATTTCCTGTGAGAATAATGTCATCTACATACAAAAATAAAATAAGAAAACCATGATATGACTTAAGAACAAACATAGAAGTTTCAGATTGGTTGCAAGAAAAACATGGATTTGCATGACTTACAAATATGTGAGGGATGACTGTTATCAAGAAATTTGGTAGGTTGTTTCATGTACACAACTGCATTAAGATAGCCATGAAGAAAAGCATTCTTAACATCTTATTGTCTAATCACCCAAGCATGAGAAATGGCTAAAGATAAAATAGTGTGTATAGTAGTAGGTTTAAAAACTAGACTAAAAGTTTCATGGTAGTCAATACTTGCTTGTTGGTGAAATCCCTGAGTAACCAACCTTGCTTTGTAACTCTCCACAGACCTATCAGCTCGATATTTAATCCTGTAAATCCACTTACACAACTAAATTTTTCATTGGATCATATAGAACCAGATCCCAAGTGTGATTAGTTAAAAAAGCATTCAATTCATCAGCCATAGTTGATCGTCACTCAGGATCTTTATTTGCTTGAGAAAAACAACTTGGTTCAAATGATAGGGTAGTCATGAAAAGAGAGAGTAAGTTTTTGGGTTTACGAGTGCCAACCTTAGAAAGAGTGATCATGGGATGACAGGATGCTTTGGTGGATGGTGGAGGAATAGTAGTGACAGAGGGAGCAACCTGATTAGTAGAGGAAAGGATTGGAGAACTAGAGGAAGCAGATGTCGATGCTAAAGGGTCGGGTTGAGGCGGTATAGCATAAAAGATCAGTGGTGGGGATGACATACTGCTGGGAATGGGAGAAACCATAGGAGAAGAGGTTGAAGCTGGAGGTTACAAAGCAAAAAAAGGCCGAAAGCAGGGTTAAAGAGAAGATTAAGAAGGGTTAGGGGGAGAGACATAGGAGATGAAGGATAAGGAAATGAAGAAAAATAAAAACTAAAAGGCAAGCAAGTAGCCAAGATTAACTTTTGGCATATCAAATATGAGTTTCACCATACTTTTAGTAAGTGTAGCTTAATAAATGCTTATGGAATTGCGATGATGATGATAATAATAATTTGTGTGGATTTATGGATAAATATAAGGAAATATTGATTGAAATGCTTTGATGTTTTATAATTGTTGTGAATGAGATGGTTGTGATATAATTGTTGTGGGCCTTATGTTTAAAATTATGATATTACGAATGCATTGCATTGACATGAATCAAAATGAAAATATAAAAGTGAATGAATTAAAAATGGAATGGCAGGACCCCACCTAGTGTAGGTTGTGACCTAAGTGAAGGGGATTCGAGAATGATAATGAAATGGAATGACCCCACCTAATGTAGGTTATGACCTAGGTGAAGGGGATCCGAGAATAATATTGAAATGGAAAGAGCCCACCTAGTGTAGGTTGTGACCTAGGTGAAAGGGGATCCGAACATATGACATTGAAAAGGTAGAACCCTACCTAGTGTAAGTTGTGATCTAGGTGCAGGGGATCCGAGGATGATATTGAAATGGTAAGACCCATCTAGAGAAGGTTACTACCTAGGTGAAGGGGTTCCAAGGATATGGAAACATAAGAAATGTACCGGTATATGGGGAGACGTCCTCGTTGTATTATAATTAACCCAACGAAGGAAAAGAAATTAAAATGGGAAATGAAATAGTCGTTATTGACATTGCATTAAATGGCATTTTTATAGAGTGATTATGTTGATTTATGTAATGTAAACGATTGGTTTTAACCAATGAAGGGTACGTAATATTTTAAATATGATGAAAATATATCTTTTGTGTTTAGGATGATTTTGGATGTATGTTGTAGTGAAGAATAATCTTTTTGGTTACCTACTTTTTATATTGTAAAAGTTGTAAAATGCCTAAAGATTTTTGTTTGCAATAACGATTACTTCAAGTAATGTGATACTCACTGAAGAAGAATGGTGCATTTTAGCCCTGTGTGCGCCGCAGCCAGCCCTATTCTGGGCCGCGGCGCCAGGCACACTAATGCACTCATGTTTCAGCCTTTTGAGTGGTGTGTGGGACATTTTTAAAATGGACAGGTTCACTTATATTCATAAAGAGCCATGAATCTTTGATCCTCAAGATCTAAAGGTGGAGATTGACTTCAAAGATTGGCTCAAGAAGTGGTGCACTATATAAACGGTCACCAAGCTTCAATCTAAACACAAGTGTGAGACAAGTTGTAAACACGAGATCATCATACAAGAGAATTCAAGTTCAAGTGTGAAAGTGCAAAGACACAAAAACACAGGAGAGGCACTAGAATAGATCTCAAAGAGAGGCTGGTTGTTTAGAGAGAGAGTAGTATAGATTGGGGAGAAGGGCTTTGTAATAGTTCCTTATCACTTTCTGTTTTCTCTTCTTTCGTTCTTCAAGAACTTGAGATTCTTAAAGAGGTGTTGTTGTATCTATAAAGAACCATTGATTTAGTGTAGAGAGTTCAGAGGAACTCACGGGATGTAGGCTATTGCCAAACCTCGATAACAATTGATGTGTTCTTTCTTTTCTTTGATTTTTGTTTCTGTTTCTGATCATTACAAGTCACTCTAGACTTGGGTATTTAGAAGATCACCACCTGGGCATCTTGAAATGGTTTCCCAACAGTGGTATCAGAGCTAGAGGAGATTTCAAAACTGTCCAAGAACAGCTGGGTATCGGAGCTGGAACAAAAGGTATCGGAGCAAGACTCCAAGAATCCAAGATCAACTTCTTGGGTGATTCAAGAACAGGGTAAAGAACAAGATCTGATTGTGTTCCTAAGGGTGATTCAAGAACAATATTGAGATCAATCTCTGATCGTGTTCTTGAGATTTAGAAGAAGTTGGAAAGCAATTGTGGGGGCTACATAAATTTGGGATTTTCTCCACAAGATGGGTTCAAACTTCATTATTGATAAGTTTGATGGAAAGGGAGACTTTGGCGTTTGGAAACGGAAGATCAAGGTTGTTATTATGCAACAGAAGATGAAGTTGGCTATTGGAGAAGATGATGCTTTTCAAGCAAGTATCACGGAGGTCCAGCGGATTGAGATGAAGAAGATGGTATATAATACCATTTTCTTGCACATGTCAGATAGCGTGACAAGGGAGTGCGGAGACTCGGAAGATCCAGCTGTCATATGGAAGAAACTAGATGAGTTGTTTCTTACCAAAACTCTCCCGAATAAGATATATCTTCTTAAAAGAATCTTCGCTTTTAAAATGGATCCTAATAAAGAGTTGCAATATAATCTTGATGTGTTTAATAAACCAGTTCAAGATTTGGCTAGTTGTAGTTTAAAGTTCTCGGATGAACAATTGGCTGTTATTTGGTTAAATTCTCTTCCTAATTGTTTTGAAAGTTTAATTAATGCAATTGAATATGGAAGAGATGCACTAACCAAGGAAATCATGATTAATGCTATAAGGGCCCATGATTTCAAAGCTAAGATGAGGGAAGCATCAAGCGAAAAAGGGTTGTTCGTTAGAGGAAGGCTAGTAACTCGGAATGGCAGTAGCATTCATGGCAACTACTGGGAGAAATCAAGGAGTAGAGGGCAGAGCCATGGGAGATCGCATTCTAAACCGAGGTTTGAAGGGAAGTGATTCTTCAACTGCAATAACGAGGGTCACTTCAAGAAAGATTGCAAGAAGAAGATGTGGGATGAGAGAGGAATAAGCCATACCAACAATGGAGAGGCTTTGGTTGCCAAAGGAGAACAGTAAGATGATATTCTTGTTGTGTACTCAAATGTGAGCAGGAGGTAAGGCAGCGATAAATGGATCCTGGATTTCGGATGCACTTATCACATGTGCCCTCACTGGAATCGGTTCAAGAATTTCCAAAAACCAATGATGGAAAGGTTTTCTTGGGGAATGACGCTTCTTGCCAAGTGAGGGGGATAGGAGACATCCAGTTGAGGATGTTTGATGGAGTCAAAAGGCTGCTACGGAACATGAGGTATCTTTCATATTTGAAAAGGAATTTGGTCTCATTGGGGCAGCTAGATTCTATGGGGTATATATACAAGGCAGAGGGAGAAAAGATTAAGGTAACCAAAGGATCTTTAATAAAGATCAAATCAGCAATAAAAGATGGTCTCTATGAGATGATCGGAGAGACAGAAATCAAGGATCAAGTAGCAAGCTTGATGGATGAGAAGGATAAGGTAGCCCTTTGGCACACTCGCTTGGGACATATGAGCAAAAAAGGCCTATAAGTTCTCAGCAAGGATGGTCTACTTGGTGGTGACAAAGTAGAGAAACTCGATTTCTGTGAGTGTTGCATTCTTAGAAAACAACACCGGGTCAGCTTCAATACCGGAGTGCACAAGTCTAAGAGCATTCTTGACTACATTCATTCGGACATTTGGGGACTAGCAAACCAACACAGGGAGGTAATCGTTACTTTCTATCTTTAATTGATGATTATTCAAGAAAACTTTGGGTTTATCTGTTTAAAAATAAATCTGATACTTTGAATAAATTTGTGGTGTTGAAAATGTTGCTGGAGACTCAAACGGGTAGGGTAGTGAAGGCTTTACAAACCGATAACGGGTTTGAATTTTGCATTCAGGATTTTGATAAATTATGTGAGTTGAATGGGATTCTTAGACATAGAACGGTTGTAAAAATACCTGAGCAAAATGGATTTGCTGAGAGGATGAATAGGACCCTTATGGAAAAGGATAGGTGCATGTTAATTAGGTTCGGTTTACCATAATATTTTTTGGGGGAAGCTGTGTCTACTGCTGCATATTCGGTTAATAGATCACCCTCTAGAGCTCAAGACTCCCGAAGAGATGTGGAGTGGGAAACTCCCTGAGTTGAGCAACCTTAGGACTTTTGGATGTGCTGCATTTGCATATCAAAAGGATGACAAACTTAGCCCAAGGTCTAGAAAATGTGTGTTTCTAGGGTATGGTGATGGGGTTAAGGGGTATAGGTTGTGGTCCTTAGAGTCAAAAGGAATTAAACTCATAATAAGTAGGGATGTTATTTTTAATGACTTGTTATTACCCTATTTGGAGAAAACTAATCCTGCAGGGGACAGTGAGCAAATCAGTCCGGAATTTGTGCAACATAACATCAATGAAAATTTAGTTCATGTAGAGCAAGGAAGGAAATATGGTTCAAACCAGGTAGAGCCCATTGATGAAGGCCATGCTCAGGATACTCAAGAGGAGGCTGAACAGGAAGGGGATGATGCAGCAAGTCAGAATGACTATCAACTCACAAGGGGCCGAGAAAGGAGGGTGGTCAGACCATCTTTGAGATATGGTTTTGCTGGTGCTAATGTAGCAGCTCCTTATTCAAAAAGAGGGATGGTTGAACCAGAAACTTACATGGTTGCCATAGAATGTAAGGATTTGTCAAGATGGCAACTAGCTATGGAGAAAGAACAACTCTTGGGAATTGGTGCATAAACCAGAAAAACAGAGAGTTGTGAATTGTAGGTGAATCTACAAGATCAAAGAAGGAAATCCTCCAAGGGACGAAGTTCAGTATAAAGCTAAGCTGGTAGCGAAGGGGTTCACACAAAGAGAAGGCATAGATTTCACTGAAATATTCTCACTGGTTGTGAAATACAAGACAATACGGATAGTATTAGCTATGGTGGTCCAATTTGATTGGGAAATCGAGCAAATGGATGTGAAGATAATATTCTTGCATGGAGAGCTTAATGAGACCATCTACATGAGGCAACCTGAAGGCTATGAGGAAGGAAGGTAGGGAGAGTTGGTGTGCCAATTGAAGAAATCTCTTTATGGCCTGAAGAAATCACCTCGACAATAAGAGGTTTGATTCCTTTGTAACTAGCTTGGGTTTCATGAGGAGCTACTATGATTCATGCTTATACTACAAGGGGCACAAGGTGGAGGAAGTGGTGATCATCCTCATCTATGTTGATGATATACTGCTGGTTGGGAGCAGTATGGAGAGGATAGGAAAATTGAAATCTCAACTCAGTGAGGAGTTTGAGATGAAGGATCTTGGCCATGCACAGAAGATCCTTGGGATGAGTATAATCCGGGAAAGGGAGAGAAATAGATTGAAGATTTCTCAGACTTCGTACATAGAGAAGATGATATCTAAGTTCTCTATGGAAGATAGCAAACCAGTGAAGGTTCCCCTTGCTGGTCATTTCAAGTTCTCCAGTGATCAATGTCTGAGATCGAAGGTGGAGAAGAAGGAAATGGAGAAGGTCCCTTACTCTAGTGCGGTTGGATCAGTTATGTTCACCATGGTAAGCACTAGACCAGACATTGACATTGCTCATGCAATTAGTGTTCCTAGCAGATTAATGAGTAATCCGAAAAAGAGCATTGGCTTGGGATGAAGTGGTTGTTGAGGTACTTGAAGGGAAGTCCAGATATGGGGATGGTTTATGAGAAGAGGGGTAAGTCCATCTGTCTTGAGGGTTATGCTGACTCGGACTATGAAACAGACCTGATAAAAGAGGATCTATTACCTCCTACTTCTTCAACTTAAACGAATGTTGTATAAGTTGGAAGGCTCAGTTGCAGCTAGTTGTAGCACTCTCAACAACCGAGGCTGAGTACATAGCGACTACGGAAGCTATAAAGGAGGCTATGTGGTGCAAAGGGTTATTGGAAGAGTTGAAGGTCCTGAAAGAGCAGGTGGTGGTGTATTCGGATAGCCAAAGTGCATTGCATTTGTGTAAGAATCCGGTGTTCCATATGAGGACAAAGCATATGGATGTTCGGTATCATTTCATTCGGGAAAATTTTACGGAAGGATGCATTCATGTGGACAAGGTAGCCTCACAGGAAAATCTTGCAAAATTAGGCACCTAAGTTCTACCTCTAAGTAAGTTCAATAATTGCCTTGGACTTCTTAAGATTGGAGTCGGTTGATATGGTGACTCAAGATGAGTTTGGATCCTAAGTTCTCTGCACATAGGTTTGGGTTTAATCACTTAGACAAAGGTAGAGATTGTTAGAGTTTGTCAAAGGATTTAACGGATTGGAAAATCAGTATCAGGTCATAGGTGGGCGCCGCAGCCCAGTCTTGGGAACCACGGCCCAGAGAAAGACCAGGAAGTCCAGCCTCCAGGTCGCGCTGAGGCTCAGCCTCCCCAGGCCGCAGCACCCAGCAACTGAAGAAGATTGCTGCATTGCAGCCCAGGGTTGGCCGTGGCGCTAGGCACACTGATGCACTCATGTTTCAGCCTTTTAAGTGGTGTGTGGTGATGAGTCTAAAATATTGCATATTTTAGACCCTTAACTTATATTTGTTATGCTCTTAGTTAGTAGTATTTTACTTTAATTTATGTTTTTCTTGTGTTTTGTGTATTTTTACAGGTTTGTGGAGAAAATGAAGCATTTCAGGATATTTAAAACTTCTGGAGACATTGCGCTCGATCGCACACGATATGCGATCGAGCGCACCTGCCTATGATCGAGCGCAAGGTCATCAATCCCACATCGAAATGCTTGTAGTGCATCGCACCTGCACTCGAGCGCACAGACTTACGATCGATCGCAAGCGATCATCCCACATCGATCAGAATCTTTACAGCGCGATCGAGCGCACCAGACACGCGATGGAGGGCACCTGCGATCGATAGCAACATTCTGCGATCGAGCGCACTCGGGCCAGTATCCCACATCGTTTCTGCAAGCCGCATTACTCCGGGTCTTCCCCTATATAAGCACCATCTGACCTCATCATTCAGTGTACAATTCCTGAGCCACTTTGGTGTTTACCGGTGGACGTCCGTCAGCATTCTGGTGGATCCCGAAGGCATTGCTACCACGAGGGGAAGCGCCGCCCGTCAGCGAGTGGAATTTCTCCCATGTAAAGTTGTTTATTTATTTCTTTATATTCAGTTGTTTTTAGTTTAAATGTTTTAGCACTTGTTATTATAGTTTTATAGTTATGAGTGGCTAGACTCTTCAGCTAAGGTTGAAGATGAAGCCCCGCCGTTGTTTGGCGTAGTAGTTCAGATTTGCTTGTACAAATCTGACAATTTTTAGTATAAATGTTCTGTCAATTATTTGAGTTAATCTTATAATTGATTGAGTTTAAATTGTCTGTTGGATTTTCTTTGTGTTTCATCTGATGGATACATTGAATGCTTTTCGATTAAATTGGATTCCCTTTGTGATTTGTTAAGAGCGGATACATCGGGTGCTTTTGGTTTAGTTGGGATATTCTTTGTTTTTTGTCTTATAGTTGGATTTATTGAATGTTTTGATAGGCTATATTTTTAGAACATGTATGCTTAACTTCGGTGGGGTGGATTCGGAAACCTTAGTGCTTTTTATTATTAGTTTTTAAATCAATTTAATTTAGTTTTAATTTGTTTTGCAATATCATTCACAATTTGGAACTAGGTTAAAATAGAGTTAGTTTAGATAAAAAAATATATTTTCACAATGCAATTCCCTGTGGATTCGACCTCGCACTTGCACAACGCTATACTGCAAACGACTCGTGCGCTTGCGAGTAATTTAAAACTCACAACAAGTTTTTGGCGCCGCTGCCAGGGAATTGTTTGGTTTGTGAAAATTTTTTGTCTGAATTGATTTTATTTTTCTACTAGTTAATTTAAAAAAAAATTAATTTAAAAAAAAAATGTGGATGAATCCAGCGCCGGTTTCACAGTCTTTAGAGGACGCCCTCAAGGATTTCATTAAAACGACCGGCCCGTCCCTCAATGCTGCCAACACTTTCAATGTTGAAAGCTGTTCCATCTGTGCTAGTCCCATGCATCTAGCACAGAATTTCCCATCAATGCCGGCTTGTGCCGAGTATCCTATGGAACAAATGAATGCTTTCAATGACTGTTGTTGGCAATCAAATGGATCTTGCTCCGAAACATACAATCCAGGGTGGTGGGACCACTCTTATTTTTCATGGGAGCAGAACCAACCAATGAATCAGGGAGGAGCCCCTTACCATGCTCACAATCAATACACTCCCGAATTTCCTCCACCAATTCCAAATTATGGTCACTCAGCTTATCCAGCACCATCACCTGCTTACCAAGCTCCCATTCAAGCGCCAGTGTCGGTTTCACAGTCATTGGAGGACGCTCTCAATGATTTCATGAAAGCGACTAGCCAATCTATGAGTGAAGTGATGAGTGCAACAATAGAAATCACCCAAGCGATTGCCACACTAGAGAGTCAAATTGATCAAATCGCAAGTTACGTGGGTGAAGGAGAGGAAGGAACGTTCCCCAGTCAAACTGATCCTAACCCAAAGGAACAGTTTGCGGTGGGAAATTCTTCAACTCCAATGCATTTGTAGGAACAAGTGCAATCAACTGTCCCATACTTGTCTGGGAGACAAGTGGACAATCAAGTGGAAGAGAACCCTGTTATGCACCAAGGGCAAGAGAGTGACAACAATGAGAAGAGAGATGCTGAGCCATCTACAGCCACTCGTATTATTAAGGATCTCTCTAGGTCGTTTTTACCTAAAGTGCCTTACCCTGCGAGACTACAAGTGCCCAAGAAAGAAGGGAAGTCTGCTCCTTAGGAGAGTAGTAGGACAGAGGAGACTATGGATGAATCCCGCACTGAGGACCCCCTAGAGGCATGCTTTGCTCAATTTGGAGAGGATATGGATTTAGATAAATTACTTGAGCAAGCGAATGCCATTTTAGAGTCTCCTCCTCGGAAGAGCAATAAGACGGAGGAGACCGCCACACCTGAAACCCCCAAGAAGGAACTTAAGCCTTTACCAGATAATCTTAAGTATAAGTTCCTAGGTTCAGTCGATAGTTTGCCTGTGATTATACCTTCAGATCTGGGTGATGCTCTAGAGGAGAAATTATTGGATGTCTTAAGAGAGCATAAGGAAGCTATAGGCTGGACCATTGAGGACATCAAGGGGATCAGCCCCTCGGTGGTGACGTATAGGATACATTTGGAGGAGGATGCTGAGCCATCGAGGGAGCCACAAAGAAGGCTCAACCCTGCTTTGCAAGAGGTTGTGAGGGCGGAAGATATTAAGCTGTTAGAGGCTGGGATCATTTATCCCATCTCTGATAGCAAGGGGGTGAGCCAGATTACAGTCGTGCCCAAACGTGCTGAATTTACGGTAGTAAATAAAGACAACGAGTTGGTTCCAACTCGAGTGCAGTCAAGATGGAGAAAGTGTCTAGACTACCGTAAATTGAATGCTGCCACTAGGCCTGATCATTTTACATTCCCATTTATTGATCAGATGGTGGAGAGCTTAGTTGGGCCTGTTTACTAATGTTGGGTCTGGCTGAAGACATTAAACTTAGCACTCATGGGAGGCACCCCACAGCTTATCTTTTCTTTTGTTTATTTATTATTTCGAGTTTTTATGATTTATGTTTGTTTCCAGTATTTTTTGTTTTCCAGTTTTTATTTTTCAGGGACAAAGCGTACTTCAGTTCAAGTTTGGGGGTATGCTATGAGCCATACCAGTCCAGATAGTTCTCCATATCTCAGGTCAGCTCTTTCCATATTAGTCACACATTGGGGTCAATGTGTAATTTAAGTTTGGGGGTATGGGAGACACATCACACACTTTGTCCTAATTTGTTGTCCTTTCGTCATAGAGATAAATGCATGCTCATGTTATCGTGAAATTTTAATTGATCTAAACATTTTCTGTGATGTGATGTCATTGGTGAGCTTAACATTTTGAACACATGATCTGGTGATAAATTTTTAAAATTTAGTTACTTACTTTAGGCATTTTGAGAATTCACATGTTTGATCTAATCTAACACGAGCACATTAGCACAAATTATGTGAGGTATGACACGTGATTTTAATGTGTATTTTTCCTTATCTTAACTGAAACTGGATGACTTGTTGGATGAACTCTTGGGCATAGGAAAATATTAAAAAAAAAAATTATCAATAAACTTTTCGCTGAGTAACTGGACCTCTTGCCTCAGTAAGCAGTGAGTCTTCACGTCAAAAGGTGGAATTTTGCTTGGTAATATTAAGGTCGGTTTAATTTCGTAGCCTTTTTGACTCGAGTTAGTAAGTCCTTAGGGTTGTCTTTACACCTAATGCCCTAAAACCACCTGGTTTGGGAGTCATTGACTCAACACTTGCTACATGGGTCATTTAGAAAGCTTAAGGGAACTAAATATAGCCGTGCCTTATTAAAAAAAAAAAGAAAAAAAAATAAAAGAATAAAATAAAAACTATGCCTTTTCGTTCATTTTTGATGGGAAATTCGGTGAATCTTGAGACATGGAGTCCTTACACATTAGAGTTACTTGGAAGCTTCATTTTTATATGCTAATTCACCTTACACTGATTCAAGCTTGTGATGCCTTATCCTGCCTTTTGTAAGTAATTAGATTTTAACATTTCTATTCATTGCAAAGATGGGTTTACTTTTTTAAGCTTGCTCATGAATGAATATCATGGTGATGTGTGCTCCTTAAATTTTTGGATACCATGAGTGATGACTTTATCTTTATGTTCTTTGTTTTTCATTGAGTCTTTTATTTTGTTTTGCTAAGGGACTAGCAAAATATAAGTTTGGGGGTATTTGATGAGTCATAAATATTACATATTTTAGACCCTTAACTTATATTTGTTATGCTCTTAGTCAGTAGTATTTTACTTTATTTTTCCGTTTTTCTTGTGTTTTGTGAATTTTTACAGGTTTGTGGAGAAAATGAAGCATTTCAGGAGATTTGAAGCTTCTGGAGACATTGCGCTCGATCGCACGAGATATGCGATCGAGCGAACCTGCCTATGAACGAGCGCAAGGTCAACATCCCACATCGAAATAGTTGTTGTTCAGTGCGTCTGCGATCGATCGCAATAGACATGCGATCGAGCGCATATGCGATCGATCGCACCATTCTGCGATCGAGCGCACTCGGGCCAGTATCCCACATCGAATCTGAAACCTGCAGTGCTCTGTGACTTCCCCTATATAAACACCATTTGGCTTCATAATTCAATGTACAATTCCTGAGCCACTTTGGTGTTTACCAGTGGACGTCCGTCAGCATTCTGGTGGATCCCGAAGGCATTGCTACCACGAGGGGAAGCGCCGCCCGTCATCTCCCATGTAAAGTTGTTTATTTATTTCTTTATATTCAGTTGTTTTAGTTTAAATGTTTAGCACTTTTTATTATAGTTTTATAGTTATGAGTGGCTAGACTCTTCAGCTAAGGTTGAAGATGAAGCCCCGCCGTTGTTTGGCGTAGTAGTTCAGATTTGCTTGTACAAATCTGACAATTTTTAGTATAAATGTTCTGTCAATTATTTGAGTTAATCTTATAATTGATTGAGTTTAAATTGTCTGTTGGATTTTCTTTGTGTTTCATCTGATGGATACATTGAATGCTTTTTGATTAAATTGGATTCCCTTTGTGATTTGTTAAGAGCGGATACATCGGGTGCTTTTGGTTTAGTTGGGATATTCTTTGTTTTTTGTCTTATAGTTGGATTCATTGAATGTTTTGATAGGCTATATTTTTAGAACATGTATGCTTAACTTCGGTGGGGTGTATTCGGAAACCTTAGTGCTTTTTATTATTAGTTTTAAAATCAATTTAATTTAGTTTTAATTTATTTTGCAAATTATCATTCAAAATTCGGAACTAGGTTAAGATAGAGTTAGTTTAGATTAAAAATTATATTTTCACAACGCAATTCCCTGTGGATTCGACCTCGCACCTGCACAACGCTATACTGCAAACGACTCGTGCGCTTGCGAGTAATTTAAAACTCACAACAGTAGCCCTGCCCCATCTGTTAGAGAAGTATTTTACTCTTTTGACTAAAAGACCGCTACGTTATCTACCTCTTTAGATCGAACTCCCTTGGGCTTGTAACCCATGATCTAAAATAGATTTCGTTTGTTCCCACTAATCACATTGTACCAAACGGATATGACGGTAACCCTGTGATGAGAGTCATAACATGCATCTTTACAGTATGAAATTGTTAGCATTTTAGGGTTGATCTAGGTTTGAATTGCACTTTTATACCTTAACAACTCTAAAGTGTCATTATTGGATCATGGATCTATTTCGATGCATTTTCAGGTACTTTAAGTTCAAAATAGATGGAAAAGCTATCATCACTTGAAGCACAATGACTCGATGAACACCGGAGTGAAGGTTCACATGCACTTGGAAAGGACTTTCACTAAATTGCCAGAATTTCCCGTACAGATCAGTCATTTTTTGCAAATTAAACTGTATTGATGCAAGAAGAACCAGAAGATGAGGCTTATATGCTTAGAAAGATCCGGAAGTCTATTTTATGGAGAATCTTACGGCTTGTAAAAATAATTTTTCTAGAGAAAGTTATGGCAGTTTTAGTAGACAAAGGTCAGGCCTCCAGAACAGCACCAGTGTGCGCCAAGTGTAAGAAGCTTGAACATTCTGAGCCGCGGCCTGACCCAATTTGAGCCACGGCATGACCCTGATACCCTGTCTCCCAGTTACAACTTAATTAGGGCTTTTAATGATTGTTTAAACCCTAAAAACACCCTTGGACCTCTTGTATTATAAATAGACCACTTAGAGTTTGATACGAGGGGCATCAAACCTGGGAAACTCAAGCAGCCAGTTCTCCTCCATCAAAGTATTCAACCATGAGCCCCATGGCTAACTAATCTCCAAGCAAGGTGAAGGGATGAATCCCTAGGTGTAGTTGTTCCTATTTTCCTTTATTCGATTTAGTTGTAATTTGGATTTATTATCAAAACATTGTTTATGAGTATTCTTTGATTAAGCAAGAAGAATTTAGGTTCATGTGACAGCTGCGCTTTATGTTCTTCTTATTCTAGATTTTGTTATTCCGGTGATTGCATGCTTCTTCTCCATATAAGTTAGTCATTCTCTTCTTATGTCAAGTTGTTTGGATGTAATTGAGTCCGGTAGATTTATCTTTTAGGTTTGTCCATTATTGCAATATTGTCATTGAGATATATTGTCGCTTCTTGATAAATCTAAAGGATAGGTCATGTGTGCTTGAATCGAAATCAAAGAGTACTTCATAACAATTATATTAGGGTTTATATGTGCTTTAATTGAATATACACCGATTGCTTGTTTGGGATGTGAAACTTGCAATCGAGATAAGAACAACTGAATCGAGATTGGAATAAGGCAATGAACGTAGGGAGGATTCCTGGAACCTTGTTGTTTCCTTATTATATTCTTCATTACAAATACACAATTTCCTCATAATACTTTACTATCAAAACTTAGATTTACTTATTTGGATTTTATAGTTTCGTATTAAAGTTTACACTTTTCCTTAGAGTTAACTTGTTTCCCTGTGGAATCGACACCCCAAAGCTGTGCTACAACTACTGCATTACTTTTTGGTCGTAATCAAATTTTGGCGCCGTTGCCGGGGAAACGCGCTTAAGTACAAAGAAGATTTTCAACTCTAAGACGAGACGGTACTATCATCCCTTTCTTTAAGTTTTTAATTTTTTGATTTTTTTTTTATTATTTTGTTATGTTTTTATTGCTTTTTAAACTCAGTTGGTGTATGCTTAGACCGAGAGATTCGCAAGGTAGGTTCATTAAGGGACCCGAAATAGAGATACCCTTTCCTTCCATGTCCATTAGTGAAATCTTGCCTAGATCAAACCCTAGTGTACACCCAACAGAGAATTTAGAAAATCTTGTTAACATGGCTGAAAACCTTAATGAGAATGTTGCTAGGACACTTAAAGACTACTTGCACCCTAGCCGAACGGCCACCCCATCGTGTATCATGTTCCCACCTAATGTTCAAAAACTCGATTTTAAACCGGGCATGATCCAATTACTACCAACCTTCCATAGGTTTGAGAATGAAAACTCCTATATCCATATTAGGGAATTTGAGGAAGTAGTAGCAACGTTTCAAGGTAGGGCTGATATGGTAGACACCGTCAAACTTACGTTTTTCCTTTTTTCACTTAAGGAAAAAGCCAAGGTTTGGCTGTACTCGTTAAGGCCTAGGTTTATAAGTAGTTGGGATGAGATGACCCCAGTTTTCTTCCAAAAGCACTTTCCAACCCATAAGACCAATAACCTCAAGAGACAAATCTCAAACTTTGCACAAAAGGAGAGTGAAACTTTATATCAAGTTTGGGAATGTTTCAAGGACCTGTTTAATTCATGTTCACACTATGGGTATGAGAGTTGGCAGGTGGTTAGCTACTTCTATGATGGACTTCTAAGTAGGGAAAGACAATTCATAGAAATGATGTGCAATGGGGATTTTCTTCAAAAAGATCCCGACCAAGCCATAGATTTCCTAGATGACCTATCGAAAAAAGCCCACACTTGGACAGGACCAAATGCCATGGAAAGCACTAGAAAAAACCAACCCACTGGGATTTATCAACTTAAGGAAGAGGATAACCTTAAAGCCCATTTAGAGGCCCTAACTAAGGAAATGGAAGCCTTAAAAACCAGAAATGCTAGGGCCCCTAAACCGGTTGCTACGGTAGAGTCCTATGAGCCTTGTTTCATGTGTAATGGGGTAGGTCGTTTACCTAAGGATTGTCCAGTTTATTTTGAGATGAAGGAAGAGTGTAATTTTATAGGTATACCCTTAGGGAAACCACACTCACCCTACTCTAACACCTATAATCCTGGTTAGAAGAATCACCATAATTTCTGTTGGAAATTCGACATACAACCCCCTGCCCACTCTAGTACCCAATGGCAACCGGAAGCAACCTCATCTAATGCACCTCAACAATCTTTACCTTTGGAAGATATGTTTAAGTCATTTGTGCAGGAACATGCCAAGAATGTGGAAGATCAAGGAAAAATAAATCAACGGCTGTTAGAGGAACAACAAGCGATCAAAGAGGAACAAAAGGTAATAAAGAGCCAACTCACCAAGTTGACTAGTTTTTTGACAATTCAATAGCAAGGTCATTTTCCTTCACAGCCACAACCTAATCCGAGGGGACAACATATGACACAAACCTCCAACCCTGAAAATCAAAATGTTAGAGAGGTTAATGCCATAATCACTCGTAGTGGTAAGAAAATTGATGGACCCCCTCTACCATTAATCCTGAATCCTAACACCGTGTGCAACAATGATAAAACCCCTGAGGAACAAGAGGCCCATGATGATTATTCTCCACAAGTGCCTTTCCCTCAAGCACTCCTTAAACCTAAAGAGATAAATACAGCATTAAAAGGTGAGATTCTTGAACAACTTCAGCGTGTTAAAATTAATCTTCCTCTTCTTCATGTCATAAAACAGATTCCCAACTATGCTAAAGTCATCTATGCACACTCAAGAAGAGGCACAATGTTAAGAAGATGAAATTCTTAATGGAGTAAGCAAGTGCAGTAATTGACAGCAAGACACCGCCCAAATATAAAGATCCAGGCTATCTAACAGTGGTTTGCTAAATTGGAAACAAATCTTGTGGCCAAGCAATGCTAGATTTGGGTGCTAGTGTGAACCTCATGCCATACTCCATGTACTTATAGCTTGGTCTAGGTGAGATCAAACCAACCTCCGTGGTACTTCATTTAGCGGATAGATCGATAAGAAAACCAAGAGGTATTGTAGAAGATGTTTTGTTGCAAATTGATAATTTCTACTATCTTGTTGATTTTTTGGTTTTAGATACTGTTTCTATTGTAAACACGGAGTCAAAAATTCCTTTGATACTTGGAAGACCATTCCTTGCCACTGCCAATGCCCTCATTAATTGTAGGAATGGCCTAATGACATTATCATTTGGAAATAGGACTCTAGAGGTAAATGTTTTTCGAATCTCATGGCGGCTACATGAAGAGGATGAGTACATCAAAGATAATTCTAACTCTTCGGAATTCATTCCTAATAATTTTGAATTCAATGATTCTTCAGTTTATCCCCATGCCGTTAATGTTGTTGATGTTTTTGATAAGCCACAGGAATTTATTAAGGAATCTTGGCAACCATGCTTTGAGGAGTTGTTAGAGAGAAGTCACATGGATGCGGGAATCAAATACCCTACTGCTGATAGTAAATGGGCATCACCAAAAACACTTGAGCCACATGTGGTGGACTTTAAGTATTCCTTGCCAAAAGACTAGCGCTGAGGCCACTGAGTATGGAGCCTCATCTTCAGCACCACAATGAGTCCAGCAGTGAGAGTGGTGCAGCGTCTGGCTGAAGACGTAAAACTTAGCGCTCATGGGAGGTAACCCACAACATATCCTTTTATTTTTTTTGCTTTTTATATTTCTTTTTCTTCTTTATTATTATTATTTTTCTGTTTTCCAGTTTTACATTCGTATTTCTTTTTCAGGGACAAATATACGAAGCAGTTCAAATGGTGGTGCACAATTTTTCAGCTTCTATGCACTTTTGACTACAAAGGGAGTTTCCTTAACTTTTGCTTTCACATTGAGGGCAATGCTTATTTTAAGTTAGGGGTGGAGGAAAGGAGGAAACATATTTCTGTTTTTCATATTTTTCTTTGAACTGCTTAGTGTCATTTTCCTTTTTGTTTGTTTTTAGCATGCTTTATGTTAGCCTTAGAGTTTCAAATGTCAATGATGTGAGCCTAATTGAGATAGCATATAGCGTTTAGAAGTAGTTAAATCTTGCTTCGGTTTAAAATTAATTTAAGTGTCAATCTTCATTTGGTTTGAGACTCCAGTTTGTGGTAAGATTGTATGATTAGTATAAAACATTTAGAGAAGTTTTATGTGTGTTTGTTTTGTGAATACTTTTGCGTTCTCGACAAGCTCTAGAACTTATTTGATAATTACTTGAGGTGAATTCCTAGAATGCACATTACTTAGGATATGATATAGGCCATTTTTGGACCGTTTGAGCCTTTCGAACTTACCCTTGCTATATTCATCACTAGTCACCTGTTTGAGCCATTTTCTTGAAAAATAATTTGAGCCTTGTTTCTTTCAATGGCCCATTTACTCACCTTTATGAGCCTAAAAATATTTTACCCTTACCTTTATTTTAAAAGAAATTAGTTATACACATTTTTTTAGAAGCACTTAAAAGGAATAAGGATGGAAATATGAAAACCATAACCTAAGTACACTAAAGGAGATAAGTTGGGGGTTGTGGAAAAGAAAAGAAAAAAAATGGAAAAGGAGGTGAATGGTCTTATGCCAAAATACAAAAGAGAAGAAAAGAAGTGAATTATGGCAAAGAAAGAAAAAAAAAAGAAGAAAAGTGGTGACTTATTGAGAGATATGCTCTTATAAAAAATGGTTGAAAGAGTTGGGTGTTGAAGGTTATCCAGTGCGTAAAGTGGTTGTGGTTAAAACTAAGAGATTGAGTTCTTTTACTTGTGAATCCTTCTCGTTCTTTCTTAACCTTTACCTTAGCCTAACAGTATAAGCTTATTAAAGACCTATTGATCCAATGTAGTGTGATTTTTCTACAATAGTGGAGAGTGATTCGAAAAGTGAGCCTATGGAGCTTGTTTTTGTGATTGATGTCACGCAATTTAATATAATTTAGAGGCCAAGACTTGTATTCATGAATGTTGTGCATAAAATCATCCGGGTGCTCGGATTAATGGATTGTGGTAAGATGGATGTTAAGATTCGATAACAATTTTAAGATTGATGTTTAGATTACTTTTAGACTTGGGTGAAATTTAATGATTCTATGTGCCGTGTGTTATGTGCGATTTTTGAGACAAAAGTGAATTACTCTTGGTTTAACACTAACATTGCTTTACTTTGTTTTGACTCCCACCGTAGAATTCATCTCTTGTTTTCGCTTGAATTGCTAGGGACTAGCAATAAGCTAGTTAGGGGTTATGATGAGAGTCATAAAATGCATCTTTACAGTACTTAATTGTTAGCATTTTAAGGTTGATCTAGGTTTGAATTGCACTTTTATACCTTAACAACTCTAAAGTGTCATTCTTGGATAATTGATCTATTTCGATGCATTTTTAGGTACTTTAATTCAAAAGAGATGGAAAAGCTATCATTGCTTGAAGCATAATGACTCGATGGACACCGGAGTGGAGGTTCACAAGCACTTGGAAAGGAGTTTCACTAAATTACCAGAATTGCCCGTACAGATCAATCATTTTTGCAAATTAAACTGTATTGATGAAAGAATAACCAGGATATGAACCCTATATGCTTAGAAAGATCTAGAAGTTTATTCTCTGGAGAATTTTACGGCTAGTAAAAATGATTTTTCTAGAGAAAGTTATGGCAGTTTTAGTAGACAAAGGTCAGGCCTCCAGAACAGCACCAGTTTGCGCCGCGTCCTGGACTAATCCAGGTCGCAGCCTCCAGAAAGTGTAAGAAACTTGAAGATTCTGAGCCATGGCCTGACCCAATCTGAGCCACGGCACGACCTCGATACCTTGTCTCTGAGTTACAACTTAATTAGGGCTTTTAATGATTGTTTAAACCCTAAAAACACCCTTGGACCTATTGTATTATAAATAGACCACTTAGGGTTTGATAAGAGGGGTATCAAACCTGGGAAACTCAAGGAAGTAGCCAGTTCTCCTCCATCAAAGTATTCAACCATGAGCCCCATGGCTAACTAATCTCCAAGCAAGACGAAGGGATGAATCCCTAGGTGTAGTTGTTCCTATTTTCCTTTATTTGATTTAGTTGTGTTGGTATTTGTCTAAGGTTTAAACATGTCTAAACATGGTTCAAAGATGGTTAAAGTCTAAACCAAATTTGGAGGATTGAAGCTCGGTAAGTTAAAAGTTTGCACACATGTGTGTGCATCACTTTGGAGCAAGGTAAGGGTAGGCGCACTAGTGTGCGCACTTCTTCACACAAGCTGAAGGAGTGTGGGCACAGCTGGGTGAAGGGGTAGCATCAGTGTGTGCCACACCGCCCCTTCACAAGCGGCACACCCCACAGAATGAAGGTTCCAGAAATGCACTAGTACTACACTACCCATTTGTCAGCACTGCACCATCCAAATGGTGTGCTGCTTGATGCACACTAGCACCACACCGCCCCCCCACCAGCATTGCACTGCCCTGAGAGTGTGCAAAGGGACTCTGCCCAGCACCGCACCGTAAAGCGCCCTGTTGAGCACCTAGGTGGTAGGCAAAGTAAAGCAAACATGGACTGCCTATTTTAACCCTCTCTTAGGTGCGTGGGTACATGGTTGAAATGCATAGAACCACTTAGGAGTGATGGAGGGCCATGATTAAGTGGTAATCATGATCAAAGGGTGAGGATTGAATCTCAAGAATGACCACGAAGTGGGTGGCTATAAAAGGGGTTTCCTAGCCTCATTTTTCAACTTATAGAACAACACAAGTTTGTGACATACTTTGAGATCAATTATAATACAAGAGAGAATTGTGTGAGAGTGTAAAGATCAAACACAAGAGGGACTCATTGTAGTGAGGCTGGTTGTAAAGAGAGAGAAGTCTAGATTAGATAGAAAGCATTGTTAGTTCTGATCTTCTTCCTTTCTTCTCTTCTTGGTTTCTTCAAGAACTTGAGTTTCTTAAAGAAGGTTACTGTATTTGTAAAGAACCATTGATTTAGTGCAGAGAGTTCAGAGGAACTCACAGGGACGTAGGCACATTACCGACCTCGATAATAAATTGCTTGTCTTTTTTCTTTCTTGATTTTCTGTTCTTGTCTTTGATTGTTGTATTTCTTTCTACAAGTCATTCTAGACTTGGGTGTTTGGAAGATCATCACCTGAGCATCTTGTCAAGGTGATTTCCAACAGTGGTATCAGAGCTACACAACTGGGTATCGGAGCAAGAACAAGAAGGTGATGGAGCCAAGACTCCAAGAATCAAAGATCAAATTCTTGGGTGATTCAAGAACGGTCTAAAGATCAAGATCTGATCATGTTCTTGAGGTAGATTCAAGAACGGTGTTAAGATCCATCTTTGATCTGTGTTCTTGAGGTTAAAGAAAGCATTTGTGGGTAGTGCATAAATTAGGGATCTTGTCCGCAAAAGATGGCTTAAAATTTCTGTGTTGAGAAGTTTGATGGAAAAGGAGACTTTGCCTTTTGGAAGTAGAAGATCAAGGTGGTTCTAATGCAACTGAAAATGGACTTGGCTATTGGAGAAGATGATGTTTTTCCAGCAAGTGTCATAGAGGACCAGCGAACCGAGATGAAGAAGATGGCTTACAGCACCATTTTCTTGCACATGTCGGATAGCATCACCAGGGAGTGTGGAGACTCAGAAGATCCGACTGGCACACACCCTTGGGACACATGAGCGAAAAGAGCCTACAAGTTCTTAGCAAGGATGGTCTACTTGATGGTGACAAAGTAGAGAAACTGGATTTTTGTGAGAGTTGCATTCTTGGGAAGCAACACCAAGTCAGCTTCAACACCGGAGTGCACAAGTCTAAAGGGATCTTGACTACATTCATTTGGACCTTTGGGGACCAGTAAGAACACCAACACAAGGAGGTAACTTTTACTTTCTATCTTTAATTGATGATTATTTAAGAATAATGTGGGTTTATTTGCTTAGAAATAAATCGGATGCCTTGAATAAATTTGTTGTGTGGAAGAAGTTGCTGAAAACTCAAACGGGTAGGGTAGTTAAGGCTTTACGAACCGATTATAAGTAGGGATGTTATTTTTAATGAATTTTTATTTCCCTACTTGGAGAAAACTAACCTTGTAGGGGCTAGTGAGCAAACCAGTCCGGAAGTCATGGAGCATTGCATCAAGGAAAACTCAGTTTAGGTACAGCAAAGGAGGTAAGAGGGTTCAGACCAGGTAGAGCCCTTGGATGAAGGCCAAGCTCAAGATACTCAAGAAGAGACTGAACAAGAAGAGGTTGATGCAGCAAGTCATAATGACTACCAGCTCACAAGAGACCGGGGAAGGAGGGTGGTTAGACTACCTTTAAGATATGGGTTTACGAATGCTAATATAGCAGCTCCTTGGATAGAAGGAGAGGTTGAACCAAAAACTTACATGAATGCCATGGAGTGTAAGGATTCGTCAAAGTGGCAGCTGGCTTTGGAGGAAGAAATGGATTCTTTGATAAAGAACAACTCTTGGGAGTTGGTGCCCAAACCTGAAAAATAAACAGTTGTGGATTGTAGATGGCTCTACAAGATCAAAGAAGGGAATACTCCAGGGGATGAAGTCCGATATAAAGCTAGGCTGGTGGTGAAGAGGTTCACACAAAAAGAAGGCATAGATTTCACCAAAATCTTCTCACTGGTTGTGAAGTACAAGACGATACGGATAGTATTGGCATTGGTGGTCCAATTTGATTGGGAAATCGAGAAAATGGATGTGAAGACAGCGTTCTTACATGGAGAGCTCGATGAGACCATTTTCATGAGACAACTCGAAGGCTATGAGGAAGGAAGGCAGGGAGAGTTGGTGTGCAAATTGAAGAAATCTCTTTATGGCCTGAAGCAATCACCTCGGTAACAGAATAAGAGGTTTGATTCTTTTGTAATCAGCTTGGGTTTCATGAGGAGCTACTATGATTCGTGCTTATACTATAAGGGGCAGAAGGTTGAGGAAGTGGTGACCATCCTCATCTATATTGATGATATGTTGCTGGTTGAGAACAACATGGAGAGGATAAGGAAATTGAAGGCTCAACTCAGTAAGGAGTTTGAGATGAAGGATCTTGGCCATGCACAAAAGATCGTTGGGATGTGTATCATCCGGGAAAGGGAGAGAAACAGATTGCAGATCTCTCAAACTTCCTACATAAAGAAGATGATATCTAAATTCTTTATGGAAGATAGCAAACCAGTAAAGGTTCCCCTTGCTGTTCATTTCAAGTTCTCTAGCAATCAATGTCCAAGATCGAGGAGAAGGAGAAGGAAATGGAGAAAGTCCCTTACTCTAGTGCGGTTGGTTCTGTTATGTTCACCATGGTAAGCACTAGACCTGACATTGCTCATGCAATGAGTGTTCTCAATAGGTTTATGAGTAATCTCAAAAAAGAGCATTGGCGTCGGATGAAGTGGTTGCTGAGGTACTTGAAGGGATGCCCAGAAGTATAGCTGGTTTATGAGAAGAGGGGTAAGTCCATCTGCCTTGAAAGTTTTGCTGATTTGGACTATGGAGCATACCAGGATAAAATGAGATCGATTACCTCCTACTTTTTCAACTTAAACAGATGTTGTGTAAGTTGGAAGGCTCAGTTGCAGCTAGTGGTAGCACTCTCAACAACCGAGGCTGAGTACATAGCGGCTACGGAGGCTATTAAGGAAGCTACGTGGTGCAAATGGTTGCTTGAAGAGTTGAAGGTACTGGAGGAGCAGGTTGTGGTGTTTTCGGATAGTGAAAGTGCATTGCACTAGTGTAAAAATCCGGTGTTCAATGAGAGGACAAAGCACATGGATGTTCAATATCTGTTCATTCTGGAAAATGTTACGAAAAGATGCATCCATGTGGACAAGGTAGCCACGGAAGAAAATCCTGTGGATTTGGGTACTAAAGTTCTACCTCTAAGTAAGTTCAATCATTACCTTGGACTACTTAGGATTGGAGTTTGTTAATTGATGACTCAAGATGAGTTTGGATCCCAAAGCTCTCTGCAAAAATGGTTCGGGTTTAAACACTTAAACAAAGGTAAAGATTATTGGTATTTGTCTAAGGTTTAAACATGTCTAAACATGGTTCAAAGATGGTTAAAGTGTAAACCATGGTTGGAAGATTAAATTTCAGTAAGTTAAAGGTCTGCACACATGTGTGTGCATCACTTTGGAGCAAGGTAAAGGTAGACGCACTACTGTGCGCACTTCTGCACACAAGCTGAAGGAGTGTGCGCACAGCTCGGTGAAGGGGCAGCATCAGTGTGCACCACACCACCCCTTCACCAGCGGTGCACCCCATAGAATGAAGGCTCCAGAAATGCACCAGCACCGCACCGTCCAGAAGGTGTGCTGCTTGATGCGCACCAGCACCGCACTGCTCCCCACCAGCACCGCACCGCCCAGAGAGTGTGCAAAGGGACTCTACCCAGCACCGCACCGCGCACTGTTGAGCACCTAGGCGCTAGGCAAAGTACAGCACACATGGATAGCCTATTTTAACCCTCTCTTAGGTGAGTGGGTGCAAGGTTGAAATGCACAGCACCACTTAGGAGTGATGGAGGACCATGATTAAGTGGTAATCATGATCAAAGGGTGAGAATTGAATCTCAAGAATTACCAAGAAGTGGGTGGCTATAAAAGGGGTTTCCTAGCCTCATTTTTCAATATATAGAACAACATAAGTTTGTGACATACTTCGAGATCAATTATAATACAAGAGAGAATTGTGTGAGAGTGTAAAGGTCAAACACAAGAGGGACTCATTTTAGTGAGGCTGGTTGTAAAGAGAGAGAAGTCTAGATTAGATAGAAAGCATTATTAGTTCTTATCTTCTTCCTTTCTTCTCTTCTTGGTTTCTTCAAGAACTTGAGCTTCTTGAAGAGGTTTGCTGTATTTGTAAAGAACCATTGATTTAGTGCAGAGAGTTCGGAAGAACTCACGGGGACATAGGCACATTGCCGAACCTCGATAGCAATTTGCTTGTCTTCTTTCTTTGATTTTCTATTCTTGTCTTTGATTGCTGTATTTCTTTCTACAAGTCATTCTAGACTTGGGTGTTTGGGAGATCACCACCTGGGCATCTTGTCAAGGTGATTTCCAACAAGTTGTAATTTGGATTTATTATCAAAACAATGTTTATGAGTATTCTTTGATTAAACAAGAAGAATTTAGGTTCATGTGACAGCTGTGCTTTATGGTCTTCTTATTCTAGATTTTCTTAATCTGGTGATTGCATGCTTCTTCTCCATATAAGTCTAGTCATGCTCTTCTTATGTCAAGTTGTTTAGATGTGATTGGGTCTGATAGATTTATCTTTTAGGTTTGTCCATTACTGCAATATTGTCATTGAGATATATTGTCGCTTCTTGATAAATCTAAATGATAAGTTATGTGTGCTTGAATCGAAATCGAAGAGTACTTCATAACAATTACATTAGGGTTTACATGTGCTTTAATTAAATATACACCGATTGCTTGTTTGGGATGTGACACTTGCAATCGAGATAAAAACAACTGAATCGAGTTTGGAATAAGGCAACGAACCTAGGGAGGATTCCCGAAACCTTGTTGTTTCCTTATTATATTCTTCATTACAAATACACAATTTCCTCGTAATACTTTACTATCAAAACTCAAATTTACTTATTTGGATTTTATTGTTTTGTTTTAAAGTTTACACTTTTCCTTATAGTTAACTTGTTTCCCTGTGGAATCAACACCCTAAAGCTGTGCTACAACTACCGCATTACTCTTTAGGCGTAATCACCCTGCCTCGTCCATAAGATTTTACTCTTTTGACCTTAAAACTGCTAAGTTATCTACGTTTTAGGTTTGTAACTCGTGATCCAAAATGGATTTCTCTTGTTCCCACTAGTCGCATTCTATCAAACGAACATGTTGGGAACCTTGCCTTATCCATCAGATAAGTACTTCACTTTTTTGACCTTAAAACTGCAAAGTTATCTACATGTTTAGACTGAAACTCCCTAGGTTTGTAACCCGTGATCCAAAATGTTTATTCCCACTAGTCATATTCTACCAAATGGACGTGATGGTAACCCCACCTTGTCTGTTAGACAAGTATTTTACTCTTTTAACCTTAAAAGTATTAAATTATCTATGTTTTTATGCTAAAACTATTTTATCTTAAAACTCATAACTTAAACTACTAAGTTAGTTATAAAAAAATCTTAAACTACTAAGTTGTGATCATAAAAAAAGTTAACTTGTGAGTGTGTGTTTACATACGTCTGATCAGGATGGTGATGGAGGTTCGATATTTGAAGGACTGATACCTAACTACCTGTACATATGAATCATAGTCCTCTCCATTGCTTGAGTTACATTCTCTTGAATCTTCTGGTTCACATAGCGCCACTAAGACTCGGTAAAATCTGATGTTGATGGATCAAAGTCAAGGTGGGAGTGGGGCACGATAAGTGATGAGTCTTAAATATTGCATATTTTAGACCCTTAACTTATATTTGTTATGCTCTTAGTTAGTATTATTTTACTTTATTTTACGTTTTTCTTGTGTTTTGTGTGTTTTTACAGCTTTGTGGAGAAAGTGCAGCATTTCAGGTTGATTTGAAGCTTCTGGAGACATTGCGCTCGATCGCAACAGATATGCGATCGAGCGCACCTGCCTTTGAACGAGCGCATGGTCAACATCCCACATCGAAATAATTGAAGTTCAGTGCATTTGCGATCGATCGCAGCAGACATGCGATCGAGCGCACATGAGATCGTGCGCACAAGACATGCGATCGATCGTACCTGCGATCGATCGCACCACACTGCGATCGAGCGCACACGGGCCTGTATCCCACATCGTTTCTGCAACCTGTTTTACTCCGGGTCTCCCCCTATATAAACACCATTTGGCTTCATAATCCAATGTAGAATTCCTGAGCCACTTTGGTGTTTACCGGTGGACGTCCGTCAGCATTCTGGTGGATCCCGAAGGCATTGCTACCAAGAGGGGAAGCGCCGCCCGTCAGCGAGTGGAATTTCTCCCATGTAAAGTTGTTTATTTATTTCTTTATATCCAGTTGTTTTAGTTTAAATGTTTAGCACTTGTTATTATAGTTTTATAGTTATGAGTGGCTAGACTCTTCAGCTAAGGTTGAAGATGAAGCCCCGCCGTTGTTTGGCGTAGTAGTTCAGATTTGCTTGTACAAATCTGACAATTTTTAGTATAAATGTTCTGTCAATTATTTGAGTTAATCTTATAATTGATTGAGTTTAAATTGTCTGTTGGATTTTCTTTGTGTTTCGTCTGATGGATACATTGAATGCTTTTCGATTAAATTGGATTCCCTTTGTGATTTGTTAAGAGCGGATACATCGGGTGCTTTTGGTTTAGTTGGGATATTCTTTGTTTTTTGTCTTATAGTTGGATTCATTGAATGTTTTGATAGGCTATATTTTTAGAACATGTATGCTTAACTTCGGTGGGGTGGATTCGGAAACCTTAGTGCTTTTTTTAATTAGTTTTTTTTAATCAATTTAATTTAGTTTTAATTTATTTTGCAATATCATTCTGAAATTTGGAACTAGGTTAAAATAAAGTTAGTTTAGATTAAAAATTATATTTTCACAACGCAATTCCCTGTGGATTCGACCTCGCACTTGCACACGCTATACTGCAAACGACTCGTGCGCTTGCGAGTAAATTAAAACTCACAACAAGTTTTTGGCGCCGTTGCCGGGGAATTGTTTGGTTGTGAAAATTTTTTGTCTGAATTGATTTTATTTTTCTACTAGTTAATTCAATAAAAAAAATAATAAAATAAATAAATAAATAAAAAATTTTGTTTGCTTTATTCTGTTGCTTCTGCTGGTTAGTATCTCATTATTTTTCTGTTAGTGCATGCTTGGTCGGAGATCCTTGAACTTAGATTTGACACATTTGGATCCCGACTTAGAAAGAACTCTTAGGAGGCAGAAAAGAGCACTAGTTGAGAGAGAGACTGTTGAGATGGGAGAAAATTTTAATCAACCTGAACATGTAGAGCAACCTAGAGCTTGGAACGTGGACTCCACTACATCCCTTAGGGATTTGTTCGCACCCGTTGCGACTAACTCATCTTCCTGCATAGTGTTGCCACCAACCAATGCCACACACTTTGATTTGAAGCCACATGTTATCCAACTCCTACCCTCATTCCATGGCTTAGATCTTGAAAATCCTTATAGTCATGTGAAGAAGTTCAAAGACATTTGTGCTACATTCAAATTCCAGAACTTCTCTGAGGAGTCAGTCCATCTTCGACTCTTCCCTTTCTCCCTTCACGATAGAGCTAGGGCGTGGTTGGACTCCAACACGTCCGGATCTATCACATCTTGGGAAAACCTACTTAGCAAATTTTACCATAAGTTTTTCCCAATGTCTAGAGTGAATGAGTACCGTAAGGAGATTAGCTCTTTCACTCAGGACAAGGATGAGAAATTCTCTGAAAGCTGGGAGCGCTTTAAAGAGTTACTGATCAGATGCCCTCCACATGGATATGAGAAGTGGAGACTCGTTCAATTCTTCTACCAAGGGTTGACTCAACCCAACCGTAGCATGATCGAGTCTATGAATGGGGGGGCATTCTTGAGTCTGACAGGAGACGAAGCATATATGGCGTTGGACAAGTTGTCCGACAACTCACAGCAGTGGGATTTTTCAAGCTGTCGAGATAAGTCCATTCGTGCTCCTAAGAGGGGAGGCATCTATGAGGTCCGAGAGGACGCTGATTTGAGGATAAAGTTAGATGCCCTCACTAAGAAGATTGACGCTCTCACTGTGAGCCAATCCATCAATGCTGCCAACACATTCAATGTTGAAATCTGTTCCATCTGTGCTAGTCCCATGCATCTAGCACAGAATTGCCCATCAATGCCGGCTTGTGCCGAGTATCCTATGGAACAAGTAAATGCTTTCAATGACTTTCGAAGGCAGTCAAATGGATCGTACTCCGAGACGTACAATCCAGGGTGGCGGAACCACCCAAATTTTTCATGGAGGCAGAACCAACCAATGAATCAGGGAGGATCCTCTCATCATGCTCAAAATCAATATCCTCCCGGATTTGCCCCACAAATTCCTAATCATGGTCGTTCTGCCCATCCAGCACCTTCACCTGCTTACCATGCACCCGCTCAAACACCAGCGCCAGTTTCACAGTCGCTTGAGGACACCCTCAAGGAATTCATGAAGGCGACTAGCCAAAATATGAGCGATGTGAGGAGTGCAACAATGGTAAACACCCAAGCAATTGCCAAGCTGGAGAGTCAAATAGGGCAAATTGCAAGTCACTTGGGTGAGAGAGAGAAAGGAAAGTTCCCCAGTCAGCCCGTGCAAAACCCAAAAGGACAATTTATGGTTGAGAGTTCATCAACTCCTACGCACGGGGAGGAACAAGTACAGTCGATTGTCACACTGAGGTCTGGGAGACAAGTGGACAATCAAGTGGAAGAGAGCCCTGCTATGCAGCAAGGGCAAGGGAGTGGCAACACAGAGAAGAGAGATGCTGAGCCATCTACAGCCACACCTACTGAGAAAGACCCTCCTAGGTCGTTTGTACCTAGAGCGCCTTACCCCGAGAGATTATAGGCGCCCAAGAAAGGAGGGAAGTATGAAGAAATTCTGGAGGTATTCAAGCAAGTCCATATCAATATCCCATTTTTGGATGCCATCCATCAAGTGCCATCATATGCCAAGTTTTTAAAGGACTTGGTCACTATCAAGAGGAGGACGAATGTCCCAAAAAAGGCATTTTTGACCGAGCAGGTCAGTTCAATCCTTCAGTGCAAGTTACCTATCAAGTATAAGGACCCGGGGTGTCCTACCATCTCTTGCACAATAGGAGTCAGCCATATTGAGAGGGCCCTTTTGGATCTAGGGGCGAGTGTGAATCTTCTACCCTACTCAGTCTATGTGTAGTTGGGGTTAGGAGAATTGAAGCCCACAACCACGACGCTTCAATTGGCTGACAGGTCAGTGAAAAGACCACGGGGGATAGTTGAGGATGTTTTGATAAAAGTGGATAAGTTCTATTTCCCCGTGGATTTTATTGTGCTTGACACAGAACCGGTTCAGAATGTAGGGATTCAAATACCGGTGATTCTAGGGCGACCATTCTTAGCCACGGCTAACGCCCTAATCAATTGTAGGACAGGGGTGATGAAGATCTCCTTCGAAAATATGACAGTGGAGTTGAACATTTTTGATATCACTAGGCAACCACTGGAATATGATGAAATGAGAGATGTATGCTTGATAGAGGAGATTCTTGAGGATACTGTGGATGAATCAAGCATTGAGGATCCCATGGAGGCATGCTTTGCTCACTTTGGAGAGGACTTGGGTTTAGATAAGTTACTCGAGGAAGTAAATGCCATTTTGGAGTCTGATCCTCAAGAAAGGAAGGAGGAGGAGGAGAAGGTGTCACCCGAACCTCAACAGAAGGAACTTAAGCCTTTACCGGATAATCTTAAGTATAAGTTCCTGGGTCCAGCACACTGTTTGCCTGTGATAATAGCTTCAGATTTGGGAGAGGCTCAAGAGGAGAAATTATTAGATGTTTTAAGAGAGCACAAGGAAGCTATCGGCTGGACCATTGAGGATATTAAAGGAATCAGCCCCTCGGTGGTGATGCACAGGATACACTTGGAGGAAGATGCTAAGCCATCGAGGGAGCCGCAAAGAAGGCTCAACCCTGCTATGCAAGAGGTTGTAAGGGCAGAGGTTATTAAGCTGTTAGATGCAGGGATCATTTATCCCATCTCTGATAGCAAGTGGGTGAGCCCCATTCATGTCGTGCCCAAGCGAGCTGGGTTAACGGTAGTAAAGAATAAGGACGACGAGTTGGTGCCAACTCGTGTGCAATCTGGGTGGAGAGTGTGTATAGACTACCGTAAGCTGAACACTGCCACAAGGAAGGATCACTTTCCACTTCCATTTATTGATCAGATGGTGGAGCGTTTGGCTGGGCACGAGTATTATTGCTTTTTGGATGGTTATTCTGGATATAACCAGGTCCCCGTGGACCCTGAAGATAAGGAGAATACGACATTTACCTGTCCTTTTGGGACCTTCGCCTACCGTCGCATGCCCTTTGGGTTATGCAATGCACCTGCCACTTTTCAGCGGTGCATGGTCAGTATATTCTCTGACATGGTAGAGCGGTTCTTGGAGATTTTCATGGACGACTTCTCCGTTTTCGGTTCAACATTTGAGGAGTGCCTGCACCGTCTCTCTTTGGTTTTGATACGGTGCAAGGAGAAGAACCTGGTGCTTAATTGGGAGAAGTGCCATTTTATGGTCAAGCAAGGAATTGTACTGGGGCATATCGTATCTCATCGAGGGATTGAGGTCGACAAAGCGAAGGTGGATTTGTTTTCCAGCCTTCCACCCCCACGTACGGTGAAAGAGGTTCGATCTTTTCTGGGCCATGCAGGTTTCTATAGGCGATTTATCCAGAATTTCAGCAAGATCGCTAGGCCCTTGTGCAAGTTGTTGCAAAAAGATGCCCCATTTCTATTTGATGAGGATTGTAAGAAAGCATTTGGGGATCTGAAGGAAATTCTGACGTCCACACCCATTATTCAGCCACCTAACTGGGGTGTGCCTTTTGAGATTATGTGTGACGCATCAGACTATGCTGTTGGAGCTGTTTTGGGGCAGCGTGTTGATAAACTTCCCCATGCTATCTATTACGCAAGTCGAACTCTAAACGACGCACAACTCAATTATTCTACCACAGAGAAGGAGTTGCTTGCAGTCGTTTTTGCACTAGACAAGTTCATATCCTACTTGTTAGGATCTAAAGTCATTATCTACTCGGACCATGCTGCATTGAAGCATCTTTTCTCTAAAAAAGATGCTAAATCTCATCTTATCCGATGGATCTTTCTACTTCAAGAGTTCGACATGGAGATTCGGGATAAGAAAGGTTCGGAAAATGTGGTGGCGGACCATTTGTCTAGATTGATTGTGGAATTCAGTGAGGCTGCCACTCCAATTTCTGAGACCTTTCCTGATGAGCAATTGATGCACATTGCTCACAGTCCCGCACCATGGTTTGCTGACATAGTGAACTATCTTGTCACCGGACACATGCCCTTGCATTGGGGGAGGCAAGATAAATCAAAATTTTTGGCCATGGTAAAACATTTTTTTTGGGACGATCCTTACCTGTTCAAGTATTGTCCTGATCAGATCATTAGACGATGTATTCCTGAGCATGACCAATCTAATGTCATCGCCTTTTGTCATGATCATGCATGTGGAGGCCATTTTAGTGCTAAAAAGACCGCTGCAAAGATTTTGCAGTGTGGATTTTATTGGCCTACCCTGTTTCGGGACTCTCACACCTACTGTATATCTTGTGAGCGTTGCCAAAAGCTAGGGAGTCTTTCTAGGAGAAATATGATGCCCCTCAACCCTATTCTGATTGTTGAGATTTTTGATGTGTGGGGCATTGATTTCATGGGACCATTCCCAAACTCCTTTGGCTACTTATACATTCTAGTTGCTGTGGACTATCTGTCCAAGTGGGTGGAGGCTGTTGCGTGCAAGACCAATGACCACAGAGTTGTGGTCCAGTTCTTGAAAGACACTATTTTTGCTCGTTTTGGTACGCCTCGAGCAATCATAAGTGATGGGGGTAAGCACTTTTGCAACAAGATCTTTGAGCAATTGATGAAGAAATATTGTATCATGCACAAAGTTGCCACCCCATATCACCCACAGACGAGTGGTCAAGTGGAAATCTCAAATCGCGAGATCAAACATATTTTGGAAAAGACTGTGAACCCTACTAGAAAGGATTGGTCTCTGCGATTGACGGATGCACTGTGGGCATATCGGACAGCCTTCAAGACGCCAATTGGCAGGTCTCCCTATCGCATTGTATACGGAAAGGCATGTCACCTTCCGGTTGAATTAGAGCATCGTGCGTATTGGGCTGTCAAGCAACTAAATTTCAATCTTTCCAAGGCTGGCTCACAACGGAAGCTCCAACTCAATGAATTGGAGGAGCTGCGGAATGATGCATATGAGTGTGCCCGATCATACAAAGCACAAATGAAGAAGACTCATGACCAAAATATTTTGAGACGAGCTTTTGAACCGGGTCAGAGAGTTCTTCTTTATAATTCACGCCTGCATCTTTTTCCAGGCAAGCTCAAATCCCGATAGTCAGGCCCATTCATTATTCGATCGGTTTTTCCTCATGGGGCCATCGAGATTGAGGATCCTAAGAATGGTAATACTTTCAAGGTAAATGGACAGAGGCTGAAACCGTTCTTAGAGTTGAGGAGTCCGGACATTGAGACGATACTGTTGGAGGATCCTAGTTACTCAGATTGAGTGTAGTATTCTAGGGAGAGTCTGGCTGAAGACGTAAAACTTAGCGCTCATGGGAGGCATCCCACAGCTTATCTTTTCTTTTGTTTATTTATTATTTCGCATTTTTATGATTAATGTTTGTTTCCAGTATTTTTTTGTTTTCCAGTTTTATTTTTCAGGGACAAAGCGTACTTCAGTTCAAGTTTTGGGTATGCTATGAGCCATACCAGTCCAGATAGTTCTCCATATCTCAGGTCAGCTCTTTCCATATTAGTCACACATTGGGGTCAATGTGTAATTTAAGTTTGGGGGTATGGGAGACACATCACACACTTTGTCCTAATTTGTTGTCTTTTCGTCATAGAGATAAATGCATGCTCATGTTATCGTGAAATTTTAGTTGATCTAAACATTTTCTGTGATGTGATGTCATTGGTGAGCTTAACATTTTGAACACATGATCTGGTGATAAATTTTTAAAATTTAGTTACTTACTTTAGGCATTTTGAGAATTCACATGTTTGATCTAATCTCACACGAGCACATTAGCACAAATTATGTGAGGTATGACACGTGATTTTAATGTGTATTTTTCCTTATCTTAACTGAAACTGGATGACTTGTTGGATGAACTCTTGGGCATAGGAAAAAAAAAAAAAAAAAAATTTATCAATAAACTTTTCGCTGAGTAACTGGACCTCTTGCCTCAGTAAGCAGTGAGTGTTCACGTCAAAAGGTGAAATTTTGCTTGGTAATATTAAGGTCGGTTTAATTTCGTAGCCTTTTTGACTCGAGTTAGTAAGTCCTTAGGGGTGTCTTTACACCTAATGCCCTAAAACCATCTGGTTTGGGAGTCATTGACTTAACACTCGCTACATGGGTCAATTAGAAAGCTCAAGGGAACTAAGCATAGCCGTGCCTTAATAATAATAATAATAATAATAATAAAAGAGTGAATAAAATAAAAACTATGCCTTTTCGTTCATTTTTTATGGGAAATTCGGTGAATCTTGAGACATGGAGACCTTACACATTAGAGTTACTTGGAAGCTTCATTTTTATATGCTAATTCACCTTACACTGATTCAAGCTTGTGATGCCTTATCCTGCCTTTTGTAAGTAATTAGATTTTAACATTTCTATTCATTGCGAAGATGGGTTTACCTTTTTAAGCTTGCTTATGAATGAATATCATGGTGATGTGTGCTCCTTAAATTTTTGGATACCATGAGTGATGACTTTATCTTTATGTTCTTTGTTTTTCATTGAGTCTTTTATTTTGTTTTGCTAAGGGACTAGCAAAATATAAGTTTGGGGGTATTTGATGAGTCTTAAATATTGCATATTTTAGACCCTTAACTTATATTTGTTATGCTCTTAGTTAGTATTATTTTACTTTATTTTACGTTTTTCTTGTGTTTTGTGTGTTTTTACAGCTTTGTGGAGAAAGTGCAGCATTTCAGGTTGATTTGAAGCTTCTGGAGACATTGCGCTCGATCGCAACAGATATGCGATCGAGCGCACCAGCGCTCAAGCGCACCTGCCTTTGAACGAGCGCATGGTCAACATCCCACATCGAAATAATTGAAGTTCAGTGCATTTGCGATCGATCGCAGCAGACATGCGATCGAGCGCACATGAGATCGTGCGCACAAGACATGCGATCGAGCGCACACGGGCCTGTATCCCACATCGTTTCTGCAACCTGTTTTACTCCGGGTCTCCCCCTATATAAACACCATTTGGCTTCATAATCCAATGTAGAATTCCTGAGCCACTTTGGTGTTTACCGGTGGACGTCCGTCAGCATTCTGGTGGATCCTGATGGCATTGCTACCAAGAGGGGAAGCGCCGCCCGTCAGCGAGTGGAATTTCTCCCATGTAAAGTTGTTTATTTATTTCTTTATATCCAGTTGTTTTAGTTTAAATGTTTAGCACTTGTTATTATAGTTTTATAGTTATGAGTGGCTAGACTCTTCAGTTAAGGTTGAAGATGAAGCCCCGCCGTTGTTTGGCGTAGTAGTTCAGATTTGCTTGTACAAATCTGACAATTTTTAGTATAAATGTTCTGTCAATTATTTGAGTTAATCTTATAATTGATTGAGTTTAAATTGTCTGTTGGATTTTCTTTGTGTTTCATCTGATGGATACATTGAATGCTTTTCGATTAAATTGGATTCCCTTTGTGATTTGTTAAGAGCGGATACATCGGGTGCTTTTGGTTTAGTTGGGATATTCTTTGTTTTTTGTCTTATAGTTGGATTCATTGAATGTTTTGATAGGCTATATTTTTAGAACATGTATGCTTAACTTCGGTGGGGTGGATTCGGAAACCTTAGTGCTTTTTTTTTTTAGTTTTTTTTAATCAATTTAATTTAGTTTTAATTTATTTTGCAATATCATTCTGAAATTTGGAACTAGGTTAAAATAGAGTTAGTTTAGATTAAAAATTATATTTTCACAACGCAATTCCCTGTGGATTCGACCTCGCACTTGTACACGCTATACTGCAAACGACTCGTGCGCTTGCGAGTAAATTAAAACTCACAACAAGTTTTTGGCGCCGTTGCCGGGGAATTGTTTGGTTGTGAAAATTTTTTGTCTGAATTGATTTTATTTTTCTACTAGTTAATTCAGTAAAAAAAATAATAAAATAAATAAATAAATAATAAAATAATAAAAAAAAAATTTTGTTTGCTTTATTCTGTTGCTTCTGCTGGTTAGTATCTCATTATTTTTCTGTTAGTGCATGCTTGGTCGGAGATCCTTGAACTTAGATTTGACACATTTAGATCCCGACTTAGAAAGAACTCTTAGGAGGCAGAAAAGAGCACTAGTTGAGAGAGAGACTGTTGAGATGGGAGAAAATTTTAATCAACCTGAACATGTAGAGCAACCTAGAGCTTGGAACGTGGACTCCGCTACATCCCTTAGGGATTTGTTCGCACCCGTTGCGACTAACTCATCTTCCTGCATAGTGTTGCCACCAACCAATGCCACACACTTTGATTTGAAGCCACATGTTATCCAACTCCTACCCTCATTCCATGGCTTAGATCTTGAAAATCCTTATAGTCATGTGAAGAAGTTCAAAGACATTTGTGCTACATTCAAATTCCAGAACTTCTCTGAGGAGTCAGTCCATCTTCGACTCTTCCCTTTCTCCCTTCACGATGAGCACCTAGGCGCTAGGCAAAGGGACTCTACCCAGCACCGCACCGCGCACTGTTGAGCACCTAGGCGCTAGGAAAAGTACAGCACACATGGATAGCCTATTTTAACCCTCTCTTAGGTGAGTGGGTGCAAGGTTGAAATGCACAGCACCACTTAGGAGTGATGGAGGACCATGATTAAGTGGTAATCATGATCAAAGGGTGAGAATTGAATCTCAAGAATTACCAAGAAGTGGGTGGCTATAAAAGGGGTTTCCTAGCCTCATTTTTCAATATATAGAACATAAGTTTGTGACATACTTCGAGATCAATTATAATACAAGAGAGAATTGTGTGAGAGTGTAAAGGTCAAACACAAGAGGGACTCATTTTAGTGAGGCTGGTTGTAAAGAGAGAGAAGTCTAGATTAGATAGAAAGCATTATTAGTTCTTATCTTCTTCCTTTCTTCTCTTCTTGGTTTCTTCAAGAACTTGAGCTTCTTGAAGAGGTTTGCTGTATTTGTAAAGAACCATTGATTTAGTGCAGAGAGTTCGGAAGAACTCACGGGGACATAGGCACATTGCCGAACCTCGATAGCAATTTGCTTGTCTTCTTTCTTTGATTTTCTATTCTTGTCTTTGATTGCTGTATTTCTTTCTACAAGTCATTCTAGACTTGGGTGTTTGGGAGATCACCACCTGGGCATCTTGTCAAGGTGATTTCCAACAAGTTGTAATTTGGATTTATTATCAAAACAATGTTTATGAGTATTCTTTGATTAAACAAGAAGAATTTAGGTTCATGTGACAGCTGTGCTTTATGGTCTTCTTATTCTAGATTTTCTTAATCTGGTGATTGTATGCTTCTTCTCCATATAAGTCTAGTCATGCTCTTCTTATGTCAAGTTGTTTAGATGTGATTGAGTCTGATAGATTTATCTTTTAGGTTTGTCCATTACTGCAATATTGTCATTGAGATATATTGTCGCTTCTTGATAAATCTAAATGATAAGTTATGTGTGCTTGAATCGAAATCGAAGAGTACTTCATAACAATTACATTAGGGTTTACATGTGCTTTAATTAAATATACACTGATTGCTTGTTTGGGATGTGACACTTGCAATCGAGATAAAAACAACTGAATCGAGTTTGGAATAAGGCAACGAACCTAGGGAGGATTCCCGAAACCTTGTTGTTTCCTTATTATATTCTTCATTACAAATACACAATTTCCTCATAATACTTTACTATCAAAACTCAAATTTACTTATTTGGATTTTATTGTTTTGTTTTAAAGTTTACACTTTACCTTATAGTTAACTTGTTTCCCTGTGGAATCAACACCCTAAAGCTGTGCTACAACTACCGCATTACTCTTTAGGCGTAATCACCCTGCCTCGTCCATAATATTTTACTCTTTTGACCTTAAAACTGCTAAGTTATCTACGTTTCAGGTTTGTAACTCATGATCCAAAATGGATTTCTCTTGTTCCCACTAGTCGCATTCTATCAAACGAACATGTTGGGAACCTTGCCTTATCCATCAGATAAGTACTTCACTTTTTTGACCTTAAAACTGCAAAGTTATCTACATGTTTAGACTGAAACTCCCTAGGTTTGTAACCCGTGATCCAAAATGTTTATTCCCACTAGTCATATTCTACCAAATGGACGTGATGGTAACCCCACCTTGTCTGTTAGACAAGTATTTTACTCTTTTAACCTTAAAAGTATTATATTATCTATGTTTTTATGCTAAAACTATTTTATCTTAAAACTCATAACTTAAACTACTAAGTTAGTTATAAAAAAAATCTTAAACTACTAAGTTGTGATCATAAAAAAAGTTAACTTGTGAGTGTGTGTTTACATACGTCTGATCAGGATGGTGATGGAGGTTCGATATTTGAAGGACTGATACCTAACTACCTGTACATATGAATCATAGTCCTCTCCATTGCTTGAGTTACGTTCTCTTGAATCTTCTGGTTCACATAGCGCCACTAAGACTCGGTAAAATCTGATGTTGATGGATCAAAGTCAAGGTGGGAGTGGGGCACGATAAGCATCCAGATGGGGAACCTCTCCTAGTATGAGGGTCCATCCAATTGTTGTATCAATAATTCCTCCCCTTATTAGATCCATCGGACACTACCAACCACGTCTCCTCGTCGAATGCGGGCTGTAAGGATGGATCATCTTTATATTTCTCTTGTTGCGCGTGATTATATCTCTCCTAAAATGACACTTGAACGAATTTCATCAATATGCATAATTAGAAAATTAATGAAAAAAAATACTAAATATACCTACACTACATACCACTTATCAAACAAAACAATATTACTCACAACCATAAATTTCAACTTGATGTCCACAAAGTCACGAAACCCCTTTCTCTTATGTATCTCTAAGAGCACTTCAATATTCAGAAGATCGTGGCCCAACTTCGTCTTTTGCAAATAGTAATGACTTTAATACGTGAAAATTCAAATGAATTACACCAGATCACCATATATATTTTACTAAAGAACGACTACATCATACGAGTCTCTCCTTAAGTTACAGTATACTGATTAACCCCATCAAATGGTGGACAATCTCGCCTCTCGCCTATTCTAAGAGGACATCTGGGATTGCTATTGCCAAAACTACTAAGACCAAATATCACACAACCCTTCCTAATACATTTCTAGCTTGAGCTTGAATCTCTTGAGTCCAAAATCTATAGCGTTCCTTAAAACAGCTAAGAAGACATCAATTCAAATATACTTTTTACCAGTTCACATATATTTAACATGCATGTACTACTTAACAGAAAATAAAGTGTTTTATACCAGAAAGTCTCTCCAAACTACATCCCTTACGGAGTCTAGGTAGTGGCTCCATAAAGGACAAGCATTTGAAAAATGTCACACAACCAAGTGGAAAATGACATCCACCACCTTGTCACAGTCAGAGAAAGTTGTACAAACATCGAAGGCGTATTATCAATATCATAACAAAAACAATAAAAATAATAAACATATGACCCCATGATGAGTATCAAATATTGCATATTTTGGCCACTTAATTTACATTTGTTAACTTAGGAATTTGTTATTTTGAGTTGTTTTCGTTGTTTTTCAGGTTTACAAGCACTGGGAAAGGATTTTCATTAAAATTGCCAGAATTGCTTGTATAGATCAGTCATTTTTGTGGATTTTACTGTATTGATTCAGGAAGAACCAGGAGATGAGCCATATATTCTTGGAAAGATCCCGATGTCTATTTTCTGAGGAATTTTACAGATCAATAAAATGATTTTTGTAGAGAAAGTTATGGTAGTTTTAGTAGACAAAGGTCAGGCTGTGCGTGATTTCAGCGTGACAGATCAGCCATTTTTGAGGATTTTACTGTATTGATTCAGGAAGAACCAGGAGATGCACCATATATTCTTGGAAAGATCCGGAAGTCTATTTTCTGAAGAATTTTACGACTCATAAAACTGGAAAGAAACAATCAACCATAAGTTAATCTTTCGATCATTTTAATAAATTTCTAATATCCATCAAACAAGTGCTTTAATTGGTAACTTACTCTCTCTATTCAAGACATCTTTTATCTTCAGTCTAACATTCTCACTTATTGTTTTCATTCAAACCTTAATTCACCTACCACTAACTGGGGTATGCTTACTGATAATTATTTTATAACTCCTTACAATAGTAATAGTTGAGTACTTTGTTCTCCATTACAACACCAATTTGACCAATCTCGCTTCAATAATAATAGGTATGTCAAAATTTTATTTTGTAACATCACTTAGGCATTTGATGAACCAACTATTTCCATTTATAATTTACAATTTTTATTCTATAATCATTTTCTCTAACTTCATTATTTAGTAGTCTCCAAATATAACTTATTTAATTCGTCTTTGACTCCCACTTGAATTTCGTAATGACCTTATCACATAAAATTTTCGTTTTAATGTTGAACATACTTCAAATTCATCATTCTCCTAGATTCTTTCCATTAATTCACATACCTTTCCATATTGGATATTCTACTCTCTCCCCATGTTATGTACTCTATGCTTTATGTCAAATCCATACACCTCTTACTTAGAAAATGCTCAAAGACGCACTTTAGATAGCTCTCCACTCCAAGAATGTCTAAAAGTGTCTCCACACATTAATCATATAACTATTAGTTTTTTTTTTTATATTAACTAAAATTGACTTCCACTTTTCAAAAAAACATCTTCCAATTCCAACCTTTTATATGCTTGAATTATTCTTTTGAATTAACTAAACTTTTAAATATTTCTCTTTTCTCGTTTCCTCTTCCGATCCATTTAGGAAATTAAAACTTACAAAAGACCAATTAACATCTCATCTCTACTCTTTTCTTTACTGAATCTTATGTTTAGCCACACTATGTACGATGAAATCAAACAATCCTCTTTAACTCAGTATCGCTAGTAATCCTCGAATAGGGTACTTCATAATCACGTCATACTACCTATACTATTTCTCAAAATATCTCTTAATCCCATCATGAATTAAAATTTCCTTCATCCACTTATTCAAAATCTATTTTCAACCCTCTTTAACACTTCCTGTTATTCCTTAATTTACCTAAGATTTTAATTTTCACTTTACACTAAGTTCCATTAAAATCACAATTCTTAGAAATCCCCAACCTCTTTGATTATCTTCTGTAATAAATATCTCTTCCAACATTGTCCTTTTCTAAGGTACTTCGAACTTCATAAATTCTTAAATGGATAGCTTTCATCTTAAGTTCTTTTTCTACATTAATTATTCTAATATCCTTAAATCTTACTACACTTTTAGTCCCCTATGCCATATCTCAATTGTACACCTAATAGCAATTTCCTTTACTAAGGATACGCATCATATTTTCACTAATTGCCAACCCTTCTAATTCTCTAACCACATCTAAAGCAAATCATTTACTATCCTTTAGATTTTCAAGTACTCTAAATATTTTATTTCATATATCTCTTACTAAATCCACTTTAGCATTTCTCAACTTACACCTCCAAGTAGATCAAACCTTTGAGCTCTCTCAATTAGCATCATCCAAACAATTACTCACTCTTAAATCTAAACTCAAACCTTTCTATTCTTTAAATAATTCTACCATTCTTTATATTGCACTTTGCTTAAGGTTAAAATTCAATCAAAATTTACTATAACCTTCTCCTTTAGAATTTTTTTTTTCACATAACCACTTCTACATTCCAAGAGACTTCCCTTACTCTCTTTCTTAGAACCCTAAACTACTACAAAACATCACTTATAGTTTATCTACCACCATCGTTTCTATAGTTAATTTGATCCTCTTGTTTTTACCTCACTTACACTATATTATATCCTATTCCTTACGCCAACAACTTACCCAACAACTCCTTTCTATTTTATCTTGCACTCGTTAATCACTCAATATTCTTAACAATACTTTAATTACCCTTTCTAAGTCTCACATCCTAATGATATACTTACATATTTTCTGAGTCAGTACTAACTTTTCAACTCTAAAACTTTCCCATATTTTCTAATTGATAACACAACCCGGACTTCCAAAGTAATTTAACCGGATACTCAAGCAACTACCTTTTTCCCATACTCATCTCTTAAGTGTATGCATAAACAAGCTACAACTCACGGCTTCATATAAGTCAAGTCTATAATTTCTAAGCTAACTAATTCTTAAACTAATATTATATAGTATTTACACAATCGTCAATCATAAGTAAATTAGTATACACACATGGAAGAATTTATCAAATGAAATGTTTATGGATAGCTCAAAACAGTTTAAAAATTCAATACAACTTCTTTAATTTTGTCAAAATTTTCAAACCTTAAACTAGTAGTTCATTAAAAATTTCTCAACAGTTGTATAAACCAAAATAAGGCTTTCAAGTGATTAAAACTCCTTAAGGGGCATTTCTTTATCCTTCCATTTTCAATATTATCACTGAATCACTAACCACATACTAATGCTTCCATCTTACAAACATCACAAAATCACTTCAAACAACATCAAATTCATACAACAACCACAAACAATTTGACTCAAATTCAATCTGAAGACACTTTACCTCCACCAAAACAATTAATAGTTACCACTCCTAAACGATATCCTCTCAAACTTTACACGACCATTTTCTACAATAATCCCATGCACCATGCACCATGCACCATGCACCATGCAACTAAGTCTATAGGACCTTAAACTTAATGATCTGATATGTTATGAAATCTACCAAAAACTACTGAGTACGAACACAGAACAAGACAGAGCCAGATTCTAACCAAGTGAACACAAATCAACAATCAAGGAAAAACAGTAACCAAGAACACCAAAGCTTTACGTGGTTCAGTCAATGTGACCTACATCCATGGGGAAGGAATCAAAAGAATTCAGTAAGACAATCAACAAAGGTTACAAGGCTTCAAACACAGGGATGAACTCTGTTTCAAACTCTCTCTCTCAAACCCGATACAAGTTTCCCAAGTCCCTGAATCTGTTTCCCAAAACCTCTCAACCTCTCATTACAAACCCAATTGATTTCCTTGAACCCTCTCAACTCACTTACATCATTATATATAGCCAATTATCATTCCAAGTTGACCGGTTCACCAATCAGAAGCTTTCTTTTCCTTTTACCAACTGTCAAGGCCACTGACAATTATAACCGAGTTAGTTATGACAGTTTTGGCCTCCAACTATAATAACAACCTCCTGATTCAAGGCATTGCCTTAGTCCAGTAATTGTGAGTCACCACAACAATTCTCCACCTTGACTCCCAATTACAAAACCTCCATGATGATGATTCCTTCCTTTCAGCCCCGAAGACTCCTCAGTTGAGTTCACTAAGTCCAGACAATGTCTGAACTTAGCTGCATGTAATGCCTTTGTAAGCATGTCAGCTGGATTCTCTTCAGTGGGTATCTTCTCCACTGTTATCGAACCTTTAGCAACAACATCCCTCACAAAATGAAGCTTCACAACTATATGCTTAGACCTCTCATGAAAGACCTGGTTCCTGGTCAAGTGAATTGTGCTTTGGTTGTCACAAAACACTGTTACAACCTTCTGCTGTATGCCAAGCTCTTCAACCATGCCCTTTAGCCACATAGCCTCCTAAATTGCTTCTGTCACAGTGACGCATTCGACATCTGTTGTTAAAAGAGCTACAACAGATTGCAGATTGGACTTCCAGCTGACTGCAGTACCAAAGACTGTAAAAATGAATCCAGTCAGTGACTTCCTAGTGTCAATGCTCCCTTCATAATTAGAGTCCACATAGCCAACCACCTTATCCCTTTCATTCTCTTACTTCTTAAACAACAGTCCCAACTCAGTAGTACCCTTTAAGTATCTAAGGGTCCACTTCAAAGCTTCCCAGTGAGCTTGTCCAGGATTTGCCATAAACCTACTTATGATGCTGACAGCATAAGCCAAGTCTGGCCTGCTGCAAACCATCCCATACATAATGCTACCAACCCCACTAGCATAAAGGACACTCTCCATGTATCGTTTCTCATCTTCACTCTCAGGTGCTTAAGAGTTTGACAATCTAAAGAGTTGACCAATTGGTGTTGTAACCTGCTTGGCCTCATGCATATTGAACCTTACTAATACTTTCTGAATATATGACTTCTGAGATAAGAACAAGCTGCTCTTCTTTCTGTCTTTTGTGATCTCCATCCCTAAGATCTTCGTGGCAGGCCCCAAGTCCTTTATGTCAAATTTTGAGTTGAGCATACCTTTAATCTTCTGGACTTCCTCCTTGCTTCTGCTAACTACTAGCATATCATCTACATGCAGGAGCAGGTAAGTACTTATGTCATCATCTTGTTTCTTCATGTATACACAACTATCGTAGCTGTTTCTAACAAAACTAGTCCTCAACATAAACTCATCAAATCTTTTATACCATTGTCTTGGACTTTGTTTAAGTCCATACAATGATTTCCTTAGCAAACAGACTTTGTTCCTGGTTTCAGAAGTGCAGTACCCATCTGGCTGGTCCATATAGATGGTTTCTTCCAACTCTCCATGTAAGAAAGCAGTTTTAACATCTAACTGCTCCAGTTCTAAGTCATATTGAGCCATTAATGCTAAAATCAACCTGATTGAGCAATGTTTTACCACAGGAGAAAAAATTTCATTGAAATCAATCCCTTCAACCTGTGTGAATCCCTTTGCAACTAGCCTGGCTTTATACCTAGCCTTTTTCACTCTTAGTATGCCCTCATTCTTCTTGAATATCCACTTACAGCCTACTACTTGTTAGTTCTTTGGTCTGTCCACAAGCTCCCAGGTTTTGTTTTTCATCAGAGAAGCTATTTCCTCATCCATTGCATCAGCCCACTTGTGCTTCTCCTTACTCTTCAGAGCTTCCTTGTAGTTGTTTGGTTCAGCCTCTTCTATCTCTTCTGCAACACTTAATGCGTAGGAGATTAAGTCTGCATGGCCATATCTCTTTAGTGGTCTAATGGTTCTTCTTTGTCTATCTCTCACCAGATTGTAGTCATCCAATCTGGTTTCTAGTTCAGTTTCTTGCTGGTCTTCTACCTCTCCACCTTGAACATGCACTCCAGTCCTTTGGTCAGCCACTATTTCCTGTTGTTGTAGCTCCACCTCAATTGGAACACTCTCCTTTGTAACACTGTTCTTAGTAACATGGCTTTGCAGGTTTGCCATTTTAGACTCATCAAAAACCACGTCTCTTCTAATGATACATTTATGTTGGCCAGGCTCCATACACCACAATTTATAACTCTTGGTTCCGTGTGGGTAGCCAATGAAAATACACCTCAAAGCTCTTGCCTCCAGTTTATCTTGTCTGATATGAGCATATGCCAAACATCCAAAAACTCTGAGGTTGTTGTAGTTACCTGGTTTCCCATACCACATCTCCAAATGAGTCTTTATTCTAATAGCTATTGATGGGCACCTATTAATAAGATAACAAGCTGTTGACACAGCTTCACCCTAAAAGCTTTTGGGTAATCTAGCATTCAGCAGCATGAATCTCACTCTCTCTAGGAGAGTTCTATTCATCCTCTCAGCTAATCCATTCTGTTGAGGGGTATTTCGAACTGTCTTGTGCCTTGTAATGCCATATTTCCTGCAAAACTCTTTAAATTGCTTTGAAAAATATTCCAGGCCATTGTCAGTTCTCAAATGCTTCAGTTTTGTTTCCATTTTGTTTTCAGTGAGAGTTAACTAGTCCTTGAACCGTTCAAAGTCTTCATCTTTTGTTTTTAGAATGAAAACCCACACTCTCCTAGTGTAGTCATCTATGACAGACAAAAAATACCTCCCACCTCCATGTGTTTGAGTTCTAGCGGGACCCCATAGATCACTATGTACATAATCTAATGGTTTCTTTGTTGTGTGAGTTCCAGTAGAGAACTTCACTCTAGTTGACTTCCCCAACACACACTGTTCACAAAACTCCAGTTTACCAACTTGGTCACCACCTAACAGGTTCTGTTTAGACAATTCTTATAGGCTCCATTCACTTACGTGCCCCAACCTCATGTTCCATAATCTAGTTTTGTCAGTTTCAGGCTGAACTACACTAGAGGAGTTACCAATCACAGTTCTTCCGATTAGTGAATATAGACCATTATTTCTAACTCCTTTCATGGAAATTAAAGAGCCTTTAGTTACTTTAATACAACCATTTTCAGCCTTAAAGGTATACCCACTTGATTCCAACATGCCTAAAGAAATCAGATTCCTTTTGAGTTCTGGAATGTTCCTGACATGTTGCAGTATTTGTTCAGCTCCATCAAACATCCTTATCCTGATTGTCCCACTGCCAACCACTCTGCACGCTTTGTTGTCTCCAAGCAGTATAGATCCACCATTGACTAGTTGGAGTATCTCGAACCAATCTTTATGAGGACACATATGGAAGGAGCAGCTTGAGTTAAGAATCCACTCCTTGCTTGATTTTGGCTCACTAATTATTAAAGCTTAAGCCGAATCATAACCATTAGAGACTACACTCACTTCTCCTGAATCTTTTGGCTTTTCTTGATGCCTTTTTCTCCTGTCAGGACAGTTCTTCTTGAAATGGCCTTCCTTGTGGCAATGCTAACACTTGAAAGGTCCCTTTGGATTTTGACTCATTTCTACTTTTCTTTCCTTGTCTCAATCTTGATCTGTTTTGATTATTCTTGGAGTCTCTTCTGTCTGATCTTCCTCTAACAGTAAGACCATCTCCACTGTTCTCCTCATTCATATAATATTTCTTCTGAAACTCTTTGGCTCTAATTAGGGATTGAACCTCTTCCAGCGTAATTGTCTGCACTTTTCCATAAAGCATTGCATCTTTGAAATGCTCATAACTCTTGGGAATAGAGTTTAGCAACAACAATGCATTATCCTCGTCCTCTAACTTGACATCAATGTTTTCAAGATCATCTATGATCTTATTAAACTCATCATTCCGCTCTGAGATTGATTTTTCTTCATGCATCTTGAAGGAGTACAGACGTTGTTTCAAGAAGAGTTTGTTGGCCAGGGATTTCGTCATATAGAGCAATTCAAGTTTAGCCCATAGTGCCTGCGCCGTTGTCTCCCTTGACACTTCCCTCAAAGCTTTATCACCTAGACTCAGAATTATTGCCCTATGAGCTTTATCCAAGATAATGTTCTTTTCTTTCTTGGGAATCTTAGTAGGCAAGGTAGCTGGTCCTTGCAGTGCTTCTACAATGCCCTATTGTACTAGCAGGGCTCTCATCTTGACTCTCCACAAGCCAAAGTCGTTCTTTTCGGTGAATTTTTTGATGTCGAACTTGGCAGATCCCATCATCGTGGTCTGATTCCCACAGACGGCGCCACTTGTTATGAAATCTACCAAAAACTACTGAGTACAATCATAGAATAAGACAGAGCCAGATTCTAACCAAGTGAACACAAATCAACAATCAAGGAAAAACAGTAACCAAGAACACCAAAGCTTTACGTGGTTCAGTCAATGTGACCTACATCCACGGGGAGGGAATCAAAAGAATTCACTAAGATAATCAACAAAGGTTATAAGGCTTCAAACACAGGGATGAACTCTGTTTCAAAGTCTCTCTCTCAAACCCGATACAAGTTTCCCAAGTCCCTTAAAACCTTTCAACCTCTCATTACAAACCCAATTGATTTCCTTGAACCCTCTCAACTCACTTACATCATTATATATAGCCAATGATCCTTCCAAGTTGACCGGTTCACCAATCAGAATCTTTCTTTTCCTTTTACCAACTGTGAAGGCCACTGACAGTTATAAATGAGTTAGTTATGATAGTTTTGGCCTCCAACTATCATAACCACCTCCTGATTCAAGGCATTGCCTTACTCCAGTAATTGTGAGTCACCACAACATGATATGAAAAATGTAACGACCCATCTCGAGTGGACCTACCCAAGGAGGTATCATCACCTTTCAGTTCCCAACACCTCTACCTATATGCAAACAAACAATTTTTTAAGGCAAAATACTTTTCTTTCAATAATCACATGCTTAAACAATTTCAACTATAAATCAAAACAATCTTTACAATACGATAGTCAAATAAAATAAGAAAATAACTTTCAAAAAGACGAAATTAAAGGAAAAATCCCCCCATTGTTGTTAGAGTTGGTGCATACTTCGCGGGACCAAATCTGTAGAACCCCGGACGAATACAGGGGTCCAGCTCCCCGGTGGGTTGGGCCGTGTACATGAGTTGGGCCTGGTTTTTTGCTTGGCAGTTTGGGCTTGGGTCCATGAAGAGCCATAGTTCTGCAGCAGAACAAAAACCTAATTAGACCCTAATTAGGACGTCTTAAGTTGTATATAAATTCTCTTTATGTACTGACCATACATTGTAACAGAGAGATTTGTGAGGTTGATAATAAAAACTTCTAGCAGGATGTAGCCCTATTCTTGGGTGAACCTGGGTAAATCTCGTCTTCTTTTCTTTCAGTTATAATTCGTGTGATTTACAGGTCTCAAATCATTCAATTAGTATCAAAGCTTTGTGTTCGAGGATTAACGATCAAAGATGTCTATTGGATCACAGAATGAAATCGAGAAGTTCGGAGGGACGAGCTTCGAGTTATGGAAATTAAAGATGAAGGATCTACTCATGGATAGGGATCTATGGATGGTGATAGTCGATGAGACACTGAAGATTACAGCATCCACGATAGAGGTGTCACCGGTGGTGGTTTCGACATCATCTTTAGTGACCATCACGGAGTAAGAGAAGCTCGATCGAAAAGCATAAAGTCTGATTCGGCTGTGCCTGGCCGATTATATTCTGATATATGTTTCAGGAGAAAAGACTACAAAAGATCTCTAGAAGAAGCTAGAAAGCCTTTATCAGAGTAAATCTTTGGTAAACAAATTGTTTCTGTGAAAGAAGTTGTACAACCTTCGGATGGTTGAGGGTGATTCTTTCTCTGTTCATCTACATGAGTTCAACACTTTGATAGGTTAGTTATTATCTATTAGTATTGATGTGATAGATGATGATAAGGCCAATATGCTGCTCTATTCACTGCCTGATTCATGGGATAAGTTGATAGTTGTGATGGGTAGTGGTACTACTGAACTGTCTTTTGAGAATGTCGTGGCAGTCCTATTGTCTGAGGAGATGAGGCGGCAGGGTACAAAAAACTCGTTAAATGAGGCTTTATCTGTGAGAGGGTGAAGCCATGATAAAGCTTACAAGTGGTCTGGTGATAAACCCAAGTTCAAGGGAAGATCGAAAAGTAGGGATAAATCTGGGTGGAAGTGTAGGAAGCCTGGGCATCTAAAGAAGGAGTACAAAAGTAAAAGTATGAACCCTGAAAAGCGAACAGGAGAGATATCAGTTTTAGGTAATAGGAACCAGTTTGATGATGATGATGCTGGTGACTTAAATATGGCATCCTGTTTGGCTCAATCAGATCAAAGTGTTTGGATAATTGACACATGAGCATAATTTTTCATGACACCTGATTACGCCCAAAGTATAACACGGTTATTGTACTACAGCTTTGGAGTGTCGATTCCACAGGGAAACAAGTTAATTACAAAAGAAGATGTAAACTTTAACACTAACAATAATGATCAGATGAAAGAATATGAGTTTTAATAATGAAATATTGTGTGAAAGAGTTGTGTAAATATAACAAAATATAAATAAGATATAACAAGGTTCCGGGAATCCTCCTTAGGTTCGTTGCCTTGTTCCACTCTCGATTCAATTGTTTTTATCTCGATTACAAGTTTCATATCCCAAACAAGCAATCGGAAAATATTCAATCAAGCATATTTATAAACTAACATAATTGCTACAAATCACTCATTGATTTCGATTTAAGCACATATGACCGATCTTAAAGATTAGCAAGAAACGACAACATATCACAATGACAATATCGCAGTAATGGACAATCAATAAGATAAATCTACTGGAATCAATCACATCCAAACAACATCAATGGAGGAGAAGGATGCAATCACCGGATTAAGAGAATCTAAAAGAAGAAGAATATAAAGTGCAGCTATCACATGAACTCAAATCCTTCTTACTTAATCAAAGAGTAAATCATAGACAATGTTTTAACAATAAGTCCATACAAATGAATCAAGAACAGGAAATAAGGAACAACAAAACCCTAGGGATTCATCCCTTTCCCTTCTTTGATGATTAGTTTGCCATGGAGCTCAAGGTGGATGAACAATATGGATGCTCTCCCCTTGATTTCCAGCCAAAGAATACTTGGAAGAATGCTAAAATTGGGTCTCTCCGTCCTTGCTTAATGATGGCTGCACACTCCTTAAGCATGTATTTATAGATCACAAGTAGTTAGGGGTATTTTGGTCCAAAAAATGTCATTGTGCAGCCCTCATTTGGTCTTGGAGCGAGTTGGCGCTGGAAAGTGAAGGGTACAGCGCTGGAAAGTGAGGGTGCACCACTAGAAAGTGAGGGCCGCGGCGCTAAGTGGATGCTGTTCTGGAGGCCTGACCTGTGTCTACTAAAACTGCCATAACTTTCTCTAGAAAAATCCTTTTTACAAACCGTAAAATTCTCCAGAAATAGACTTCCAGATCTTTCTAAGCATATATGGCTCATCTCCTGGTTCTTCCTGTATCAATACAGTTTAATCTGCAAAGATGATTGATCTGCACGGGCAATTCTGGCAATTTAGTGAAACTCCTTTCTTGGTTTTTCTTCATCTTGGCTCTTCCGCGACCATTATCTCACTTGAGTATTCATTAAAGCTTTGTGTTTAAAATGATTATAGCTTTTTTATCTCTTTTTTTAAGCTCAAAGTACCTGAAAATGCACTGAAATAAGTCAACGATTCAAGAATAACACTTTAGAGTTATTAAGGTATAAAAGTGTAATTCCAACCTTGATCAACCCTAAAATACTAATAATTAAGTATTGTTTAGATGCATTTTATGACTCTCATCACAACACCCAACTAGCTTATTACTAGTCCCTAGCAATTCAAGCGAAAGACACGAAATGAATTCTTTATTTAGAAATCAAAGCAAAATACAGCAATGCTGGCGTTAACCAAGAGTGATTCAAAAATCTTTGTCTCAAGAATCATGCATAACATACAGCACATAGAATCATTAAATATCACTCAAGTCGAAAAATAATCCAAATGTCAACCTTAAAATCGTTATCAACTCTTAACATCCATCTTACCACAATACATTAGTCCGAACACCTGGATGATTTTGTGTATAACATTCATGAATACAAGTCTTGGCCTCTAAAAACATAATAATTGCTTGACATCAATCACAAATCAAGCTCCATAAGCTCACTTTTCAAATCACTCTCCACTATGTAGAAAAACCACACTACATCGGATCAATAGGTCTTTAATACACTTGTAATGTTAGGCTAGGGTAAAGGTCAAGAAAGAACGGGAAAGTTTAAACAAATAAAAGAACTAAGTCTCTTAATTTAAACACAACCACTTTAAGCACAAGATAACCTTACTTCAACATCCAACTCTTTCAACCATTTTTCGAGCATTTCTAGTAATAAATCATCATTTTTTTTTCTTCTTCCTTTGCCATAATTCATCTTTTTCTTTTACATTGAGGTCAATGCAATATTTAGGTTGCGGGTGGAGGAAACACATTTCCATTTCTTTTCATTTTTCCATTGAACTACTTGGTGTCACTTTCCTTCTTTTCATTTGTTAGGATAATTATAAAAAATAAAAAAAATTTCGAACCTTTGGGAACCAAGTTATCTGTGGAAAAATGTCCGAAGATTGAGGAAGAAGCTGAAGATATAGCGCACGTACCTTAAGCTACTGTGGTTGGAAGCTTGATGTATGCCATGGTGTGTACGAGACCAGATATTTCCCAAGCAGTGGGAGTATTGAGTAGATATATGTCTAATCCTGGGAAAGAGCATTGGACATTAATCAAGAGAGTTCTTAGATATCTTCGTGGCATGTCAGAGTTTACATTATATTATGGAGGTATGGGAGGTAAGAAGAATCTTGATATTGTAGGATTAGTTAATGTTAACTGGGGAGGAGACATTAATAGTAAGAGGTCTACAAGTGGGTATGTGTTCAATCTGTTTGGTGGGGCAGTGAGTTGGATGAGCAAAAGGCAAAGTGTTGTTGCTCTTTCATCCACAGAAGCAGAGTTTGTGGCAATAACTCATGCTGGAAAGGAAGTGGTTTGGCTTTAAAGGTTATGTGCTAAGCTTGGGTTTAAACAAAAAGCAGTGAAGGGAATACTCTAGGGGATGAAGTTCGATATAAAGCTAGGCTGGTGGCAAAGGGGTTCACACAAAAAGAAGGCATAGATTTCACCGAAATCTTCTCACCAATTGTGAAGTACAAGACAATACGGATAGTGTTAGCATTAGTGGTCCAATTTGATTGGGAAATCGGGCAAATGGATGTGAAGACAACATTCTTACATGGAGAGCTCGATGAGACCATTTTCATAAGGCAACCCGAAGGCTATGAGGAAGGAAGGAAGGGAGAGTTAGTGTGCAAATTGAAGAAGTCTCTCTATGGCCTGAAGCAATCACCTCGGCAGTGGAACAAGAGGTTTGATTCCTTTATAATCAGCTTGGGTTTCATGAGGAGCTACTATGACTCGTGCTTATACTATAAGGGGCAGAAGGTTGAGGAAGTGGTGATCATCCTCATCTATGTTGATGATATGTTGCTGGTTGGGAGCAGCATGGAGAGGATAAAGAAATTAAAGACTCAACTCAGTGAGAAGTTTGAGATGAAGGATCTTGGCCATGCACAAAAGATCCTTGGGAAGTGTATCATCTGGGAAAGAGAGAGAAACAGATTGAAGACTTTCAAACTTCCTATATAGAGAAGATGATATTTAAATTCTCTATGGAAGATAGCAAACCAGTGAAGGTTCCCCTTGCTGGTCATTTCAAATTCTCCAGCGATCAATGTCCAAGATCAGAGGCGGAGAAGAAGGAAATGGAGAAAGTCCCTTACTCTAGTGCAGTTGGTTCTATTATGTACACCATGGTAAGCACTAGACCCGACATTGCTCATGCAATGAGAGTTCTCAGTAGGTTTATGAGTAATCTTGGAAAGGAGTATTGGCTTGGGATGAAGTGGTTGCTGAGGTATTTAAAGGGAAGCCCAGGAGTAGGGCTAGTGTATGAGAAGGGGGGTAATGCCATCTGCCTTGAGGGGTTTGCAGATTCAGACTATGAAGCAGACCAGGATAAAAGGAGATCGATTACCTCCTACTTCTTCAACTTAAACGGATGTTGTGTAAGTTGGAAGGCTCAGTTGCAGCCAGTAGTAGCACTCTCAACAACCGAGGCTGGGTACGTAGCGGCTACGGAGGCCATTAAAGAAGTTATATGGTGCAAAGGGTTGCTTGAAGAGTTAAAAGTACTGGATGAACAGGTTGAGGTGTTTTTGTATAGTCAAAGTGCCTTACACTTGTGTAAAAATCCAGTGTTCTATGAGAGGACAAAGCATATGGATGTTCGGTATCATTTCATTCGGGAAAATGTTACGAAATGATGCATCCATATGGACAAGGTTGCCACCGAAGAAAATCCTGTAGATTTGGGTACTAAAGTTCTACCTCTAAGTAAGTTCAATCATTGCCTTGGACTACTTAGAGTAGGAGTCGGTTGATAGATGACTCATGATAAGTTTGGATCCCGAAGCTTTCTACATAATGGTTCAGGTTTAAACACTTAGACAAAGGTAGAGATTGTTGGTATTTGTCTAAGATTTGCACAGGTCCAACCATGGTTCAAATATGGTTAAAGTCTAAGCCAAGGTTGGAGGATTAAATTTTAGCAAGTTAGAAGACTGCACACATGTGTGTGCATCAATTTGGAGCAAGGGAAGGCCATACGCATTAGTGTGTGCACTTCTGCACACAAGCAGAAGGGTGTGCGCACAGCAGCAGAAGGGAGCAGCATCAGGTCAAGGCGCAGCACACCTACTCCAGGGTGCACCTCCCAGCATGCACACCATCAGGTCCGCACCAATGCCGCAGCGCGCACGCCCAGCGCCGCACCGCCCAGGCACACTACTGGGCAGCATGCATAAGGACCCTCTTAGGTGCGTGTGTGCAAGGTAAAAATGCATAGCACCACTTAAGAAAGTGATGAAGGGCCATGATTAAGTGATGATCTTGATCAAAGGGTGAGGATTGAATCTCAAGAATGACCAAGAAGTGGATGGCTATAAAAGAGGTTTCCTAGCCTCATTTTTCATTATTAGAAACACACAAGTTTGTGACATTGTGAGATCAAATGTAAACACATAGAGAGAATTTTGTGAGAGACATAAACACAAGAGGGACTCTTTGTAGTGAGGCTGGTTGTAAAAGATAGAGAAGTCTAGATTAGAAAGAGAGCATTGTTAGTTCTCATCTTCTTCCTTTCTTCTCTTCTTGGTTTTTCAAGAACATTGTGGTTTCTTGAAGGGGATTGTTGTAACTTGTAAGAACCATTTGATTTAGTGCAGAGAGTTTGGAAGAACTCACGAGGATGTAGGCACATTGTCGAACCTCGATAACAAATTGCTTGTCTTCTTTCTTTCTTTGATTTTCTGTTCTTGTGTTCGATTACTGTATTTCTTTCTACAAGTCATTCTAGACTTGGGTGTTTGGAATATCATCACCTGGGCATCTTATCAAGGCGATTTCCAACAAAGAAGCCATACCAACAATGGAGAAGCTTCGGTTGCCAAAGGAGAATAACAAGATGATGTTCTTGTTGTGTGCTCAAATGTGAGCAGGAGGCAAGGCAGCGAGAAGTGGATTATGGATTTCGGGTGCACTTATCACATGTGCCCTCATAAGGAATTGTTCAAGAATTTCAAGGAGATCAATGATAGAAGTGTCTTCTTGGGTAATGACAATTCTTACCAAGTGAGGGGGATAGGAGACATCCAGTTGAGGATGTTTGATGGAGTCACCAGGCTGTTGCAAAATGTGAGGTATCTTTCGGATTTGAAGCGGAATTTGATCTTATTAGGGCAGCTGGATTCCATGGGCTACACATGCAAAGTAGAGGGAAGAAAGATCAAGGTGGCCAAGGGATCTTTGGTAGTGATCAAAGCTGCAATAAAGGATGGACTCTATGAGATGATCGTAGAGACAGAAATCAATGATCAAGCAGCAAGCTTGAAGGCTGCGATGGATAGGGCAGCCCTTTGGCACACTCGCTTGGGACATATGAGCGAAAAGAGCCTGCAAGTTCTTACAAAGGATGGTCTACTTGGTGGTGACAAGGTAGAGAAATTTGATTTCTGCGAATGTTATGTTCTTGGGAAGCAACATCGAGTCAGCTTCAACACTGGAGTGCACAAGTCTAAGGGCATTCTTGACTACATCCATACGAATCCTTAGGGACCAGCAAGAACACCAACACAAGGAGGTAATGTTTACTTTCTGTCTTTAATTGATGATTATTCTAGAAAAATTTGAGTTTATTTACTTAAAAATAAATCTGATGCTTTGAATAAATTTGTGGTGTGGAAAAAGTTGTTGGAGACTCAAACAGGCAGGGTAATTAAGGTTTTAAGAACCGATAATGGCTTAGAATTTTTTAATAAGGATTTTGATAAATTCTGTGAGTTAAATGGGATTCTAAGACATAGAACGGTTGTAAAAACCCCTCAGCAAAATGGAGTTGCTGAGAGGATGAATAGGACCCTTATGAAAAAGGTTAGGTGCATGTTAATTGGGTCTGGTTTACCAAAATATTTTTGGAGGGAAGCTGTGTCTACTACTGCATATTTGGTTAATAGATCACCTTCTAGGGCTTTAGACCTTAAGACTCCTAAGGAGATGTGAAGTGGGAAACCCCCTAAGTTAAGCAACCTTAGGACTTTTGGATGTGCTACGTTTGCACATCAAAAGGATGATAAACTTAGCCCAAGGTCTAAAAAATGTGTGTTTCTAGGGTATGGTGATTGGGTTAAGGGGTATAGGTTGTGGTCCTTAGAGCCAAAATGGACTAAACTCCTAATAAGTAGGGATGTCATTTTTAATGAATTGTTATTTCCCTATTTGGAGAAAACTAACCCTGTAGGGGATAGTGAGGAAACCAATCTGGTATTTGTGGAGAATAGCATCAAGGAAAATTTAGTTCAGGTAAGGAAGGCAAGAGGGTTCGGACCTGGTAGAGACCATTGATGAAGCCCAAGCTCAGGACACTCAAGAGGAGGCTGAACTAGAAGGAGATGATGTAGCAAATCAGAATGATTATCAGCTAACAAGGGACCGGGAAAGGAGGGTGGTCAGACCACCTTTGAGATATTATTTTGCGGATGCTAATGTAGTAGCTCCTTATTCAGAATGAGGGGTTGAACCAGAAACTTACATGGATGCCGTGGAATGTAAGGATTCGTCAAAGTGGTAGCTAGCTATGGAGGAAGAAATGGATTCTTTGAGGAAGAACAACTCTTAGGAATTGGTGCCCAAACCAGAAAAACAGAGAGTTGTGGATTGTAAAAGGATTTACAATATCAAAGAAGGGAACACTCCAGGGGATGAAGTCTGGTATAAGGCTAGGCTGGTGGCGAAGGTGTTCACACAAATAAAAGGCATAGATTTCATCAAAATATTCTCACCGGTTGTGAAATATAAGACGATAAGGATAGTGTTAGCAATGGTGGTCTAATTGAATTGGAAAATCGAGCAAATGGATGTGAAACAGCGTTCTTACATGGAGAGCTTGATAAGACCATCTACATGAGGCAACCCGAAGAAATATCTCTATGGCCTGAAGCAATCACCTCGGCAATGGAATAAGAGGTTTGATTCCTTTGTAACTAGCTTGGGTTTCATGAGGAGCTACTATGATTCATGCTTATATTACAAGGGGTATAAGGTGGAGGAAGTGGTGATCAACATCATCTATGTCGATGATATGCTGTTGGTTGGGAACAACAGGGAGAGGATAAAAAAATTGAAGTCTCAACTCAGTAAGGAGTTTTAGATGAAGGATCTTGGCCATGCACAGAAGATCCTTAGGATGAGTATAATATGGGAAAGGAAGAGAAACAAATTAAAGATTTCTCAGACTTCCTACATAGAAAAGATGATATCTAAGTTTTCTATGGAAGATAGCAAACCAGTGAAGGTTCCCCTTGCTGGTCATTTCAAGTTCTTCAGCGATCAATGTCCAAGGTTGGATGAGGAGAAGAAGGAAATGGAAAAGGTCCCTTACTCTAGTGTGGTTGGATCAGTCATGTTCATGATGGTAAGAACTAGACCCGACATTGCTCATGCAATAAGTGTCCTCAGCAGGTTTATGAGTAATCCCGAAAATGAGCATTGGCTTAGGATGAAGTGGTTGCTGAGGTACTTGAAGGGAAGCCTAGATGTGGGGCTAGTTTATGAGAAGAGGGGTAAGTCCATCTGTCTTGAGGGTTATGCTGATTCGGACTATGGAGCAAATCGGGATAAAAGAAGATCGAGTACCTCCTACTTCTTCAACTTAAACGGATGTTATATAAGTTGGAAGGCTCAGTTGCAGCCGGTGGTAGCACTCTTAACAACTGAGGTTGAGTACATAGCAACAACGAAAGCCATTAAGGAGGCTATGTGGTGCAAGGGGTTGTTGAAAGAGTTGAAGGTACTAAAAGAGCAGGTGGTGGTCTATTCGGAAAGCCAAAGTGCATTGCACTTGTGCAAGAATCTGGTGTTCCATGAGAGGACAAAGCATATGGATGTTCGGTATGATTTCATTCGGGAAAATGTTACGGAAGGATGCATTCATGTGGATAAGTTGGCCACGGAAGAAAATCCTACAGATCTAGGTACTAAAGTTCTACCTTTAAGTAAATTCAATCATTGCCTTGGACTTCTTAGAATTGGAGTCGGTTGATATGGTGACTCAAGTTGAGTTTGGATACTGAGTTCTTTGCACAACGGGTTCGGGTTTAATCTCTTAGATAAAAGTAGAGATTATTGGTATTTGTCTAAGGATTAAATGGGATGGAAGCATGAAGCTTCATCAGCATCAGGTCAGTGCAGTGCGTCGCTGCCTGGCCTTATGCGCCGCAGCCTCTAGCAGCTCCAGATGCTCATCCCTCTAGGCCGAGCCAAGGCTTAGCCTCCCCCATGCCGCGACATCCAGCAAGGATGAAGAATGGAACATGGTTAAAATGCACAGGATTATTTAGATTCTTAGAGTGCCATGAGTCTTTGGTTCTTGAGATCTAAGGGTTGAGATTAATCTCAAAGATTGGATGAGGAAGTCATTGCTCTATATAAAGGGTCTTCTAACAACAAGTGAAGATATCGTCATCGTAATCTCAAATACAAGATCATCATACAAGAGAATTCAAGTGCAAGTGTGAGAGTGAGAGTGCAAAGACACAAAACACAAGAGAGGCACTAGAATATATCTCATTCAAGAAAGGCTGGTTGTTTAGAAAGAGAGTAGTATAGATTGGGGATTCAAGGGCTTGTAATTGGAATTCTTCTTGGGGAAAATTCCAAGGAAACACTAGTCCTTATCACTTTCTTTTCCATTCTTTCGTTCTTCAAGAACAAGAGGATTCTTGAAGAGGTGTTGCTGTAACTTGTAAGAACTCATTGATTTAGTGTAGAGAGCTTGGAGTAGCTCACGGAGATGTAGGCACATTGCTTCTAGAGATTTCCAAAATGTGTCTTTAATCACCAATTAAACATTTAACTCTCTTGAATCTCACTACTATACACTGCTCCCATCATCAATTAAAGATTTATTTTTCTGAACACTATTGCTTAATTTGTTTATGATTGCATAGAAGAATGACATAGAGCCCGACAAGAGTCAGTTTTACAAGGACACTCAAGGATAAAATGGTGGACGACAATTGAAGTTGAGAAAACATATGTAGGATTATTAACACAATGGAAGATAAATTAATTTTTAATAGTACTTTTTATTTAAGACTTATTTCTTAATTTATGTAGGAAGAAATGGTGAAGTTGAAATCTCAACGTACTCAAGAAGGTGTGGATCCAATGAGTATCAATAACATATTGGATAAGATACTCGAGACCAGTTTAGGTTATGTCAAAGGCCTTGTATATGGTCTCAAACCTATTACTTCTAAAGCATTTTAAGCTAGAAATGCTGAGTCAGAGGATATTCTTCAAAAGAAACAAGATGAGCTGGAAGCATGTCAGTCACAATTATTAGACATGATAAGTTATTTTTTAGGCCAAGTGAAATGTTGTGTCAGCTTGGTAGACTCAAATTTATGAAGCTTTTATAACATCAGGAATCCTGTAGCATGCCTCCATGTTTCAAGGTTAAATATAATTGAGTATAGAATTTTAATGAAAATAAATTAATGCAATGGAAAGTTAATTGTATTGTCATAAAGTTTGAAAGAAAATTTAACAATTTAGCATATAGAACTAGATTTTTTTTAACAAAAAGAAACGATACATATAACTAGATTCAAGTTTTTAAATATGAATATTCTACCTTATGTATTACACGAATATCAATCTATATTTGTAAATAAGATCATTGTTGTATAAATGATAGTATGCCACTTGTTAACTAATTATTTTTTTTAAATGATGGTTGCAGGATCCAATGTGTCGAATACACCATCATAAGGAAAGACTTGAGGAGTTGACCCATGTCTACTATTTGAATTAAACAGTTCAAATTTTATACAATAATTAATGATGAAGTGAACTTGCATATGACCTATTATGCCTTTTGAATTGTTTTTATTAGCTGATAGGATGTCTATGAGACTTTATTTTTGTTAGTTAAATTTTAATAAAAAAATGGTTCTTTCTATGTGATATGCATACTATTTAGAATGTGTATGTATGTGTATATAGTTTTTCACCAATAGAAGGTTTCTACTATGTTCATTGACGAAATTATTTGGTCACTAAAGACATTTTAATAAAAAAAATGAATGAAAGATGGCATTAATATTTTGTTATATAAATGAACTAACACAAGTTTTCGAGATGATAAAAATTTATCATCAAATGGGAAACAAATATGGTGCTTTTCATTCCATAACATAAAGTTTTATAAGTTTTGTAATGGTTTATCTTTTGTCAGAAAAAAACAGTTGCAATAGTCACAAAAGGTATTCAATGAAGAGTGATCTTTCGTCACTAATATTATTTATTTATGATGGTTATTGTTTCATGACAAAAAAATTCTCAAATTTTTTTGACACCAAACCTTTCGTCAGCAAAGTCAGCATTGTCATTAATGTTTATCACAACCAATTAACTCAAGTTTTTGGTGATGAATTTAAGGTATTTAATGACACAACTTTAACAACTTTTGTGGCACACATAGCGTTACCAAAACACAAGCCTTTTGTGGCGTTCATTTTTCATTGTGTGTACTAAACTTGAGTCGTATATGTAGTGAAGATTTAGGATAATTAATGACAAAAGTGTATTAGATTCAGTGATTAATAGAGCATCACAGAAATTTCCTCCATTTGGTGACACATAGCATCGTCCTCTATAGTGAAACATAACTGCCTATTTAGGGCGCTTTGGAACCTTCAGCGACGACATGTTATTAGATCTCATGGTTTATCAATATCTTTAATCAACCTATCTATCAATTTTTTGGTAGTGAAAATTAACAATCAAGTTTAGATGAAATCATGTTGTGTGTTTATCATCAGTCTATCTAGAATTGAAATTAAAGATGATAAATTGTTGCTTAAGGTTGTGACAATCTTTTATTCATGATGGTAAATGTCTAATGAATTACAAGTTGTTTTTACCAAAAAATTTTAATCTGCTTGTTTTTATGCATGTACATTCATTTCCTATATGTTTTATTATTACTAGCTATTAGCTTTTAACATAATAGGAACAAAAAAGATTCAACAAATATAAGGAAAGGAAAAGTGCACTAAAATTAAAATGGAGCACAAATAGCAGTACTTATTAAACAATTTCTAAATCATCTTGGACTTCTTCAAAAGACAAAAATGTAAGATTTATTGGCTTTAATATAATAAATTTTAAATCACGTGTGTGAAACATTGATAACAGTTTAGATTCTTCAAACTCCAAGCAGTCTTTTACTGGAATTTTTACGGAGAAAGATACATGACACAATAGTTTATCTTTAAATCATATAGAAATAGATCCTTATACCATGCATTTTTCATGATCCCGAACTAAACAAATTTTTTTTTTCAGCTTTACCAAAACTACGCGTCCTCTGATTGGTGATCATTTAAATGTATTTCAATGCATGCATGGTTCAGTAGTAAGAGGAATTTGTTGTCCTTTCTGTCCGTACAATGAAACTTGCCGTGGGACTTAATAAGAAAAAGAGAGAATCTATACTTCTAATTTTTAGAGATTTAAAATCTTTTTAATCTTTTCCGAAGTTTTAAAAAAGGTAAAAACTTCATTGACTTAACATTTCCAGAAATTCCATGACTTAGGCTAATTTATACTATTAAGTTTTCATAAATAAGGAAGGGGGAATGAAGTGCACTATAGAAAATTGTAGGTGAGAATTTGTATAGGACCCATCAAACACTAGCCTATCAATCAAATTTGTTTCTATGTAAAATGTACTATAACGTAAAATTAATTTCAGTTTCGTTTGTTTACATGTAAAATGTATTACAATGGAAAACCAAATTTATTTAAAATGAGATCATGTAAAATTATAAGTTTTCAGTTAAATTTTCTTTGTTTGGTTGAAGTATGAAAATAAATGATGAAAAATGTTAAAAATAAACAAAAAGATAAAATTAGTGATGTAATATGTGAGAGAAATTTTAGGAAAGTGAGTGAGTGATTTCTTTTATAAAAAAAAGAACAATTTTCCAATCACTTATAAAACAACTTACGCCAGAAAAAAAAATGAAAATTGTTTTGTTAAGTTTTTCACTTACCAATGTAAAGTCTTATTTTACATAAAATTGATTTTCATATGATCTATTGAGTGTAACACATATGACCTATTGAGTCCGGTAAAGGATATTTTGGTGGGTTATGACCAATCTGACCTCATGGATTTTCTAAGTTTGAGCTTTGAATAATGAATACCTTTCAATCCAGTTAATTAAATTTTGATAATAAACGTTGAAGTTTTTGGTCAGTTATTTAAGATGCAGAACGATGACTAATATTGAAAGCTATTTGTATGTCACAATATTGACAAGCATAAAAAAAAATTAATAATAATTGTTATCCATCTTTCTATGTTTACTCACTTAACTTGAAATGCTTTTAGCTTTGATAGAAATTTTTTATTTTCCTCAAAAGAGAAAATAAATTATAAATTTTTTCTACATAAGCCCGTTTTCCTTTCATCTTTTCTCTTTTTTCACCCTCAAGGAAAGGGCCAGTCTCCAATATGAAGGTTATGCTAACGAGATTGCATAGACTCTAAAAGAATTGGAGTGTATTCTTGGGTAAGAGAATGTCTTGCTATACATGAACAACACTTCACCCAAAAGTTTAAATTAATAAGTTGTGTACTAATCCATATATATACTGCCTTTTCTCTTTATTTTACTTCCAAGCTTCGAATTCATACATGAAATCTTTTCCAATATGATCTTCTAGAAAATTAAATTACTTCCACATTTCAACCACAAAACATTAAGGATACTACTACAATTTTTATATATCTAACCAGTAAGCCAAAAGTTTAAATCAAAGTTTGAACAGGTCTTGTGAGCGCAAAATAGGAAGAAGTTAGATCTTCCATAAGAGATATATTGGAGAGTTCTAATTTAACACATACAAGGTTCGTAATATTTTGAATGGTACGATAAGGCATGGGGGAGGATGAAAGAGCAGGAACAACTGTAGCAAAAGAAGCTGAAGATGCCATGGGAACGTTTGAAAGGATGTAATGAGAAGGAGAAAGAAAACAGAGAGGGATAGGTTCAGATTACTACTGCTCTGATACCATGAACGTCCTAAGGTTTTAGGAATTTGGCAGTGTATCCTAAATTGGGTTTAGATCTGCTTTTATATACATCTATCTATAAGGGGCTCAGTTTCCATCATTTACTTTTTTCATCCTTTGAGAAAATGACCTAATCTCAACCATTAATGTATATATGAATCTCACATAATATATAAATTTGTGGATCCTATATAATACATGAAAGGTTGAGATCGCATCTTTTGATCAAGGACGAGGATGGAAGCCAAACCCATCTATAAGAATCAATTACAGTAATATAGGAGAGATTCTCTCCCTTAAAACAAGGTGATTCTTTGACAGATTTGTATAATGAAAGAAGATTTTATATTCCTAATTTCATGGGAGTAGAATGAATGTCAGTTGATTAATCTGGTAGGCTTTATAAAAATTGGAGTGTCTTACTCTTGGGTAAGAGAATGTCTTGCTATACATGAATGACGCTTCACCCAAAAGTTTATATCAATAAGTTGTATACTAATCCATATATACGGCCTTTTCTCTTTATATTACTTCCAAACTTCGAATTCATTCATGAAATTTTTTTCAATAAGATCTTCTAGAAAATTAAATTACTTTTACATTCCAACCACAAAACAATAAAGATACTAGTTTTTATTTAACCACCAAACCAAAAGTTTAAATCAAAATTTGAAACACAGTTACAAAACGATAAGGTTCCATAATTTATTTTAAAGAAGTTTCAGCTATTCTTCTCCATAGATATCATCAAAACATATAATACCTTGTAAAATTTGTCCAGAAAGAACATTCGGTAACAAGTTGACATAGAAAATCTCCATAAATATCAAAGCACTCCTCGACTCTTCACATCCGCATGAGGTCTCATCTGTTAAGGAAAAACATATGAAAGATTAAATTTTGTCACATGATTCACTCTAGCTCATCCTATGATGATGGATTGTGACTAAATTATCAATTAATATGATGTTGCATCTTTGGAAATCTTTGTAATTTTGCATCATTTTTTTATGCTGATTAAAGTTATATTTTATTTTACTATTAAAAAAAGTGTGATATTGCACCATGATATGATCGTACTAAGACATCTTATATTTGCTCTTAATAAAATTATAAAGCAGGTTAAAAGTTAAATGATCATGAAGATAAAAAAAATTACCATTTATTTAGTAGCATACATCTTAGATGGGAGTCGATGGGGAGACCAATTTCCTCAAACATTGGATCATAGAGTGCATTCTTAATTGGCCTGAAATCACCAAACCTTTTGGGTTAAATTCCTATGAGTGGTGGAAAGAAATTTATACTATGGTTTGATGAAGATAAAAATTAAACATGACTATGTAAAGTTCCATAAAACAACCTTTGATCCATAAGATTGGAAATACCAGAGCTCCCAACTTCATTTTCTAGAGATTGTGAATCCCTAATCAACAGAGCCTGTTCTCCCAAAGTGGGTAATGTCTGCATTCAATTAAAGTAAAAACGAATATCTTATGGTCAACTTAGTTATACTAAAATGCGTGATTTTATTTTGAAGTCTCGATATGTCCTTAATTGGTTTTCCACTATTATTGTTCAATCTTATGAAGAAGAGAGATATTAAACAAAACGTTAATGTGTACGAATTTATCTCAAGATAATATGTAAAGAAAATGCAATACCTTGGAGTGTCTAGATGATTGCTCAAATTCAAATCTTCCTCTAGCATGACCACGCCTCGAAATTCCTTGCTAAATTTTTTTTTTCAACCAAAATTTTATAAGGTCAGTGTAAGATGCACAATAAAGCTTGAAAAAAAAGTGCTATTAAAGAGGCCCTTGAGCGAGATTTTTACTTGTTGAGCCCTCGAGCTCAAGATTGGATTTGGTATGGAACTGTCAAGGTTTAGGTATGAAGCACTTGGCCTGGTAGTTTGATTCATTAGTCCCTGGAGACCTTGTAGCCTATAAGAATTTTAAGAGTAAGAAATTATAAGTTGTTCAATATATCAACAACTTGAAATTAAGATAATTAAATAGGCTATTCGGCCAGCAAAGAGTCTTCTAACTGTGAACTGAATGTTGGCACCAAAGGGAGTTGATTGACTTGTCCGTTATCAAATAATTGTTGATTCCTAAAATTAAGAAGTTTTCAGCAATTCAGAAGATTAAGCAGTTCATATTTACAGCACTAAGTAATGTTAATTAGTATTGCATTTCAGTGAAGTATCAGGTTAATTTTCTATATAAAAAATATAATATTTAACACATTGAAACCTATAGATAATAGATGGTTACTTACCCTGGAAAAATGACAGATTCTAGTTGCATCGAGTTAGAAGGCTGAACATCAAATGGCACAGGCATAAGCTGAACTAGGTTATGTTGCTGACTCGGATCATTTAAGTTTTGGAACTTGAATTCCAAAAATTAAATATAAATTTAAAATAAAATAATTGAAAAGAAAAAAAAATGAAGAAAACAAGTGTGTACACATTAAATTACATATATATGATTTTTTGTTATATGTATTCAGTAAATGCCATGTATAATAAATAAAACTTGATAAAATTAAGCAAAAAAAAGAGAAAAAAAAGTGAAAGATCTGGTACCTAGAAGGCATGGTTGTTTGGGGTTGGACAAACTCTAATAAACTAGATTTCCCTCTACCTTGAGTAAATTGTTTATGATAAGTTGATTGAGAGGTCCTAAAATAAGAAAGTATAACTCAATGATCTAGCTTATCACTACTTGAATGTTAACTCATATAAGGGTTAAGTTTGCAATAAAAAGATGAAACTAAGTTATGTTACCTTAACATAAATTAATAACATGGAGTTGGTATGTTATGAATCATTTGAATTAGCTCAAACGACTTACCAGTCCATTTTTTTAAGTTTGTTTTACAAAAATATTAATACTCATACCGATAGATGATGAAATCTAAGTCATACCAAAATGGAGTAGTTAGAGGCCTATATGGAGGGTTTCGTTGCTGAGAGATCAGATCTGGTCACTGTAGGTTATCATTTAAGAATCTGACTCCTGTCTGATTATACAAGTTCAATACATTATAGTGAAACTTAACACAATAAAATTTTAAAAGAATAAAAAAAATAATTAATAAGTACTCACTGCGTTTTGAGGGTCGAACAATGCAAGCTGATTGTTGCCTGAAATATTGCTTGATATGTTTCTTAGAAGTTCATCCCCAAATAATGTGTTGTACTCGCGATTAAGTGGATTTATATCATGATCCATCGGTGGACGCCTACGTTGATGTTTTTTTTGGAAAGAAAACAAGTATAAGCATAAAGGATATCTAATTTACAATGCAACTTAAAACCAATTTCGATAATTAATATCATTAAGCATAAAAGATAAGTTTAGACATACAGGAGATGTTTAATCTGAGCAGCATTCAGTTGATTTGAGTAAACCAAATTGGGTTGCTTAGCCTGAATTGCACAGTTTTGTGGGTTATTCACCTCCTGGATCATGAGAAAAAGGGCAAACATGGTGATTAATAGCTAATTTATGTGGTGATATAACTAACTAGGTTGCTTCTCTCTCTATTAGTTTAGATGTAAATAGTTTTGTATGTACCATTGTCAACAAATTGATTAGTGGAGTCTCAATCAATGGAGTATTAGAGGAGGTGGTTCCCAGTCGCAGCATGGTGGGAGCATTTACAATAGAAGAATTTGAGTTTCCAATATCAGCAATCATTGGAGGGTGATTATCATATTCTTTAGCTAGCAATGACTGGATATCCATGCCATCCTGACCAAACATTAACAAAAATGAAATGAACCTAATATATATTTAGTATATATGTCAAATAAGGTAAAATGGTTTAGAGTTAGAATATGATCGATCTATCAAATAAGAGATGGCATGTTAATTTATACATAAAGAAAGCAATGTACTGTTACCGGATTGTAAGTTCCTGCAGGTGTCCCCATAAGCGAAGAATTGTTGAATGGAGGTGAGGGCTCCAAAACTTCACAATTGTTTTGTACAGATATTGGGGCTATCAGGTTCTGGTTAGAGTTTGAATGATTCATTAGTGGCAGATTGCTTCCACTTGATGATCCTAGCTCCACAGCCTCCTTATCAACCATCATTACCCAAAACTTAATTAATTAGTTCAATAATGAAATTTTTTATTACTTAATTAAAATAATTGAAAAATGAATTAATTATTACTCACAAATATCTATATATTAATTTCATCTAAAGAACATCATAACAAAATGCCTCCACATGCATACTTACATTTGATAAGTTCCCATCTGTTTCATTTTGCTCAATTTCAGGTGATTGTATATTCTCTTTGTTAATAAAGTCATGATCATAATCAAAGTTCAAGGCAAAGTCCCTACATGGATCTCCTTGTTCATCAGCTGAGCCGAACACCATTTGATTCTGGTAGTTGTTGAGAAGAGGAAATAAAATTGGTCATTCTTCGCAAATTAACTAGTTTTTTTAATGGTAAAAGATAATTTTATTAATGAAACAGCAAGCTGCAATGGATAAATATTAAGAGAAACGAACAATCACACAAACAAAGCAACCAAGCAAAGTGACAAAAAAGTATATTAAAAATAATCATTTTACTTTTTAATGGCCTAATCTCATTTTGATCTCACCTTAACAAGTCAACATAAAGTTGACAAAAGAATCATGCTAGAACTAATTAAGTACCCATTTCTGTATGCTGAACTTGATGGCAAATTACAATGAAAACTATCAGATTGATTTAAATTAAATGGAAATGATATAGTCTAAATTAAATACATTGCGTTTTGACATGAAAAGGGATTATTTTAGATTCCTTGCCTAGTTTTAACACATGAAAATTAGTTGTCACATTTTCTAGTAAAATAGTCAAATCAATTAGTAAAATAAGTCACATTTGATAGTAATTGTCACATTTGGATATTACTCCCAAATATGATAACTTACTACCAAATCTAAAAACTTTACCTGCAAGGATAAAATTTACCATATAAGTTAGTGAATAGCCACTATAAATTCTTATGGTGGGACCCACTTGCACATAAATCATTACAATTGGTGATTTCAGTTACTGAGTGCTCATGTCCAGCAGTGCTAATTTCTTTGTAATAACCATTCACTGTGATGAATAAAGAAAACACTAACGTTTGCTAATAATAGTTAATGTCTCAAGGGAAGCCTTAAACTATGAAAAAAGGCTAATCATACTCCAGCGACTTTGCAAATCTGTAAGAAATAAGAAAATCAGTCAGAATATCAGCCCATGTACCTCCTGCAATATGCTTTCCTCTCTACTAACTACGTTTTCAGTACTGACATTGTACGCAAATGGCCGAGATGTTCTCTTTTCCTTAATACTCCATATATAGATTTATTTTTCCTACATAGAAAAAATTGACTTGAATGTTTTCTGTGCTGACATATATACATAAACATACAAATATAGATTTAGATTATATATAAAGTTATATTTTAAGTTATAAGAAATATTGGGAGAAACTTAAGATAAATAGCAACCATAACAAAGGTAAAGAAGCTCAAAACAAGATCTATGTATACTCTCATTCATCCCAAAAAAAAACAAATCAAGATCTATGAAATTCACCTCTAGATTCTTTACAAAGTTCATGCTTACAGTAAAGATTGAACTGCAGCCCTGTAAGAAAATAAATTTAAAATCAAAACAAGAAAAAGTAATTACTGATCAATGCTCATTCAAGGAAAAATACACACCTTTGCAAAATTAAGGATCTCCTTTACGTTTGATCTTTTTCAAGATGGCTACATGAAATAGCTAGATAAATGTATATATCAATTGAGGAGGCTGGAAATGAAATGAAACAAGAGAAGGACAGTATGAGAAGTATAAGATAAGAAGACAAATGGTAATGCTGATATTTTCTAGGGGCGGAACGAAAAGATGGAATAAGAAGACAAAGCCCTAAGTAATGGAACTAGCTTATTTATATAGGAAAACTATGTATATTGTGTATGCGTCATTAAGTTAATGGTGGAACATTTTATTTATCAAAAATTTTTTTCAGAATTTTCATGAATTTATTTTATTTTATTTTATAAAAGTATGAGGGCCAAGTAAATATGCACACAATATGGCAGAAGAAGTTATTCACAAATAAAATTCCAACGTGTTTTCCAAGTTTTGAATTTTTTGACCAATTATCGTAAACTTAAATACTACATGTGTACAGCATTTGAATTATGTCTGTTAATACCGTTAATCATTTATCCATAGTTAGTTGTATTAAATTTCAAACTGTGTTTACAATTTTTTTCAATATGCTTGTGCATGTTTATTGCATGTATCTTCATTTCCTAGCGTAGGTTGTGACCTAGGTGAAAGGGGATTCGAGAATGACATTGAAAAGGTAGAACCCCACCTAGTGTAGGTTGTGACCTAGGTGCAAGGGATCTGAGGATAATATTGAAATGGTAGGACCCCATCTAGACAAGGTTGCGACCTAGGTGAAGGGGATCCAAGGATATGGAAACATAAGAAATGTACCGGTACATGGGGAGACGTCCCAGTTGTATTATAATTAACCCAAGGAAGGAAAACAAATTAAAATGGGAAACAAAATAGTCCTTATTGACATTGCATTAAATAGAATTTTTATAGAATAATTATGTTGATTTATATAATGTAAATGATTAGTTTTAACCAATGAAGGGTACATAATATTTTTAAATATGATGAAAGTATATCTTGTGTGTTTAGGATGATTTTGGATATACATTGTAGTGAAGAATAACCTTTTTGGTTACCTACTTTTTATGTTGTAAAAGTTGTAAAATGACTAAAGATTTTTGTTTGCAATAATGATTACTTCAAGTAATGTGATACTCATGGAACTTCTATCTTATTCCCCCTATTTTAACGTTTTCAAAAATGTTTACTAAAGACTTTGAAGTTGACAGATAAAGAAGTTGAAAAGGAATAAACTTCTTATTTTAGGTGGGTTTTTACGTGGGGCATCCTTACTCTATTTTTGTTAGGAGTTTAAAGTGATGTGCTTTATATCCCCATTTTTGGAAAAGTATGTATGTTTCTAAATTATTATGAATGTGGGTTACCTAAAGTATATCTCACTTAAATTTTTGGTCTTAACCAAGATGCAATGTACAAAAACTAAAGGGAATATGGTAGTGTGCATGCATATAGTATGATTATAGCACATGAAGGGAGGATCAGGATCACAAGTTTTATTATAGGATCGGGTTCTAAATGCCCAAAGATAATGATGCCATTTTGAGTAGGATCCATTCGGTTATCTCGGGATGGGTCATTACAATTTCGGTATTAGAGATTTAGGTTTAAGGTTATATAGACTTTAGTTGCATGGTGTATGGGGATTTGATAGACGAAGTTGCAAATTGTTATCGGGAAGTGGGAAATCTAAGGAATTGTGGATATAATACTGAAGAATTTATAAGAATGATAAGAATCTTGAGAATAAAGTTGAATTAACTTATGTTGGGATGTTATATGCATTAGTATTTTGGAATAATTTTATGGTGTTTGGTGAAATTTTATTGATGATACCCCGAATGATAATTTTGGATATAAATGCTTTGATGTGATGAAATGATCCAGTTGATATATTATTCACAAGTGTTTTTTATGTAGTTTAATTGTTGAAAAATGGGTGTAGGAAGGTAAAAAGAGTTGAGGAAGGTTTTCTCATTAATTAATGTTTGATTTTTATGATCATTAATTAATTGATATCGGACTTGGAATATTTTGAAAGTTCGAATTGAAATACCATCAGAAAATATAGAAACATCAAGAATTGGGAAGTTACATTGATTCATATAAATTGTAAGCGTCTATTATGAAATAGGATTTGAGAAGGGTGATTAATATTTAGGTAGAGGTTTAGATGGATTAATGAGTATAAAAGAGGAATAATAGCAATTGTTGGGCAAGTAGTAGCATAAGGAATCAAGTATAGTGGGAAACCACTGAGCTAAAACAAAAAAAGATTTAAGTAAAGTAATTGTTGGTATTTTTCTAAGGATTAAACGGGAGTTGAAATTCATCATCAGGACAAGCTGTGCGCCATGGCCCAGGTGGTGTGCGCCGCGGCCACCAGCAAAGGAGAAGACCTGGAGGAGGTGTGCACCGTGGCTCAGCCTCCCCCATGCCGCGGTGCCTAGAAAGGATGAAGAGGGTGCCCTGGTCCGCGCCGCGGCCCAGCCCAATCCAAGCCTCAGCATGCCCTGTTCCAAGCCTTAGCACGAGGCACACCTGACGCTTATGTTTCAGTATTTCAAATGGTACGTAAGGCATGAACAAAATGCACAGGATCACTTAGAATTGATTAAGGGCTAAGGTTGTTGGTCCTCAAGATCTAAGGGTGGATATTGATCCTCAATATGGGTCAAGAAGTTGGTGCACTCTATAAAGGGTCACCTAGCTTCAATCTCCAAAAAAGTGTGAGGAATAACTTGTGATTGAAAGTGAGGAAATTGTAAGAGTGCAAAGACACAAAACAAGAGAGAGTCATTGTAAAGGCTGGTTGTTTAGAAAGAGATAGTAGAATAGAAAGCGGATTCAAGGGCTTGTAAAGGGAATTTTCTTGGGAAAATTCCAAATTCCCCGGTTAGTTCTTATCACTTTCTTTTACTTCTTCTTCTTTGGTTATTCAAGAACTTAAGTTTCTTGTTCTTGAGTTTCTTAGAGAGAGTTGCTGTATTTTTAGAGAACCATTGATTTAGTGCAGAGAGTTCTGATGAGTGAAAAATATTGTATATTTTGGCCACTTAATTTACATTTGTTAGCTTAGGAATTTGTTACTTTGAGTTGTTTTCATTGTTTTTCAAGTTTACAAGCACTGGGAAAGGAGTTTCACTAAAATTGCCCGAATTGCCAGTACAGATCAATCATCTTTGAAAATTAAACTGTATTAATTCAAGAAGAACCAGGATATGAGCCATATATGCTTAGAAAGATCCAGAAGTCTATTTTCTGGAGAATTTTACGGCTCATAAAAATGATTTTTCTACAGAAAGTTATGGCTGTTTTAGTAGAAAAAGGTCAGGCTGTGCGGGCTGTGCAGGATTTTAGCATGAACAGAAGTTTTGAAGGGCATGTGAAGACTTAAATCCCACATCCCACATTGGTTGGAAACATATTTCTATATCCCACATCGGATTGGAAACACATTGCACTCGTGGTATTCACCTATATAAACACCATCTGACTCCATCATTCAGTGTACAATTCCTGAGCCACTTTGGTGTTTACCAGTGGACGTCCGCTAGCATTCTAGTGGATCCCGAAGGCATTGCTACCACGAGGGGAAGCGCCGCCCGTCAGCGAGTGGAATTTCTCCAATGTAAAGTTGTTTATTTATTTATTTTTATTTAGTTATTGTAGTTTAATGTTTAGCACTTTTATTATGAATTATAGTTTCATAGTTATGAGTGGCTAGACTCTTCAGCTAAGGTTGAAGATGAAGCCCCGTCGTTGTTTGGCGTAGTAGTTCAGATTTGGTTGTACAAATCTGACAATTTTTAGTATAAAATGTTCTGTCAATTATTTGAGTTAATCTTATAATTGATTGAGTTTAAGTTGTCTGTTGGATATTCTTTGTGTTTCATCTGATGGATACATTGAATGCTTTTCGATTAAATTGGATTTCCTTTGTGATTTGTTAAGAGCATATACATTGGATGCTTTTGGTTTAGTTGGGATATTCTTTGTTTTTTGTCTTATAGTTGGATTCATGGAATGTTTTGATAGGCTATATTTTTAGAACATATATGCTTAACTTCGGTGGGGTGAATTCGGAAACCTTAGTGTTTTAATTATTATTTTTTAAATCAACTTAGTTTAGTTTATATTTCTTTTGCAATATCATTCACAATTCGGAACTAGGTTAAGATAAAGTTAGTTTAGATTAAAAATATATTTTCACAACGCAATTCCCTGTGGATTCGACCTCGCACTTGCACAACACTATACTGCAAACGACTCGTGCGCTTGCGAGTAAATTAAAACTCACAACAAGTTCAGAGGAACTCACGGGGATGTAGGCTATTGCCGAACCTCGATAACAATTGTTGTGTCCTTTCCTTTCTTTGATTTCTGTTTCTGTTTTCGATTCACCTTTACAAGTCATTTTAGACTTGGGTGTTTGGAAGATCACCTCCTGGGCATCTCCAAGGTGATTTCCAACAGCGGTATCAGAGCTAGAGGAGATACCACAATAGTGGTATCAGAGCCAGAGGAGCTTTGGACAGTGGGTATCGAAGCTGGAATAGAAGGTGTCGGAGTCAAGACTCTAAGAATCAAATATCAACTTCTTGGGTGATTTAAGAATGATGTAAAGATCAAGATCAGATCGTGTTCTTGAGGGTGATTCAAGAACAGTATTGAGATCAATCTTCGATCGTGTTCTTGAGGTTTCGAAAAAGTTGGAAAACAATTGTGGGTGTTGCATAAATCTGAGATTTTCTTCGCAAGATGGCTTTAAATTTCATTGTTGAGAAGTTTGATAGAAAATGAGACTTTGCCCTTTCGAAACGGAAGATCAAAGCTGTTCTTATGCAACAGAAGGTGGACTTGACTATTGGAGAAGATGATGCTTTTCCAGCAAGTATCACGGAGGACCAGCGGATTGAGATGAAGAAGATGGCGTACAACACCATTTTCTTGCACATGTCGGATAGTGTCACAAGGAAGTGCGAAGACTCAGAAGATCCAGCTGTCATATGGAAGAAACTAGATGAGCTGTTTCTTACCAAAACTCTCCCTAATAAAATTTATCTTCTTAAAAGAATCTTTTAAAATGGATCCTAATAAAGAGTTGCAAGATAATCTTGATGTGTTTAACAAACTAGTTCAAGATTTTGCTAGTTGTAGTATAAAGTTCCCGGATGAACAATTGGCTGTTATTTTGTTAAATTCTCTTCCTGATTGTTTTGAAAGTTTAATTAATGCAATTGAATATGGAAGAAATACACTAACCAAGGAAATCATGATTAATGCTATAAAGGCTCATGATTTCAAAGCCAAGATGGGAAGCATCAAGTGGAGAAGGGTTGTTCATTAGAGGAAGGCCAGCAACTCGGAATGGCAGTAGCATTCATGGCAACTACCGGGAGAAATCAAGTGGTAGAGGGCAGAGCCATGGGAGATTGCATTCCAAATCAAAGTTTGGAGGGAAGCGATGCTTCTACTGCAATAAGGAGGGTCACTTCAAGAATGATTGCAAGAAGAAGATATGAGATGAGAGAGGAGGAAGCCATACCAAGAATGGAGAGGCTTCGGTTGCCAAGGGAGAACAACAGGATGATGTTCTTGTTGTGTGCTCAATGTCGAGCAGGAGGCAAGGCAGCGAGAAATGGATCTTGGATATCGGGTGCACTTATCACATGTGCCCTCACAAAGATTGGTTCAAGAATTTCAAGGAAATCAATGATGGAAGGGTTTTCTTGGGGAATGACACTTCTTGCCAAGTGAAGGGGATAGGAGACATCCAGTTGAGGATGTTTGATGGAGTCACAAGGCTGCTACGGAATGTGAGTATCTTCCGGATTTGAAGTGCAATTTGATCTCATTAGGGCAGCTGGATTCCATGGGGTATTCATACAAAGCAGAGGGAGCAAAGATCAAGGTGACCAAGGGATCTTTGATAGTGATCAAAGCAGCAATAAAAGATAGACTCTATGAGATGATCAGAGAGATAGAAATCAAGGATCAAGCAGCAAGCTTGATGGCTGAGATGGATAAGGCAACCCATTGGCACACTCGCTTGGGAAATATGAGCGAAAAAGCCTACAAGTTCTCAGCAAGAATGGTCTACTTGATGGTGACAAAGTAGAGAAATTGGATTTCTGCGAGTGTTGCGTTCTTGGGAAGCAACACCGGGTCAGCATCAACACCGAAGTGCACAAGTCTAAGGGCATTCTTAACTACATTCATTCGGACCTTTGGGGACCAGCAAGAACACTAACACAAGGAGGTAACTTTTACTTTCTGTCTTTAATTGATGATTATTCAAGAAAGGTTTGAGTTTATTTGCTTAAAAATAAATCAAAAGCTTTGAATAAATTTGTGGTGTGGAAAAAATTGCTGGAGACTCAAACGAGTAGGGTAGTTAAGGCTTTACGAACCGATAATGGCTTAGAATTTTGCAATAAGTATTTTGATAAATTCTGTGAGTTAAATGGCATTCTAAGACATAGAACGGTTGTAAAAACACCTCATCAAAATGGAGTTGCTAAGAGGATGAATAGAACCCTTATGGAAAATGTTAGGTGCATGTTAATTGGGTCTGGTTTACCAAAATATTTTTGGGGGGAAGCAGTGTCTACTACTGCATACTTGGTAAATAGATCACCCTCTAGAGCTTTAGAGCTCAAGACTCCCATGGAGATGTGGAGTGGGAAACCCCCTGAGTTGAGTAACCTTAGGACTTTTGGGTATGCTGCATTTGCACATCAAAAGGATGATAAACTTAACCCAAGGTCTAGAAAATGTCTATTTATAGGGTATGGTGATGGGGTTAACGGGTATAGGTTGTGGTCTTTAGAACCAAAAGGAATGAAACTCATAATAAGTAGGGATGTTATTTTTAATGAATTGTTATTTCCCTATTTGCAGAAAACTAACCTTGCAGGGGCTAGTGAGCAAACTAGTTCGAAATTTTTGGAGCATCGTATCAAGAAAAATTTAGTTCAATTAGAGCAAGGAAGGCAAGAGGGTTCGGACCAGGTAAAGCCCATTAATGAAGGCCATGCTCAAGATACTCAAGAGGAGGCTGAACTAGAAGAGGTTGATGCAGCAAGTCAGAATGACTACCAGCTCACAAGGGACCGGGAAAGGAGGGTGGTTAGACCACCTTTGAGATATGGGTTTGCGGATGCTAATGTAGCAACTCCTTGGACAGAAGGAGAGGTTGAACCAGAAACTCACATGGATGCCACGGAATGTAAGGAGTCACCAAAGTGGCAGCTAGCTATGGAGGAAGAAATGGACTCTTTGAGGAAGAACAACTCTTAGGAATTAGTGCTCAAACCAGAAAAACAGAGAGTTATGGATTATACGTGGATCTACAAGATCAAAGAAGAGAACACTCTAAAGGATGAAGTCCGGTATAAAGCCAGGCTGGTCGCTAAGGGGTTCACACAAAGAGAAGGCATAAATTTCACCGAAATATTCTCACCGGTTGGGAAATACAAGACGATACGAGTAGTATTGGCTATGCTGGTCTAATTTGATCGGGACATCTTGATGAGACCATCTATATGAGGCAACCCGAAGGCTATGAGAAAGGAAGGCAGAGAGAGTTGGTGTGCAAATTGAAAAAATCTCTCTATGGCCAGAAGTAATCACCTCGGCAATAGAATAAGAGGTTCAAATCCTTTGTAACCAGCCTGGGTTTCATGAGGAGCTACTATGATTCGTGCTTGTATTACAAAGGGCACAAGGTGAAGGAAGTGGTGATCATCCTCATCTATGTCGATGGTATGTTGTTGGTTGGGAACAGCAGGGAGAGGATAGAAGAACTAAAGTTTCAACTCGGTTCGGAGTTTGAGATGAAGGATCTTGGCCATGCACAGAAAATTCTTGGGATGAATATAATCCGGGAAAGGGAGAGAAACAGATTGAAGATTTTTCAGACTTCCCATATAGAGAATATGATATCTAAGTTCTCTATGGAAGATAGCAAACTAGTGAAGGTTCCCCTTGCTGGCCATTTCAAGTTCTCCAGCGATCAATGTCCGAAATCGGAGGCGAAGAAGAAGAAAATGAAAAAGGTCCCTTACTCTAGTGCGGTTAGGTCAGTTATGTTCACCATGGTAAGCACTAGACCTGATATTGCTCATGCAATAAGTATCCTCAGTAGGTTTATGAGTAATCCCAGAAAGGAGCATTGGCTTGGGATAAAGTGGTTGTTGAGGTACTAATTACGCCCAAAGTATAACACAGTTATTGTAGTACGGCATTGGGGTGTCGATTCCACATGGAAACAAGTTTAGTACAAAGGAAAATGTGTAAACCTTAAAACAAACGATAAAAGTACACGAAAGATTTTTGGGTTTTGATGGTGAAATAATGTAAGAAAAATTACGTAATTGTAAATGAAATATAAATGAGAAATAACAAGGTTCTGGGAATCCTTCTTAGGTTCGTTCCCTATTTCCACTCTTGATTCAATTGATTTTATCTCGATTGCAAGTTTCACATCCCAAACAAACAATTAGAATATATTCACTCAAGCACATTTATAACTCTAATATAATTGCTACAAATTACTCATTGATTTCGGTTCAAGCACACATGACTGATCTTAAAGATTATCAAGAAACGACAATATATCACAATGACAATATCACAGTAATGGAAAATCAGTAAAATAAATCTACCGGAATCAATCACATCCAAACAACCTCAATGGAGGAGAAAGATGCAATCACCGGATTAAGAGAATCTAAAAGAAGAAGAATAAAAAGTGCATCTATCACATGAACTCAAATCCTTCTTACTTAATCAATGAATAATTCATAAAACAATATTTGACATTAAATCCATACAACTGAATCAAGAAGGAAATAAGGAACAATAAATCCCTAAGGATTCATCCTTTTCCCTTGTGTGAAGACTAGTTGGCCATGGAAATCAAGGTGGAAGAACAATAAGGATGCTCTCTCCTTGATTTGGCCATGGAGTTCAAGGTGGAAGAACAATATGGATGCTCTCCCCCCTTGATTTGTAGCCCTCAAGAAACTTAGAAATAAAATGGAAGAATGCTGGATTTGGGATCCAAGATCCTCTCTGTTTTTCTCTCTTCCTTCCTTCCTTGCTTCCTTTCTCTCTTGAATTCTTTGAATGCCCGGCTGCACACTCCTTAAGGAGGTATTTACAGATTACAAGTAGTAGCTAGGGGTATTTTGGTCTTGGAAAAATGTCACTTGCTCGCCCTAATCAGGTCAAGAGGCGAGTGGGTCGTGCTGTGCGCCTGGGCCTGCTGTGCGTCTGGGCCTGCGGTGCTGGCCTGAACTGTTTCCACTAAAACTGCCATAACTTTCTCTAGAAAAATCCTTTTTATGAATTGTAAAATTTACCAGAAAATAGACTTCCGGATCTTTCTAAGAATATATGGCTCATCTTCTGGTTCTTCCTACATAAATACAGTTTAATCTGCAAAGATGATTGATCTGTACGGGAAATTCTGGCAATTCAGTGAAACTCCTTCAGCTTGTATGCAGAAGTGCACACACTAGTGTGCCTACCCTTAACTTGCTCCAAAGTAATGCACACACTTGTGTGCAGTCTTTTAACTTACTTTACTCTATTACTCCAGCCTTGGTTTAGACTTTAACCATCTTTGAATCATGTTTGGACACATCTAAACCTTGGATAAAAACGAGCACCGACACCCAAGATCTTTTGGCGCTTTAAACATGGATTGCTTTATTATCTCTTTTGTACTCAAAGCACTTGAAAATGCATCAAATTAAGTTAATGATTTATGAATATCACTTTAGAGTTATCAACATGTAAAAGTGCGATTACGATCGAGATCAACCCTAAAATGTTAACAATTAAGTATTGTTTAGATGCATTTTATGACTCTCATCACAACCCCCAACTAGCTTATTTCTAGTCCCTAGTAATTCAAGCGAAAGGTATGAAATGAATTATTTATTTAGAAATCAAAGCAAAATATAGCAATGCTGGCGTTAACCAAGAGTGATTCAAAAATCTATCTCAAAAATCATGCATAACATACAGTACATAGAATCATTAAATATCACTCAAGTTCAAGAATAATTCAAATGTCAACCTTAAAATCGTTATTGACTCTTAACATCCATCTTACCACAATACATTAGTCTGAACACCCAGATGATTTTATACACAACATAGCATGAATACAAGTCTTGGCCTCTAAAAATATATTAAATTGCGTGACATCAATCATAAATCAAGCTCCATAGGCTCACTTTTCAAATCACTCTCCACTATGTAGAAAAATCACACTATATCGGATCAATAGGTCTTTTATAAGCTTATAACGTTAGGCTTGGTAAAGGTTAAGAAGGAACGGGAAAGTTTAAACAAATAAAAGAACTAAGTCTCTTAATTTAAACATAACCAAGATAACCTTACTTCAACACCCAACTCTTTCAACCATTTTTCGAGCATTTCTCGCAATAAATCACCATTTTCTTTTTTTCTTTTCTTTCTTTGCCATAATTCACATTTTTCTTTTATTTTGGCATAAGACCATTCACCTCCTCTTTAATTCTTTTTTTTTCTTTTCCACAACCCCTAACTTATCTCTTTTAATGTACTTGGGTTATGGTAGTAATATTTTCTCATATTTTCACTCTTACTCCTTTTAAGTGCTTCTCACAACATGTGTATAACTAAGTTCTTTTAAGAGAAAGGTAAGGATAAAATATCTTTAGGCTCATAAAGGTAAGTAAATAGTTTATCGAAAGAAACAAGGCTCAATTTTTCTTTTCAAGAAAAAGGCTCAAATAGGTGACTAGCGATAAATATAACAAGGTTAAGTTAAAAAGGCTCAAACGGTAAAAAAAATGGCCTACATCATATCCTAAGTAGTGTGCATTCTATGATTTTCGCCTCAAGTGATTATCAAATAAGTTCTAGAGCTTGTTGAGACCGCAAAAGTATTCACAAAACAATCGCACATAAAACTTCTCCAAATGCTTTAGACTAATCATGCAATCTTACCATAAACTAGAGTCTCAAACCAAAGAAAAATTTACACTTAATTTATTCTCAAAGTTAAGCAAGATTTAACTTCTTCTAAATGTTATATGCTATCTCGATTAACCTCATATCATTGACATGTGAATTGACTACAAGACTAACACAAAGCATGCTAAAAACAAACAAAAAGGTAAAATGACACAAAGCAGTTCAATGAAAAACAAGAATATGTTTCCTCCACCCCCAACTTAAAATAAACATTGTCCTCAATGTGAAAGCATAAGATAAGGAAACTCCCTTTGTAGTCAAAAGTGCACAGAAGCTGAAAATTGTGCACCACCATGTGAACTGCTTTCGTATATTTGTCCCTGAAAAAGAAATACAAAAGTAAAACTGGAAAACAGGAAAATACTAATAATAAACAAGAAAAGTAATTAAAAAAACAATAAAAATAAAAGGATATGCTTTGGGGTGCCTCCCATGAGCGCTAAGTTTTACGTCTTCAGCCAGACTCTCTTATTCCCTCTTAGACAAACATGAGTTGAATGCACTAGCAATTGCTTTACTGTTAAATTTGCTGCTTGTGTGCTATGGAAAGACCTTAAAGATGTCATCAGTAACATCTGCAGATTTTGGCTCGATATATGCTCCTGTGAAGCCATGGGTGAGGGTATATACTTGGTGGTTGTCGTCCACATCCTCTGATTTGTTCGGTGTTGGGATGTGTAACAACTTACCACTAAGTGTCTCAATAGCATTCACCTCCTCTTTCTTCTGTTGCGTTTGGTGCTGACCGTAGGATGTGGACTGAGCTTGGGAAGGGAACTTACCTCGCTCAGTCACACTCAAATAGCTCGTCAGCTTGGACACTTGGCTCTTTATCTCTTTATGTTCTTCAACAACCTGTACAATTAAAGATTCAAGCCTTTGATTTATCTTCCCCTGTGCTTCAATAAAAGTATGTAAAGTGTCTTCTAAAGAACTCCTAGAAGATACAGGTGCATGATATGGTTCATGATATGGTGCAGGGGGTTGTGCAAGCTGCTGGTTTTCAGACTTTCAGTTGAAATTGGGGTGATTTCGCCATCCCGGATTGTAGGTATTAGAGAAGGGTGCAGAAGGCTTCCTGTACATGCCTAAGGCGTTACATTGTTCCTTATACATCCCTCTCATCTAAACAAATGTGGGGCACTCTTAGGCGAGATGGTCTACCCCACCACACAAAACATGGTTCAAAAGATTTTGCTTTAAGCTCTTAGTCTTTAATACCTCTAGTTCTCTAGTGAGCATTTCGACCTTGGCCTTAAGGTTATCCTCTTCCCTAAGATGGTGAATTCCACCACCATTTGGGTGCTCTATAGGTCGTGACCTATTTGTGCTTTCAGTAGCACTAGGTCCAGTCCAAGTGTGAGCTTTTTCAGCAAGCTCATTGAGGTACTCTATGGCCTCATCAGGATCTTTCTTCAAGAACCCACCTTTACACATCATCTCTACAAATTGGCGTTCTCTATAGGTAAGACTCTCATAGAAATAGCTCACTAAATGCTAATTCTCATACCCATGGTGAGGGCACATACTCAATAACTCTTTAAATCTCTCCTAAGACTGATACAAAGTCTCGCTGTCCTTTTGTGCAAAGGTGGAGATTTGCCTTTTCAAAGCATTGGTCTTATGTTAGGGAAAGTATTTATTGAAAAAAATTTGAGTCATCTCAGTCCACGACCCAATAGATCGTGGTCTTAGTGAGTATAGCCAACTCTTAGCTCTATCCTTCAAAGCGAAAGGAAAGAACTTAAGCCTAACAATGTCATTGGTTTCATCGTGACTATGAAAAGTCGCAACTACTTCCTCAAACTCTTTAATGTGCACATATGGGTTTTCATTATCCAAGCCATAAAAAGTAGGGAGTAATTGAATCATCCCTGGTTTAAAATCTAGTTGGCGAGTATTGGCTGGAAACATGATACATGATGGTGTGGCTGTGCGTGTAGGGTGGAGGTAATCCTGAAGTGTCCTGACAACATTTTCATTACGATTATCGGCCATGTTAACAAAATCCTCTAAATTTTCTGATGGGGGTGCACTATGGTTTGATTTAGGCGAGGTTTCACCAATGGAGGTGGAAGGAGAGGGTAACTCTAATTCGGGTCCTCTAATGAATCTGCCTCGCGAATCTCTCGGTTTAAGCATGCACCAATTAATTTAGAGGGGAAATTAAATAATAAAACAGAATAATAAATAAATAAACAAATAAATAAATAAAATAGAATAATAAACAAGTAAATAAAACAGAATAATAAACAAGTAAATAAAACAGAATAATAAACAGATAAATAAAACAGAATAAAAAACAAATAAAAAAAAAGAATAATAAGCAAATAAATAAAAGAATAATAAGCAAATAAATAAAATAGAATAATAAAAAAATAAATAAAACAGAAGTAAAGGAATGATATGATCGTATTCACAAACTACTGAAAAGAAAGATATTTAAGATTTTTTTTATTTTACCGTTACACTCAAAGTTGACAAGTTTCCTTGTACTTAAAAGTGTTTCCCCAGCAACGGCGCCAAAATTTGATTACGCCCAAACTATAACACAGTTATTATAGTACGGCTTTGGGGTGTCGATTCCACAAGGAAACAAGTTAAGTACAAAGGAAAGTGTGTAAACCTTAAAACGAATGATAAAAGTACACGAAAGATTTTTGGGTTTTGATGGTGAAATAATGTAAGAAAAATTACGTAATTGTAAATGAAATATAAATGAGAAATAACAAGGTTCCAGGAATCCTCCTTAGGTTCGTTCCCTATTTCCACTGTTGATTCAATTGATTTATCTCGATTGCAAGTTTCACATCGCAAACAAACAATCGGAATATATTCAATCAAGCACATTTATAACTCTAATATAATTGCTACAAATTACTCATTGATTTCGGTTCAAGCACACATGACCGATCTTAAAGATTATCAAGAAATGACAATATATCACAATAACAATATCGCAGTAATGGAAAATCAGTAAAATAAATCTACCGGAATCAATCACATCCAAACAACCTCAATGGAGGAGAAGGATGCAATCACCGGATTAAGAGAATCTAAAAGAAGAAGAATAAAAAGTGCATCTATCACATGAACTCAAATCCTTCTTACTTAATCAATGAATAATTCATAAAACAATATTCGACATTAAATCCGTACAACTAAATCAAGAAGGAAATAAGGAACAATAAATCCCTAAGGATTCATACTTTTCCCTTGTGTGAAGACTAGTTGGCCATGGAAATCAAGGTGGAAGAACAATAAGGATGCTTTCTCCTTGATTTGGCCATGGAGTTCAAGGTGGAAGAACAATATGGATGCTCTCCCCCCTTGATTTGTAGCCCTCAAGAAACTTAGAAATAAAATGGAAGAATGCTAGATTTGGGATCCAAGATCCTCTCTGTTTTTCTCTCTTACTTCCTTCCTTGCTTCCTTTCTCTCTTGAATTCTTTGAATGCCCGGTTGCACACTCCTTAAGGAGGTATTTATAGATTACAATTAGTAGCTAGGGGTATTTTGGTCTTGGAAAAATATCACTTGCTCGCCCTAATCAGGTCAAGAGGCGAGTGGGCCGTGCTATGCGTCTGGGCTTGCTGTGCTGGTCTGAACTGTTTCCACTAAAACTGCCATAACTTTCTCTAGAAAAATCCTTTTTACGAACCGTAAAATTATCTAGAAAACAGACTTTCGGATATTTCTAAGAATATATGGCTCATCTCCTGGTTCTTCCTACATCAATACAGTTTAATCTGTACGGGAAATTCTGGCAATTCAGTGAAACTCCTACAACTTGTATGCAGAAGTGCACACACTAGTGTGCCTACCCTTAACTTACTCCAAAGTGATGCACACACTTATGTGCAGTCTTTTAACTCACTGTACTTTATTAATCCAGCCTTGGTTTAGACTTTAACCATCTTTGAATCATGTTTGAACACATCTAAACCTTGGACAAAAATGAGCACCGACACCCAAGAACTTTTGGCGCTTTAAACATGGATTACTTTATTATCTCTTTTGTACTCGAAGCACCTGAAAATGCATCAAATTAAGTCAATGATTTATGAATATCACTTTAGAGTTATCAACATGTAAAAGTGCGATTACGACTAAGATCAACCCTAAAATGTTAACAATTAAGTATTGTTTAGATGCATTTTATGACTCTCATCAGGTACATGAAGGGAAGCCCAGAAGTAGGGTTGATTTATGAGAAGAGGGGTAAGTCCATCTATTTTTAGGGTTATGTGGATTCAGACTATGGAGTAGACCGGGATAAAAGAAGATCGATTACCTCCTACTTCTTCAACTTAAACGGATGTTGTATAAGTTAGAAGGCTTAGTTGCAGCCGGTGGTAGCACTCTCAACAACTGAGGCTGAGTACATAGTGGCAACGGAAGCCATTAAGGAGGCTATGTGGTGCAAAGGGTTGTTGGAAGAGTTGAAGGTCCTGAAAGAGTAGGTGGTGGTGTATTCGGATAGCCAAAGTGCGTTGCACTTGTGCAAGAATCCAGTGTTCCATTAGAGGACAAAGTACATGGATGTTTGGTATCATTTCATTCGGGAAAATGTTACGGAATGATGCATTCATGTGGACAAGGTAGCCACGGGGGAAAATCCTACAGATTTAGGCACCAAGGTTCTACCTCTAAGTAAGTTCAATCATTGCCTTGGACTTCTTAGGATTGGAGTCGGTTGATATGGTGACTCAAGTTGAGTTTGGATCCTAAGTTCTCTGTACAATGAGTTCGGATTTAATCGCTTAGACAAAGGTAGAGATTGTTGATATTTTTCTAAGGATTAAACGGGAGTTGAAATTCATCATCAGGTCAAGCTGTGCGCCGCTGCCCAGGTGGTGTACGTCGTGGCCACCAGTAAAGGAGAAGACCTGGAGGAGGTGTGCGCCATGGCCTAACCTCACCCACACCGTGGCCCCCAGAAAGGATTAAGAGGATGCCTTGGTCCACCGCAGCCTAGCCCAATCCAAGCCTTAGCACGAAGCTCCAAGCCTCAGCACCCCCTGTTCCAAGCCTCAGCATGAGGCACCCCTGATGCTTATGTTTCAGCATTTCAAATGGTACGTAAGGCATGGACAAAATGCACAAGATCACTTAGAATTGATTGAGGGCTAAGGTTGATTAGTCCTCAAGAAGGGTCAAGAAGTTGGAGCACTATATAAAGGGTCACCTAGCTTTAATCTCCAAAAAAGTGTGAGGAATAACTTGTGATTGAAAGTGAGAAAATTGTAAGAGTGCAAAGACACAAAACAAGAGAGACTCATTGTAAAGGCTAGTTGTTTAGAAAGAGAGAGTAGAATAGAAAGGGGATTCTCGGGCTTATAAGGCGAATTTTCTTGGAAAAATTCCAGGGTTAGTTCTTATCACTTTCTTTTACTTCTTCTTCTTTGGTTCTTCAAGAACTTGAGTTTCCTGCAGAGGGTTGCTGTATTTGTAAAGAAGCATTGATTTAGTGCAGAGAGTTCAGAGGAACTCACGGGGACGTAGGCTATTGCCGAACCTCAATAACAATTGTTGTGTCCTTTCCTTTCTTTGATTTTTGTTTCTGTTTCCAATTCACCTTTACAAGTCATTCTAGACTTGGATGTTTGGAAGATCACCACCTGGGCATCTCCAAGGTGATTCCAACAGTAATAATGGTTTGAAATAAATCATAATGGAATCCTTGTGGTATTTTGGGACTTTCAAATAAATAATAAAGGAAAGATGGTTTTACTTAAACAATTTTTTTATAGACATATCTAGAGTATCTTATGTGATTGACTCGAAGTAAATGATCTTAGTAGAGGAATAGTTATAAATTCCATTGGAAATATTTGAAAAAGTAGAAATAGTTATATGGAAATTGTAAAGGAAAGAGGTCTAGTAAATCTTGAATTGATCTTGAGTCGAAAACGAGGTTTGGTGAAAGAAAAAGATGGATTTATCATAAAATCTGGAACTTTTATTTATAAAGTAAGGAACAGATGATTAAAATATGGGTGCTAGTTGTTTGAACCTAAAGATTTTGCTTTACTTTGATATATAAAGAAATTAAGGAAACACTAATTGGAATCTAGTAAACGATTTGTAAAGATGATTTCAAGGGTGCAATGTTTAGAATTCAAAGGTTAATGGATAACTTCTTTTATTTTATAATTTGTGTAATAAAAATGATTAGAGAGAATATCATTGAGGAAATCAAGGTTGATATTGGAATGAGATGTGATAAGAGTCTTGAAGATAAAATGGATGGATTATATGTTGTTCTGAATAATTTTGTACTATGTGAAGTAAATGGTTATGATTGTGAAATTTAATTTTTTTTCTAATGCTCTTGAGGAAGGAATTATGAATATAAAAATGTTATCTTGTTTTTGCTTGACATATATATGTATAGGAAAGTGTATCGTGTTGGGACGTGGTTAATTTTGTAATGAAAATATAATGTAAGTGTGGGAACATGATGAGAATGAGTAATTCTAGTTATTTGCAAATATTATATGGTGTTATACATATTTTTTGTTGATAAGTGTAATGGTTAAATACTTGTCAATTAAGTTGGAGAAGTTGATAAGGGTAACTCCTTAAAAGAATTAAATATTGTTTGAGCTTGAGAAATGATTATTAAAGGATGGTGATTAATGATAGCATGAGATGTACTTTTAGAAAATGAGATGTCTACTTAATAAGGAGCATTAATGAGGTGTGGTATAAAGGCTAAAGGCCTACAAACTTCAAGTATTTTTCTCAATTCTTCCTTAGTGTGTGGGAGAGAGAGAGAGAAAGAGAGAGAGAGAGAGAGGGGTTTAGAGACAAAGAGAGACATAAAATATTTTTGAAAGAAAACCCATTTTCTTCCTAACTTTGCTTAGCCATAACCCATCCACCTTAACTCCAAATGCCCCCGAACTTCATAGAACAACTATTGGAAGCTAGAGGAAGAGGATGGTGTGAGAGGTGGGCTGCCACAAGTGGTGGAAGGGGGTGCATGATACCCATGCGTAGACAAGGGCTATTTTGCAGCAAGAATTTGAGATAGTTTTGAGTTCTAACCTTTTCTAAGTTAAAGTAGACTTCTTAACTTGATTCTAAGACTTTTTTTTGAGATGATTAGAGTTTAAATTGAATTAGCTTGATATATTTGAAGTTAGATGAAATTGTGAAGAAATTCTGGAAATTTTATGTTGTAAAACTATTGTTGGTATTTGTCTAAGGTTTAAACATGGTCAAGGTTTAAACAAGGTTGGAAGAGGTCAAGCACCAAGTCATTAAAGCCTCAGCACAGTTGGAGTGTGCCTCAGTACAAATCTGGAAAAAGGTGTGTCCATCAGGTCAGGCCGCGGCCTTGCTCTTCCCAGGCCGCGGTGCCCAGAAGGTGGAGTGCTGGAGGAGGAGGCCAGGCCACGGCACCCAGAACCTTGGGGAAGTGTGATCTGCCCTGGGCCGCGGCGCCCCTTGTTCTAGGCCGCGGCGCCAGGCACACTAATGCACACATGTGTAAACCTCTTCCATGGTTTGTGAGACATGTCTAAAATGCACAGCTTGACTAAGGAATGATCAAAGGCTATGGTTGATTGGTCATCAAGATCTAAGGGTGGAGAATTACACTCAAGATTGGACAAGAAGTTTGTGCACTATATAAAGGGTCACCTAGCTTCATTCTCAATAACAATGTGACATAACTTGTGATCAAAAGTGAGAGAATTATAAAGAGTGCAAAGACACAAAAACAAGAGAGACTCATTTGTAAGGCTGGTTGTTTAGAAGAGTGAGTATAATAGAAAGGGGATTGAAAGGCTTGTAAAGGGAAATTTCTTGGGAAAATTACAGGGTTAGTTCTTATCACTTTCTGTTTCTTTTTCTTCTTGTTTTCTTCAAGAACTTAGGCTTCTTGGAGAGGGGTTGTTGTGATTGTAAAAGAACCATTGATTAGTGCAGAGAGTTCAGGTGAACTAATGAGGACGTAGGCTATTGCCAAACCTCGATAACAAATCGTTTGTGTTCTTTTCTTTCTTACTTTCGTTTGCTGTTTCATTTCTTTACAAATCATTCTAGACTTGGGTGTTTGGAAGATCACCACCTGGGCATCTTATCAAGGTGATTTCCAACACATATGATATACTTAGCTCAGTGAAGGGTGTGATGTATGTTTGACCCATATTTTCTCATTTTGTTATCACCAACTTTTATTTGTCTATTTGAAAGAATCTTATGAGATGTTTTATAATTCTTAAAATATTGTTACTTGTTGGTAAATTAAACTATTTTTTTGTAAAATAATTCTTCTAATACTATATTTGTAAATATCTCAATCCTTTTTTCTTATGTCATTGTAAGATACATGTAGAGGATTTGTAAATGTGGATTTTCTATAGGGGAATTACTTTTATATCACTAAGTTATATAACTTATCCTCTTTTTTATATTTCAATGGTGGTTGTAGGTTGAAATCAGGCATCCTCAGAGAGTATTACTTGTAACTATTGGTTTCGAGTCTTTTTCCTTGGATTTTCTTATATCCCCTACAATTGAGTTAAGTTTTTGAGAAATGTTAATCCTTGTAATTTATTCAAGAGATTTTAAATGATTTTCACCGAAATATTTTGAAAAGAAATGATAAAATTTTCTTGTGTCTGTCCCTTGAGGATGCTAGTTAGAAACGATATTATTTGGTATGGTACATAAAGTGGTTGAGTGCGGCTACTCATCCAATTAATCTTTGCACTTCTTTGACATTCTAAGGAGGGGTGGTATTCATGATGGCCTTTATTTTTTTGGGTTAGCTTCTATTCCTCGTTGTGTTACCACGAAGCCCAAAAACTTCCCAGCAGTGACTCCAAAGACACATTTGGTTGGGCTTAACCTCATTTGATCAGACTTGTGACTCCTAGCACTGATGCTTTTAACCAGCATGTCAACACAGTGACCTTCATATTTTTCTCGATCTGCTCCCTAAAGATCTTGTTAACCAGCTTCTAGTAAGTGGCCCCTGCATTCTTGAGCCTAAAAGGAATTACCTTATAGCAATACAGGCCTTAATCAATGATAAAGACAGTCTTTGGTCGATCGGACTTGTGCATTAAAATTTAGTTAAACCTAAAGTATACGTCCATAAAACTGAGAAATTCATGCTTAGAGGTGGCATCAACCAGCTGATCAATTTGAGGCAAGGGAAAACTGTCCTTTGGGCAGGCTTTATTGAGATCCGTAAAATCAATGCAAATCCTACATTTACCATTAGCCTTCTTGACTATTACCACGCTGGGTAATTGATTTCTTGAATGAAGTTAGCTGCTAAAAGCTTGGTCTACAGGCCAATGGTTTGGGTCCATATTCAACCGATGGACCAGGCATATTGGAGGTCGACCAGGCGAAGAGATCTTGGTTTCTCTATAGAAAGGAAATTAAGGAATTTTTGAGATCTTCAGTGAGACTAGATCTGATTAGTACAGTCTTCAAATCTCCTTCGTTCAGGGGGATGGGGATGAGTTCTTCATTTGGCTGCCCTCATGGAGTTTTAAGTTCATCTCTGAAGTCTTTTATTTCTAAAGGCTGAGCTTCAACTTTCCTTTAGCCTTTAATAGAATTCAAGTAGCAAGACCGAGAGGTTTGCTAGTTGCCTCTATAAACCAAGGTACAAACCCAAGATGGGGCAAATTAGGTTTTAAAAACTTTTTGCTAATTAACACGCAAGTTTTTAACAATTTAATCAAGCAAGAAACACAACAAATAAGATGCTTGAAACTAAAAGAGTAAGGAAGAGAATATGCAAACTCCGTTTATAGTGGGTCGGCAATCGAAATCTTTCCGACCCTATGTCCACTCTCTTCAAGGAACCTCCTTGAAGTAATCCACTAAATGTAGTTGAGCAACTTCACGGGTGTTGTACAAACCTTACAAGCAATCTCTTCCACAAGAAAGTTACAAAGAAATGTTTAATCCTAAACACTCTAAGAGTTACATCGACTCTTTCTCTTTACAATGAATGGTATTAAATGTAAAAGAAAGGTAAAAAGATAGCAATGAATTCTTTATAAGATAAAGATTATCTCTCTCTCAAGAACAAGCTTCAAGAATGGCTCACAATAAATTTTTCAAGGCTCTTGAAAGAATTAATGAGCTATAAATCAAATTGAGTGTTCTATCTTATTGTTTAAATGCTCATTGATGGGGTTTTTATAGCCTTAGACTTATATGGCCGTTAGACATTGATTTGGTAGGTTTGGAGTATTAAATGCTCAAGTTCTGCATCTCAAACGGTTATATTTTTGAATTACCAGTCGATTGGGTCCTTGTACCATTCGACTAGGTTAAGTGAAAAAATTCACTTTTAGGCTTGGGATAAGTATCAGTCAACTGGGTCATTTTACTAGTCGACTGGGAACTTACTACCCTTTTTACCAGTCGACTGGTGCAGACATCTAGTTGACTGGGTTGTCCAAAAACCCAATTTTTATATTTTTAAAACAGTTTTTGACTCAAAGATATTTTTTGTATTATATCTGTCAAAGCCTTTTGCGAAATGAGCTATATTTTAAGCTAGGCAACTAAAATTAGAGATTTAAAATGTGATTCAAGTACTTTAGAGCCTATTCTAGATCTTCTGTCTTCTTTTGGTATTTGAACGTGTTGTATTCTTGTGTCTTGTTTCTGTATTGAATGCTTTTGCTGCTTAAACACTTAGATAAAACTATTATTGCAATTTAAGTAGTGTTTTGTCTTTATTAAAATCAAATACAGGTCAACAATCTCCCCATTTTTTATGATGACAAAACCATAGAGAAAAAAAAAAGTTAGAAAATTGGACAAAACTTCCTCTGTTTTTATGATAAAAGTCAACCTGCAAGCATTCAATGATAACCCAACCAAGCAATAATAGTAAATGCATGACTGTTTTAGGCATTTTAAACTTGTTCAGAGAAATGCTCCCCTTAAAACTATGCATTATATCAATTTACACATATTTTTCTCTTTTTCTCCCCCGTTTTGACAACAACAAAAAAGGAAGGATAAACTTACAAAATAAGTAATTTAAACAGCATAGACAGTAAGATAAGGCATAAAAAATAAGAAAAAGAAACTTGTGTGCCAAAATTGAGCATAAATTGGAATTGGTAAGACCTCCCAGGAGGAATCAGAAGTTTGGACAGAAGCTTGAAAAATGTAAAGCTTATGGATGAGCTATAAGTGCATAAACCATTCAACCATATAACGAAATAGCAAATCACATACATGGGTTGGTCTATATAAATGAAAAGTGACCATGCATATTCAAAGATCTATACTGTTGGGAAACTACCGTCAATGATCCCAGGAGGTGATCTTCTAAACACCCAATTCTAGAATGACTTGTAAAGAAAAGAAATAGGAAACAAAAGCAAGAAAGAACACAAGCAATTTGTTATCGAGGTTCGCCAATGTGCTTACGTCCCCATGAGCTCCTCTGAGCTCTCTGGACTATCTTATCAATGGAGTTCTTTACAATCAGCAACACCTCTTCAAGAACTCACTGGTTCTTGAAGAACAAAAGATGAAGAAGTAAAAGAAAGCGATAAGAACTAACCTTGAAATTTTCCCAAGAAAGTACCCCTTACAAGCCCTTGAATCCCCTTTCTATTCTACTCTCTCTTTCTAAACAACCAGCCTTTACAACGAGCCTCTCTTGTTTTATTTCTTTGCACTCTTACAATTTATCTCACTCTCAATCACAAGTTCTGTCTCTTTGAAGCTAGGTGACCCTTAATATAATGCACCAACTTCTTGACCAATCTTTGAGGGTCAATCACCACCCTTAGATATTAAGGCATAATCAACCTTAGCCCCTTATCAAATCTAAGTAAAGCTGTGTGTTTTAATCTTACTCCACGCACCATCTCAAAGGCTGAAAAAAACCTAGTCTCAGTGTGCCTGGCGCCGCGGCCTAGAATAGGGCAGGCCGCGCAAGACAGGGCTGAAATATCATCCTCTCTGGGCACTGCGGTGCGCCCTCCTTGTGCCATAGCGCACACCTGGGCTAAGCTTCCTTCACTTGTTGTGCGCACACTTCCTGGGTCGCGACGCATAGCTGGTGACCTGATGCTGATGAACCTCCTTCCTTGCAACCGTTTAATGCTTAGACAAATATCAACAATCTCTACCTTTGTCTAAGTAATTAAACCCGAACCTATTGTGCAGAGAACTCAGTATCCAAACTCAACTTGAGTCACCATATCAACCGACTCCAATCCTAAGAAGTCCAAGGCAATGATTGAACTTCCTTAGAGGTAGAACTTTAGTACCCAAATACGCAAGGTTTTCTTCCGTGGCCACCTTGTCCATATGAATGCATCTTTCCGTAACATTTTCCTGAATGAAATGGTACCTAACATCCATATGCTTTGTCCTCTCATGGAACACCAGATTCTTGCACAAATGCAATGCACTTTGGCTATCCGAATACACCACAACCTGTTCCTTTAGTAACTTCATCTCTTCCAGCAACCCTTTGCACCACATAGCCTCCTTGATGGCTTCTGTAGCCATTATGTACTTAGCCTCGGTTGTTGAGAGTGCTACCACCGACTGCAATTAAGCTTTCCAGCTTACACAACATCCGTTTAAGTTGAAGAAGTAAGAGGTAATCGATCTTCTTTTATCCCAGTCTGCTCTATAGTTCGAATCAGTATAACCCTCAAGACAGATGGACTTACCCCTCTTCTCATAAACTAGCTCTACTTCTGGGCTTCCCTTCAAGTACCTCAACAACCACTTCATCCCAAGCCAATGCTCCTTTATGGGATTACTCATAAACCTACTGAGAACACTCATTACATGAGCAATGTCAGGTCTAGTGCTTACCATCATGAACATGACTGATCCAACCGCACTACAGTAGGGGACCTTTTCCATTTCCTTCTTCTCCTCATTTGATCTTGGACATTGAACTCTAGAGAACTTGAAACGACCAGCAAGGGGAACCTTTACTAGTTTGCTATCTTCCATAGAGAACTTAGATATCATCTTCTCTATGTAGGAAGTTTGAGAGATCTTCAATCTGTTTCTCTCCCTTTCCTGGATTATACACATCCCAAAGATCTTCTGTGTATAGCTAAGATCCTTCATCTCAAACTCCTCACTGAGTTGAGCCTTTAATTTTCTTATCCTCTCCATATTACTCCCAACCAGCAACATATCATCAACATAGATGAGGATGATCACCACTTCCTCCACCTTGTGCCCCTTGTAATACAAGCGCGAATCATAGTAGCTCTTCATGAAACCAAGCTAGCTACAAAGGAATCGAACCTCTTATTCCATTGCCGAGGTGATTACTTTAGGCCATAGAGAGATTTCTTTAGTTGGCACACCAAATCTCATTGCCTTCTTTCCTCATAGCCTTCAGGTTGCCTCATGTAAATGGTCTCATCAAGCTCTCCATGTAAGAACGCTGTCTTCACATCCATTTGCTCAATTTCCCAATTGAATTGGACCACCATTGCTAGCACTATCCTTATCGTCTTATATTTCACAACCGGTGAGAATATTTCGGTGAAATCTATGCCTTCTCTTTGAGTGAACCCCTTTGCCACCAGCCTAGCTTTATACTAGACTTCATCCCCTGGAGTGTTCCCTTCTTTGATCTTGTAGATCCATATACAATCCACAACTCTCTGTTTTTCTGGTTTGGGCACCAATTCCCAAGAGTTGTTATTTCTCAAAGAATCTATTTCTTCCTCCATAGCTAGCTGCCACTTTGACGACTCCTTACATTCCATGGCATCCATGTAAGTTTTTGGGTCAACCCCTCATTCTCTCCAAGGAGCTGCTACACTAGCACAAGAAAAACCATATCTCAAAGGTGGTCTAACCACCCTCTTTTCCCTGTCCCTTATAAGCTGGTAGTCATTCTGACTTGCTGCATCATCCCTTTCCAGTTCAGCCTCCTCTTGAGTGTCCTGAGCTTGGCCTTTATCAATGGGCTCTACCTAGTCCGAACCCTCTTGCCATCCTTGCTTTACCTGAACTGAATTCTCCTTGATGCTATACTTCACAAATTCTGGACTGGTTTGCTCACTATCCCCTACAGAGTTAGTTTTCTCCAAGTAGGGAAATAACAATTCATTAAAAATAACATCTCTACTTATTATGAGTTTCATTCCTTTTGGTTCTAAGGACCACAACCTATACCCTTAACTCCATCACCATACCCTAGAAACACACATTTTCTATACCTTGGGCTAAGTTTGTCATCCTTTTGATGTGCAAACGCAGCACTTCCAAAAGTCCTAAGGTTACTTAACGCAGGGGTTTTCCACTCCACATCTCCATGGGAGTCTTAAGGTCTAAAGCCCTAGAGGGTGATCTATTAACCAAATATGCAGTTCTAGACACAGTTTTCCCCCAAAAATATTTTGGTAAATAGAACTCAATTAACATGTAACTAACCTTTTCCATAAGGGTTCTATTCATCCTCTCAGCAACTCCATTTTGCTGAGAGGTTTTCACAACCGTTCTATGTCTTAGAATGTCATTTAATTAACAGAATTTATCAAAATCCTTATTAAAAAATTCTAAGCCATTATCGGTTCTTAACACTTTAACTACCATGCCCATTTGAGTCTCCACCAACTTTTTCCGCACCACAAATTTATTCAAGGCATCCGATTTATTTTTAAGCAAATAAACCCAAACCTTTCTTGAATAATCATCAATTAAAGACAGAAAGTAATGATTACCTCCCTGTGTTGGTATTCTTCCTGGTCCCTAAAGATCCGCATGAATGTAGTCAAGAATCCCCTTAGACTTGTGCATTCCGGTGTTGAAGCTGACCCGATGTTGCTTCCCAAGAATGTAACTCTCGGAGAAATCAAGTTTCTCTACGTTGTCACCACCAAGTAGACCATCCTTGCTGAGAACTTGCAGCCCCTTTTCATTCATAAATCTCAAGCGATTGTGCCAAAGTGCTGCCTTATCCATCTTAGCCATCAAGCTTGCTGCTTGATCCTTGATTTCTGTCTCACTGATCATCTCATAAAGTTTGTCTTTGATTGCTACTTTGATCACTATCAAAGATCCCTTGGTTACCTTGATCTTTCCTCCCTCTGTTTTGTATGTATACCCCATGGAATCCAGCTGCCCCAATGAGATCAAATTCCTCCTCAAATCTGAGAGATACTTTACATTTCGCGGCAACCTTGTGACTCCATCAAACATCCTCAATTTGATTGGTTCTTGGGTTTAGATATTTTTTATTTTTGTGGAATGGGTGATGCATAGGAGTCCCCTCCTACCTATGGTTCTTCGATTGGAATGCCGAGATCTTTAGTTTTGAAGGACTATATTATAGTAAGTTTTTGTTGTATCAAATAGGTTTATTGCTCACTTATTTAGGCCAAGGACATATTATATAGTGATGGGTGACTCACTAACCATATACAGAGGCCAATGAAGTTGACGATGAAATATACGAAACTATTTTTGGCGTTGTCTATTCAAGTTCTTTGTAGATTTCATTAAGATCAAGTTAGGGCATGTTTGTTGTGGTTTTTGGATATTCTCTTTATGGCATTAATAGTTGTTTGGATTTTACCCTTAAAATCCACCTACTCAAACTTATAATAATAAATAGGGAAGTAAACAAACAAATATCAATCATAACAGTTTAATATGGTTCGACAACCTCCTTGCCTATGCTAGAAACAAACTCACAATTTTATTAATCCTTAACAACAGCTTTAGGAAAAACAAAATTATTACCCTCACAACCCAAAATCCCCAATACACCGAAAGCTCTCCACCTAGGGCTAGTTAAAATATTGGAATTATGACTGTGTCTTAAGCCTTCTCTAAGGCCCCTTTTATATAGAGGATATTTTCCTAAAACTGTTAGAAAAAGAACAACAACATAATACTACTACTACTCCTACTAGAATAAGAAACTATAATATAGGAAACAACTTTTCTCAAATCAATTAGAAGTCCTTGTTAGGATTTGAGTCAAAATCCTAATAAATGTGAAGTTCAACTTTGTTGTTATCTGGTCTGATACTATATTTTGAGTTAGGAGAGATCCTTAAAGCTTGGTGAATTAAGAGAGTGTAACAGAAGCATGATTCATCTCTACATTGTAAGATAGATCTTATCTATTGAGGTTGATTAAGTTCTTGTTAATGTTCGACTTAGATATACTTTAGGATAATTTGGTTTCCTAGGTGAAGTGCTTGTTTGGGTTGTTCTTATGATAAGAGCTTTGAGTTCTATGTTGATTAAAAAGTAGTACTCTCAGGATTTAGTTGTATTGATTGAGCAGGTCTTTAAGTACTCATAGGACTTAGTTATTGTGGTTGAGTACTTCCTTATGAGTACTTGATAGAGGTTCTTAGACCCATGTTCTTTATGAGAAGAAATGATAGAGAAATTGAAAAATAGGACAAGTTGTTGTTTCAGAGTCTAATGAAATAAAGGAAGAAAAGGGATATTTCCTATTTAAATAGCTTCTTATTGGTATTACAATGAGGAATTAATAGTTTTGAGGAATACAATATTTAGTGAAATTTTGTTTGGTTACTTGGAAGTTATGAGAATGGCGTTTTAGGTAAAATAATTGAGGTAGTTTAAGTAGAGCAGTTTGATTGGTGAATAATAAATAAAATTTGATCGATGAAAAAAATTACTCAATAGTAAAGAAGTATTTTGAGCAAGATCAATGAATAGTGGCATATACAAAACTGGAGAAGTTCATGAAAAAAAAATTAGGATATGATGATGCCACAATTAATATTGGAGAATGTTTCCCTTGTGACTAGGAAGGGTTAATGATACTTTTGTTTGGCTAGAAGACTACTAGTATTATCCGTGGGATAAAATGGCAAATGGTGGTAGAATATTAAAGTGAACTAGTAGACTGTTATTATGTCAGGATAATTATTTTGTGAGAGTAAGGTGTTTTTTTCCCCTAAGCAATAAGTGAGTCATATGTACTTGACTAGCATAAAAAAACTGATAATTGATTTATTCATGAGTTACGGAAAGTGATATTTTATTTTGATTTGGTAAAAGCTAAGTAAGGAAATGTGTATGTATTGGAAGAAGATATTTTTTTTTTTTAAGATTGTTCAGGAGGCAATAACAAAAATAGAATTAGGTCATGAATTTTCATTGGGTTAAAGGGGTCAGTAATTTAATATTTTTAAAGAAATCAATCTTGAAAAGGGATTTTGGAGGTAGTTGGAATGGAGATGCAAGAATTAGAGAGTTTGCCTAAGAAATATAAGGCATTAAATTATTTTAGTGATCCTGTATGTACAAATGTTAAATTTTGATGGATTTCAATATAGGTATGGTTAGCTTACTAAAAAAAGTTATAGGTATGGTTAGCTAACTAAAAAAAGATATAGGTATAGTTATCAATAGAGTTAAAATATTCCAAACTTAAAATTGTTTTATGTTTTAAAGAGTTGTATGCGAAATAAAGCGAGTTAATAAATTTTGGTATTTTTTTGGGAAGTTTTGTTTCAAGGGGTATTTATATCTTTGATTTAAATGCTTGAATTGAGAAATTCAAGGGTAATAAACAAATTAAGATTTTTGAGGTTCCGGTGAATCGTAATGTTAGTGATGTTTCAATAGTGTAAAAAATTATAGAATTTATTGCGTAAGGTTGATTATACTCTTGAAACTTGAGAGTGCAGCTTAGAATATGTGAGTTGACCTTATCTTAATGAAAATTAATTATTCTGGCATTTAACTAAATTGGGATATCCAATGTTACATCGAATAAGTAATGCGAGAATATGGAGGTTAAAGGCTATAATTTTTTATGTACTTGCAAGTTACATGGTTCAAAATATACTAAAGGAATCATATGAATTAATATAGGGTTGAAGGAGTTTGGCTGACCGATCATTTAAAAAGGTTGGACATTAGTTGCATCAACGGTCTGAAACTTTAGATAGAGACAAACTAGCTTGTTTAATTTATCAGATATTTTATGATTATTATAAGGGATCTATAAGGTGAGAGTGACTAACATTCAAATGGCCTGTTTGATTGCAGTAATGGAATCAATGTTGTAATGTAATCGAGGTTGTTATGTAATCAAAGCTATAATGGAAATTAGGTTGAAAAACAATTAAATTTTTTGGTTAGAATATGGAAAAGAAATTTCTAATAATCCTTTAACAAACTAAATCACTTAGTAACTTACTTTCTCTTTAAATGTGTCTTTTAGTTTAAATCCAAATTTTTCTCTTATCATTTCTATCAGTCTTTAATTCATCCATTTTCCTTTACTAGGGTCTGATTACCAATAAATTCATTTGATTCACCATAGAAGCAACACTTAAATACTTTATTCCCCACTACAATTCCAATTTGACTAGTCTTTCCTTTAACAACAATAGATACGTCTTAATCCATTTCGTAGCATCGCTCGAACATTTCACGAATTAGTCAATTTCATGCACCAATAGTAAATCCATTCTACAAGTTTCCATTCCAACTCCGTCACTTAGTTGACTTTAATAATAACTTATCTAATTTATACTTAATCTTTACTTGCTTCTACCAATGATTTTCTTCTATATGAACTTTCCCTTTAGGGTTGATCGTACTTCATTTTGTCATTCTCTTAAAATCTTTTCGTTCTTTTACATAACTCCCCAGATTAAATATTCTACTCATTCCCCAAGTTATAGACTTTATGATTTATGTCCAATCATCCTTCCTCTTTCTTAGGAGGCTCTCCGCCTCGAGAGTTTCTAAGGGTCTTTATCATGTATCATTATAGTCAATAGCCGTTGCATCAACGAATTATAACATCTAATTCCCAAAAAAATAATTTCCCAATTCCCAACTTCCTACTCATTCGTAGACACAACATCTCAAATCATACTTAAAATTCTATCTTGACACTTGTACCTTTATTTCTCCTCAAAATCATCCTTTTATACTTTCATTTATTCTACTTATAATTGTTTTATCCTCAATATCTTCAATAGCTTTACACTTTTCAAAACCAATACTTAATATTCAAAACACAAAGTTTTATTCAAACCTTAAAAAGGCACCTTTTAATTCGGTCATAAATTCGTTCATAAACTTAGTAAAAGTCTCCTTTCAAATCCTTAACGCTTTCCAATAACTCCTTGATAAGTTCAAGATTTCCCTTTCACTTTTCGTTAAGCTTCCTTATAGTTCACAACATTTAAAAATCTCTAATCTTTCTAACTGTCTCATTTAATGGATATTTAATCTAACACTATCCTTTCCTAGGGTGCTTCAAACTTTAATGGCTTACGATTCCTCTCTCGGAATCCTTCTTCTTTCTTCTATTTTCCTTGTCCAACTATCTCTTGGCCTTTGTGTAACATATCTATCTCTTTTCTATGATGACTATTCTATTATTATTATTATATTTTACCAATCTCTTGATCTTCTATGTTACATTTCCAAGATATATCTAATTAGGTAAATGTTCATTTTTCTAAGAATATATAACATACATTAGCAAATCACCAATCTTTCTAATATTAAAAACCATCATTTTTAATATTCCTGTAACAACCCATCCCGAGCGGGCCCACTCAAGACAGTGTCAATTACCTTTCAGAATCGAGCACCTGGACACACAAATATATACTATAATAGAACAACATTATATATATAGTTAAGATCATATAGAGATTACAACTATAAGGTTGTAGCTTTACAAGGTGTCTAAAGATACACAGCCAACTGGTTACAACTTCACATCTGATATACAATATAACACTAAAAAAAAGGCTTGACTGAGGATGCGACACTCGTGGACCCACCTAAAACTTCGTCGAACTTCAAAGCTTCACCACTTAAAATCTGGAATCACCTGGAAGCTTACCTGAAAAGTTGTAAAGAGGAAGGAGGGGTGAGCTATAAAGCTCAGCGAGTTCTTACACTACACAAAGTAATCACTTGTTAGAAAAAGTTGAGGGCTTATTATTATTTCTTTTTCCTTTCTACTTTATTTGTTCGTATACTTAGTCATTTAGCACTTTGCAAAAACAACAATCTTAGTAATCATAATATGGTCCTATAAAACCCACAACCAACTTGCATTCGCCATTCCATAGTCAATCAAAATATCACAATTTATCCATACAAACAAACATTTCACATGCCCCCTTACGGGCCAAGTAATTCAAATTCATGTATGGTATGCCAATGCAGCATGATGCAATACAATGTATCATCTCATAACCCATCGGGGACGTCTCCCCACGTACTGGTACGTTTCACAAACAATAAATTTTTTGGAACCCCCTTGATCTGGACCGGATCCAATCATCCAAATATATTTGGTACCCTTACACCCCTTGTGGGAAAGGACCTATCGTCCTCACACATCACTCCCCCCTCAATAACATACCGTAAATTTCAATGCATGAAATGAAACAAAATCAAGTGATGAACAACATCAAATTCTCATTAATCCATACAATCACACAACATTCAGCACAAAGGTTTTGAAATCACTATCTCATCATTAATATATAATTTACTTATCTTACCACATAGTTATAAATATAATTATTGTATCTACATAGAAAATTACAATTCTTAGGCAACCTTATTGTTTTGGTTTCCCCACTAACATTCATGCTTACCAAGAGTAGGGTAATACTCACCTTACACCAAACACTAGTCGTGGATCACTTCTTTACCTTTACTACGATCATCCATCACACCTATTGAAATGCCATTTTAACAATTAAAGCAAACTACATAAACAAATAACCAATGAGCATAGAATTTAAAAATTAGACTCTTAATAAGAAATCAATCATTCCATTTGCTTACATATATAAATCAAAGAAAATACTACTAAAGTTCATTCTTCTCCTTAATCACCTATTTTCACTCTTTCTCTTCTTTCCTTCATTCTTTACTCCATAAAACTCTCAATTCCTTAAATTTCAAGACACTAGCTTAGGGTAATTACCAACAAATCCTAACTTGTAAAAAGTATTCATTCTAAATATAATTTCCCAATCAAGACAAAGTCTCTTACTTAAAGGAATTTCTTTTAACTCCTAAAAGGGTTTCAAATTTACTGCCCATAGTAAAATTCTCTAACAATACCCATCTCAAAAAAATCATGTTATACAAGAATAAAACTTCAAACTTTGTACATATAATCACCATAAAAATCTTCAGACTTCACACACTTTTATTACTTTCTTCCAAAGTTCCATAATACAGAAATTTCCAGATTTCTTTCAAATTTTCTCCCAACTTCAAATATTTCAAACTAAACCAATTTAAATTAAAATCACCCCAAATAAAGTTCTAGATAAACTTTAGGAAGTATAGTTTAACTTAAAAATAGTTGGGACACAAAACTACCTTAAATTCTTGCTGAAAAACAGCTCACAAAACTGCCAAGAACACAAATTATTTCCAGAATTTCTGCACAATTATCCCAACTTCAAATATTCATAACTCCCTCAAATTAAATCCAAATGACCTCAATAAAGAGCCAAAAATCAACATGAAGAAGTGTACTTTGAGTTTGTAGTTGAACACTTTTCGAAATTACCTAAAAATATGCACGAAAAATCCGGAGGAACAAAACGAGCCGTTCTTCCCCTGAACAAAACAGAACCAGTTTTCTTTTCTTTTTTTTCCCTTCTTTCTCTCCTTTCTCTCTCCTCTCTCCCTTCTGCCAATTTCTCCAAGCCAAATGAGAGATTTTTCTGTTCTAGGTCAACTTTTCCCTTATATATTATCTCTAAGTCTTGGCCTTTTACCAATCTACCCTTCCCCTTCTTCTTTTATTAATTTACATGCCCTTTCCTTTAATTTTCCTTCTAGTATTTAAACACCCCCAAAGTTTTAGTTTCTTACTAAGAGATCCCTAAAAAAAATAGAATTATAAAACAAGATTATAAAAGCTTAAAAGAAGTATTGGGTTCTACAATTCCAACCATATCAACAAGAAGTCATCAATAATTCTTTAGATTTCTAAGTGCTTCAAAAATCTAAATTCATCATCACATATCTCTCACCATATCCAAAATAATATACCTCGATTTGCATTTTCAAGTAAAGTAAAACTTTCATGTTCATAATAACTAGCATTAACCATTTAATCGTTTTTCCCATAATAAAAAAATCAAGGATTTCTAGATTTAATAATAGATCCACCGTCTTGATATATCAAACTTCATTTAAATTCGTGCTGTGGACTAGGGTATAAACCCAAGAGGTGGGTGAATTGGGTTTCAAATATTTTTTGCAATTAAGAAACAAGTTTTAACAATTTAATCAATTGAATGACACAAAAGGAAGAGAATATGCAAAATCTGTTTATAATGGTTCGAAATTATTGAAATCACTCCAAACCTACATCGACTCTCTTCAAAGAACCTCCTTGAAGCAATCCACTAATAATAATCAAGCAACTTCACGGGTGTTGCCGAAATTTTTCAAATACTCTCTTCCACAAGGTAGTTACAAGGAAGTGTTTAATTCCTAAACACTCTAAGAGTTATGCCAACTCTTTCTCTTTACAATGATTGATATTGAATGTAAAGGAAAATGAAATAGACAAAAATAAATGTTATACAAGATGAAGATGATTTCTCTTTGAAGAACAAAGCTTGATGAATGGCTCAAAAGAAAATTTTCAAAGATTTCAAGAGTATTAATGAGCTATATAAGAAAATGATTTTTCTTTCTTATTGTTAAATGGTCATTGATGATAGGGTTTTATAGCCTTGGTTGTATATGGCCGTTAGACACAAGTTAGGTTGGTTTGGAGCATTAAATGCTCAAATCCCATGTCTAGATTTTGAAAACTAGACATTTTTCTTGACTGATGTAAAATGGACAATCGACTATCCTCTCTTGAATTTCAAATTATGGGTTTGAAATGATTTGGATAATCGACTATGAAAATTTATTTCTCTTTCACAGTTGACTGTCCATGAACCACAGCCTATGGTCCATTTTGTTTTCAAAATCAGTTTTTGATAGAAAGGAGTTTTCAAAGGACCAAAACATTTTCTAAAAGAGTTTTTGAGCCGTGTTCAAGCTAAGAAATTAAAGTAGAGATTTACAAGTAAAAGTAAACTACATTAGAACCTAAACTAGGTCTTCGGTCTTCTTTAGAGTGTCTCTCAAGTATGATCTCTTCTTTTTTATGCTTGAATTATGTCTTGTTCTTCAGTTGGATATTTAGACTTAGTTAAAAACACTTAGATAAAACTGTTAACCCAATTAAAGTAATTTGTTTCATAATTAAAATCAAATAAGGGTCAACAATCTCCCTTTTTTTTATGATGACACATACGTGCACTAAACATTCTATCGAGTCTACTTATAGTTAAATATAGTAAAACCCCTATCATTCTTCTATAATTCTTAGTATCTACACACTTTTCAACCTCATCTAAGTCAAGTTTTGTAGAGGTGCTCATGAGAGTTCTAATAAACTTTGAGTTCTCGATCCCAAACCTATTTAGAAAGTCCTTGGTGTATTTGGATTGATTGATGAAGATGTCTCCTTTCAATTGTTTGAGTTGAAATCCAAGGAAGTATGTAAGCTCTCCTATCATACTCATCTCAAATTCACCATGCATACACTTAGAAAATTCTTGAGACATAGATTCATTAGAGGTACCAAATATAATATCATTAACATAAATTTGGAATAAGAGATTTACAAAACTTATTTCTATTTCATCATCATCTTGAACTTCTTTTGTATCCCTGATAACTGACTATTGAATTGTTAAAATAATCTCAACGCATCATTTAATCTTACTATAGACTTCCTCAACCTCAAAGTTATTAACTCTTGCTAATGGATTCATCTAACTAGCCCCTCAAAGTACAAGTCGTCAACTAAAAGTATTACTTATTAATCATTTCTTTCTTACATATTCTTTTTTACTCTTATTTTTATTTTTTCTGTTTTTAAAAAATTCTTAACATTTTGTACTCCACTCTAAGTTCTTAAATTTCAATATCAACTTTACACTCTAGGGATCTCAAATGTGGTACTACCTTTAAACCGTGCCTCTCTCCCACAACATCTCTTTATAGGGTTACTCAGCAACAAATCACTTTCTCAAATCCCTCATTCAATCCTTCCTTAAGGAGAACTCAAATGCACTTAGCTGATATTAACATCATTACTCCAATCTTTTACTCAATTCAACTTAGTCCTTTACTCAAATTTTCGATTCCTTCACTCCATGATCTCTGCTCCTACCTATAAAATAAACCAACCATAAGTCAACCCTTTGATCAATTTAAGGAGTTCTAGTATCCCTCAAACAAGTGATGCAAAAGGTAATTTAGTTTCTCTATCCAAAACTTTTCTTAGTTTTAATCCCACTTTTTCACTTATTGCTTACATTCAAACCTTAATCCATCTACCACTAACTTGGGTATACTTTATTGAAAACTCTTATATATAACTTATCATCATAGCAATTGTTAGGTTCCTTATTCTCCATCACAACCATGAACTGATTAATCTTCCTTCGATAACAGTATTAAGTCATAATCTAAATCATAAGATCTTCGTACAATAGTAATTCAATCATTTCCATTTAATTAGATGATCTTCATTTTATAACTCCTTCCTTTAACATTCACACTTAGTTTCCTTTAAAATAACTTTGTAAGTTTTGTATTTTGACCTTTACTTGAATTCCCTAAGATTTCGTCTACATAAACCTTTTTTAAGATTAATTACATTTAAACTTATTGCCCTTCTTAGATCTTTCGTATCTTTACAAAATTCCTTAGACCAACTCTCCTATTTATTCCTTATGTTTACATATACCCTATGCTTCATGTCAGATCCATGCTTCTATTCTCAAAAATTTCAATTATACTTATAAATAATTCTCCACTCTAAAAATTTCGAGAAACGATAGCATATACTTTCTTATAATTGCTATAGCTCTTACATTCTTACCTCTCATATCAAATCCTTCATATGAACAGTCTCGCAAAATCTCAAATTTCCATTAGTTGAACACATAACTTTCCAATTCATACTTAAAATTTATTTTAAAACCTTAACTTTTATCTCTTCATCAACTCTCCTCTTTGTATCGTTAATCCTTTTTCTTTCAAAGTAATCCATCTCCTAGATTATCACTAGTTTCCAGTTTACCAATTATAATTCATAGAAGGTACCAACTAAATCATCAGTCAAACACAAATCATAAATTCTTAAATATAGTCTCATAACTTCTATTTCTTGATTTATCAATACAATCACCAATCTCACTGAAATGTTCCATTTCCTTTTAAATCTAGTAATAAAACTCAATACCAAATATCCAATGATTTCTTTCGTCTATCTCAAACTCATGTATTTCTATTTTACAACAACTTGGTAGTAATATTGACTTTTTACTTTTTACTCAATTCTTTTCATCAACTCACTGAACTAAAATATCTTCATTTCTTTAATCTACTTCCACCTTTCTCTTAGATTTTTGCACACTTAATGTAATACCTGTGTTCTTAAAGAAAGGATAAAGATGTAATTTGGTAGATATTATATTGAATTAAATTATACAGATATGAAAGATTTATCATTAATTTTAAATAATAATTGAATGATGACATTGAAAATTTTATTGAAAAAGATAGAATTTTTTTTATTTAGAAGAGAGTACTAAAAATTATGAAATTTCAAGTTGAAATGAAAGAATTTTGATGAAAAATGTAGAATGAGGTTGAAGAAAATTAATTAGAAAATTTGTTGGAATAAAATATAAGTTTCTAAATATTTTTATAATTTTTAAAAAATAAAATAAAATAAATTTGGAAGGAAGAAAAGATTAAAAATTTGATTTTTAAAAGGAATATCAAAACTGTAAAAAAAAAATCAAGGGCTAAGGATCGGTGGCAGAACTATAAATAAGGAATGATAAAACTATAAAAATTAAAGAGCTAAGGACCAGTGGCTGAACTGTAATTATGTATTGGCAGAATTGTAAATAATGAATGGCAGAACTGTAAATTTAATATGCTATGGCAAATTTGTAATTTTAAAGTGTATATATATATATATAATAAAATAAAATAAATTTTGAAGGAAGAAAAGATAAAAAATTGATTTTTAAAAGGAATATCAAAATTGTAAAAAAAATAAAGAGCTAAGGATCGGTGGCAAAACTATAAATAAGGAATGACAAAACTGTAAGAATTAAATAGCTAAGGACCAGTGGCTGAACTGTAATTATGTATTGGCAGAATTGTAAATAATGAATGGCAAAACTGTAAATTTAATACGCTATGGCAGATTTGTAATTTTAAGGTGTATATATATATATATATATTAAAAGAAACAATAGTGTTGAGGATAAGAAGAAGAAGAAAAAAAAAAAAAAAAAAAAAGAGGGAGAGAGGCGTGCAACAATTGGAAGTCCAGGGGTTGCCTCAACAAATGCAAATTGTTGCATGTTAAGCAGCACAACAACAAGAAAGTGATGGACGACAATATATACATATATACACACACACACACACACACACACACACACACACACACACATATATATATATATATATATATATATATATACACACACACACTTTTTACTTTTTACTTTATTTTAATTAAACTGACCAAATCTTGTTTGATTTTCTTCCTTCTTCAATACAAACTACTTTATTTCTTTAAACACTTATGGATTGAAAGAAAAGTTGAAAGAGTAAAATTTTGAAGGGGTTTACAGGAGAATTTTTCAGAGAATCACATAAAGCTCTAAGAAAAACAAAAGGTAATAACGTGAATTTTAATTTTGAAATTTAGCATACATAAAATTTCAAAGGGTGTGAATTATGGAAGAATTGAAGAATAAATTAGAAATTTTAACATAAATATTATATTAGGTATTGATGATCAGCAACTGGGGGAAATTGCTTAAAGGAGCAGGAAAGGAAATGAGGTGATCCACGAGTAGCTCTAAGTGCTACGTGGTGAGTTAGATTTACATTAAGTAATCAAGATAAATATGAAATATATAGTGATAATATTGGAATAAATTATTAACTTATGATTTAATGATAGATGAAAGTTGGTTGATGGGTATGATAGAAATAATTGATATGTAGAGAATTATTATATGAGAAATAATATTATTAGAATAATGAGTCGATTTAATAATAAAGGTGATAAACGAAATTTTTGATGAGCTATGGTTGATAAATTTGTATGATATAAGAGGAGAAGAAATTAAAGAAATTGATCAAATAATAATTTGAGAAGAAGCATGATAGTAAATTTGAATATCAGAATACATGCTTGTTTTTATATTATTGTTCATATGCATATTTCATATGCATATACATGAAATAAAAGAACTGGGAGGGGGCTAGTCTAAATAAAAACCGTGACAGTCGGTATATGCTGGTGATAAATGAAAACTGTGACAGCCGGTATATGCTGGTAATAAATGAAAACCGTGACAGCCAGTATATGATGGTTATAAATGAAAATCTTGATAATCGGTATATGCTGGTGATAAATGAAAACCGTGACAACAGGCATATGCTAGATATAAAAGAACCGGGAAGGCAACCAGTCTAAGATAAAAACATGTCGACATGTGGGAAGATGTTCCCAATTAATAATTCATGCACTGTGTTTGTTTTAAATATTGATTTTTATTACTGAGATGCTAAAGTGTTGTTCTTGATTGTAAATTTATTGATAATTGAATGAGTCTCACAGGGAGACAGATATAGTGGGAAAGAAATATGAAAGTATGATATGATAAGAACGATCTTGGTGATAGATTATATGCTGTGAACCTCATAACGAGGTAATTATGAGATATAATTGATGGTCTCAAGGTGAATAAATATATGAGAAGAACATATTGATAAAGAATGGGGATTATGATATGAGTAGTGATAATAGAATGCTATTATCAAATTTTATGAGATATAGTTGAATGAATATTGAAAAACTATTTATACAAATTGAATACTTCTAGTAACTTTAATTCAATGAGCTTATGAAGCTCACCTTTCATTGTTAAACAATTTCAGGTAGCGAGCAGAACAGATAGTTAGTGAGCTGAGATTCAGACGAAGTCATTATGTGTAAGCCACGTGGTCCACATCCTCAGACTAATGGAAAGAGAAAAAAATATTTGTAAATATTCATACATATTATGCTATATATAATGTTTAAGTTGAGATCTGCTTGATGTATCTCCCTTGTTGAGGGTTGATGATTGATGTAAATAATTGCAGTTGGTATTTTTATTGTTGCATATATGTGTCATGCTGGGATTTTCAAAACGTGACAACACCATCTTAGGGGTGGCCAACCCAAGATGGGTCGTTACAATTTTTGTATCAGAACATTAGGTTTTATGATTCTGTAGACGACATAAAAAGAAAGAAAGTGGAAGATTAAAATAAATTATATTTTAAGAATAGTCTGAGGATGACATGTAGACGTGCTAGAGTTAGAATTGTTGACCTGAGAGGGCATAGTAGACCCCAATATTTAGACAAGTCAAGGTTGAGATAGAGTTTGAGTATGAGTTTGTGGTTCCTAGAAGGGAACGTGATGACAATATAATTGATACTAATAAGGGTGTGAGAGAATCTAGAGTCGAAAGAGATGAGAAGAGAAGCTCTTGCTCACACTCTTGAGAAAATGAATGTAACAAATGATAAAGTTGATAGTCTATAGAATTGACTTGATGAACAGGCTAGAGCAGTACTTGAGGTTGTTATAAATCTAGTAACAGTAAATGTTTAAAAGGGGAAAGGTGAGTTTATGCATGAGATGCATGGAGATTGTTTGATATATTAAGTTGAATGCTAGGTTTTTTTAAAGGATCTATGATTCTTTTTGAGCCTAAGCTATGGGTGAAACATGTAGAAAGATTATTTGGTATTTTATAAGTGATTGAGAGGCAACGGGTCGCCCTTGCTTCGTTTAAGTTGGAAGGAGAAGCTTTAAAATGGTGGGAGGATACTCTTCCCAGAGTAAGTGTATAAGTTGATAGACCCTTAACTTGGAGTAGGTTTAAGAAGACCTTTTTTTCTTTCATAAAATTGCTCATATGCTGGTAGAGCCCAACCGAAGAAAGATTTCATTTATTTGAGGTAAAATATGTAGATTGTGGCTCATTATGATAGCAGATTTATGGCCTTGTCAAGGTTTGTATCGAAAATGGTAGACATAGAGGAGAAGAAGTGTAAGAGGTTCATAGATGGAATACATTTTGAGATTAAAGCGACACTATCTTACATGAAACATATGAATTATGTTAGGTTGGTGGATATAGCACTCCCAATTGAGAAAGATGTGATGGAGTTCAAGGGGGAGGGAGAGAGTGGTTGAAGAGACTTAGATATGAAAGTTCTAGAGGTAGTAGTCGTGTGAGTCTACAAGGTCGGAGATAACCATAGAGGAGTTGTCCGTGTGAAAGAAAGACCTATAATGTAGAGTTAAAGGTAAGCTAGATCCATAGCGTCTATAATTCAAAGTAATGCTGGTGGGACCACTAGATTTGGAAGATAGTTTGTGGCAACTGGAAGTTATGGTAGAGGTGGGAGTGTACTACCTAAAGGATGTGGTAATGTAATCAAAAGACTAGAACATGTTATAGAAGTAATCAGATGAGATATTTATCTTATAATTGTCTTAAATTGAAGTGCAATGTATATGGAAAAGGCGGACATATCAATGTTGGTTTATCTTGGTGCAACTCATTCTTTTGCATTTAATGTATATATGAAGTCTATTTATGCATGTATTAGTCCTATTGATACATAATTTTATTATTGAAGTTCCCACTAGAGATAGAATGATAATCATAAATGTTTACAAGGGTTGTGTGATTCATATCGGTGATAGATAATTTGAAGTTGATTTATTACCTTTGAATATAATATAATTTCATTTGATTTTAGGAAAGAATTGGTTGTCGACGTATTACGCTTGGGTTGATTGTTCCAAAAAGAATATAGTGTTTAGGATATGGATAAGAGGAATTTAGTTTCACGGAGAATGTAAGATACTTTCGAGCTATCTTATTTTGCTATGACTACTAGTAAATTGTCAAGGAAAGGATGTGAGGGGTACTTGGCATATGTGGGGGATTTTATAAATGATAGAAGAGAGTTAGAAGAAATCTTAGTAGTCAAAGATTTTTCTGATGTATTTCTTGATGAGTTGTCTAGTTTACCCCTCAGTAGGGAGATTAAATTTTCTATTGATGTGATACCAAGTTCATCACATATATCTATAGCACCGTACATAATGACACTCGCAGAGTTGAGAGAATTGAAAGTTCAGCTTTAAGAGTTGTTAGATAAATAATTTATTCGACTGAGTGCGTCACCATGGGGAGCCCCTGTATTGTTTATAAAAAAGAAAGATAGAACGATGATGTGGTTTATAGATTACAAACAGCCAAATACGATCACTATTAAGAAGAAATATCCTTTACTCAGAATAGATGATTTAATTGAGAAGTTGCATGGAGCAAGGGTATTTTCTAAGATATATTTGAGATCAAGTTATTACCCATTTAAGAATAAAAGAAGGAGATATATCTAAGACTGCTTTTATGACACGCTATGGTCATAAGTTTTTGGTGATGCCATTTAGATTGACTAATGTTCCAATAACATTCATGGACTTGATGAATAAAATGTTGAAACCATTTCTTGATAGTTTTGTGGTTGTGTTCATTGATCACATCTTGGTGTATTCTAAGACTAAGGGAGAGCATGTAAAACATTTAGAAATTGTGTTGGAGATTTTGAGGAGAGAGAGATTGTCTGCTATAATTTCCTAAATGTGAATTTTGGCTGAATGAAATAACTTTTTTTGGAACATGTATTATCTGGAGATGGCATAACAGTTGATCCACAAAAGGTAGAGGCAATGTTGAGTTGGGAGAGACCAACTAATGTTACTGAGATTAGAATATTCTTGGGGTTAGCTGCTTACTATAGAAGATTCATTCAGAAATTTTCTATTATCGCAGTACTGTTCACTTGATTGACTAGGAAAAAGTTGAAGTTGCATAATCTGGGGAGTGTGAGAAAACTTTCCAATTACTAAAGAAGAAAATATAAGTTTCTAAATATTTTGATAATTTTAAGAAATAAAATAAAATAAATTTTGAAGGAAGAAAATATAAAAATTTGAATTTTAAAAGGAATAGAAAAATTGTAAAAAAATAGAGGGCTAAGAATCAATGGCAGAACTGTAAATAAGAAAAGAAAAAACTGTAAAAATTAAAGAGTTAAGGATCGGTGGAAGAACTGTAATTACATAATGACAGAATTGTAAATAATGAATGGCAAAACTATAAATTTAATAGGCTGATGGCATATTTTTAATTTTATGGTATATGTATTTAAAAAAATAAAAAAACAACAACGTGGAGAATAAGAAGAAAAGAGAGAGAGAGAGAGAGAGCCATGCAACACCTGGAAGTCAGTCTAAGTGTTGTAACAACAAATGCAAATTGCTGCATGTTAAGCAGCACAGCAACAAGAAAGCGGTGGAAGGCAATATATATATACACACACTTTTTACATTTATTTATAACTTTTTTGCTAAGAATTTGAATTGTAGAAAGAAAGAAACTAAACGGGATTTGAAAGAAAATAATGTCTCTGAGCTTCAGAGACTTATAAGCTTTGCAATTTTTTTAAAATTAATATATTATAATATTATTTTATTAAAAATATCAATATTTTATCATTGTTTCACATGGGTTTTGTAAAAACCCATGTTCCTCTTATTTTGGTAAAAATAACAAAATTTTCAATATTATTTCAAATCAATACTAAATCTTTCATCCATTGATTATTTAATTTAATATAATATATGTAAAATTACTTCTTTACCCTTATTTTATGAACACGAGTATTACATCTAGCATGGATTAAAACAAATAAAATCCTTTAAAGATCTCAGCTTTTTAAACTTTAACATGTATTTAGGTTCATAGCACCTTGGAAGAAGTTTATGATTGAAATAATTTAAAAAGTGACTTATTTTGGTAAAAAGGGGGCTAAAATCATGTTCAAGGGCTCGAACAGTCTACTGTTCATATTGGGCAAATGATTGTAGGCTGCCCAGAAACTTGCAGAGTCGATTGTCTGGTCGTGAAAGCTGAAAATTTTAGGGTAAAACCACCATTTTCTTCATGTCAAACCTCATATCTTTCAAATCCAATCAAACACAAGTTCTACAGGGTTTGAAATCAAAGATTTTACATTACCCAGAGAAAGAAAGATCTCTTATCTTTTTACTTCTTCTTCCTTTCTTTCTTCCCTCTTATCTTTTCTCTTTTTTTCTTTCTGTCTCTCCTATCTTTCGGGCATTCTAGAGAGTTCAAGCACAAAATGTTGGTCTCTCACTCTCTCACCCCTATTTATACTCAAGCTCTTTCTTAATTGCATAGACACCCCTCTAGTTCTCACCCTTTCCTATTTCCACCACAAAACTTTTTAAAAATTCCATTTTTACTTAATTTTTCTTACTAACCTAAAAAATCATAAAAAAAAAATCAAAGGAAAACTACTTTAATACTTTATCCTTAATTTATTTACTTCTCCCCAAGTTCCACAAATTTAACTATATAAAAAAAAAAATTTCTTGTCCAAATCTGAACAAGCATATCAAAAACGCATCGAAGTGGAACTCCACAATTTTAAATATCCTTTTTAAAATACCGGGCTCTACAAATATCAATCTATATTTTTATATAAGATCATTATTGTATATATGATAGTATACTACTTTTTAGCCAATTTATTTTTTTAAATGATGGTTGCAGGATCCGATGTCTCGAATACACTATCAACACATGGATAGACTTGAGGAGTTGAACTATGTCTACTATTTAAATTAAATAGTTCAAATTTTATATAATAATTAATGATGAAGTGAGTTTGCGTATGAATTATTTTGTTTTTTGAATTATTTTTATTAGTGATAGGATTTATTTAAGATTTTTTTGGTACTTGGAAACGTACAAACATTTTTTATGAAGTGCTATGAGATATTATTTATGTTAGTTAGGTTCTAAAAAAATTGTTCTTCTTTTGTGATTTGTATACTATTGAGAATATGTATGTGTGTGTATCTAGTTTTTCACCATAGAAGGTTTCTACTAAGTTCATTGACGAAATTATTTGGTTACTAAAAAAAATTTAATAAAAAAAATAAATGAAAGATGGCATTAATATTTTGTCATATATGTTAGAGATTATGTTTATTAGTTTGGTTATATTAGTCATTTGGTATTACCAATAAGGGTAGAATAGTCTTTGTTGTTTCCTATATAAACCCACATTTTTCTCTTATAAATATTCATTATTGCAATCAAACCCTAGCTTCCATTTCTTCTCATTTCTTTACTCTCTTCAATTCTCACATGGTATCAGAGCAAGATCATGGGCTATTTGATTGAAGATTCCATGGAAGAACTTTGCATCCCACCCATGCTCTTCGCGAATCCAACTCCGCGGTGAGTTTTTTTGGGTACTGTTCATGATGAGCATGATCTACTTGCAATCAGGAGTTCAAAGTCTGTGAATCTGTCGATCTGGAGATATTTCACATGTAGATTTAAGGGAATTTAGATATTTGGGGGTTTCTTGCACAGCCCTTTCGCAAGTAGATCTGGAGCAATTTGAGGGATTTCATCAATAGACTCGAAGATTTGCACTCGTTTTGGAGGTTTGTTAAATTAGTATCACTGTTTGCTTTGTTTTATTTGCACTATATTCCAGTATCTTGTGGTTCATCTATTAGTTGATAATGGCTGCTGAAAGGGATGACTCTCTTCAATCTATTAGTGTTAGATTAAATGGAAATAATTATTCATATTGGAGTTATGTTATGAGAAATTTCTTAAAAGGAAAACGTATGTGGAGTTATGTCAGTGGTATTTCGAGGAAACCTACAAATGATAAGGAAGAAGAGTATGCTGAACTTTTAGATGCTTGGGAAGCAAACAATTCGAAAATTTTGACTTGGATTAATAATTTTGTTGAGCATTCTATTGGAATACAACTAGCCAAGTATGGGACTGCAAAACAGGTTTGGGATATTTTGGCATGATTATACACACAATCAAACTTTGCAAAACAATATCAATTGGAATCTGATGTACGGGCAGTTCAACAAAAGGATATGAGCATTTAAGAACTTTATTCCACAATGTTTGATCTTTGGGATCAGTTGGCACATACAGAACCTGAGTCTCTTCATAATAATGTTGATTATATAGGTCGTCGAGAGGAGCAACGTCTTGTTCAATTCTTAATGGCTCTTTGTGATGATTTTGAGGGACTTCGGGGAAATATTTTGCATCGTCAGCCCCATCCCTCTGTTGATACAGTGGTAAGTGAACTCCTGGATGAAGAGACTCGCCTTAAGACACAAGCAGGAAAGGGCTCTTCCCCAGCATCTAACCCATCTGTTCTAGCTGTTCCTAATAAACCTATCTTGAAGTATCAACCTAAACCACCTACACAAGTTGATCTTGATGAGTGCAGCTTTTGTAAGCAGAGAGGACATTGGAAGGCTCAGTGTCCTAAAATTTTGTCCAGAGGTCTAGCATATCAGCAGTCTTCATCGACACAACAACAATGGCATCCACAGTGGCACCCACCATCATCTCCACCGCATTAGTGTCCTGGTGGTCAATCTTAGCAGTAACCTTATAGGCCACCACAGTCTAACACTGCAACTTTTGTGCCTGAAGTGGCACCATCTTCAGATCCCAATATGGCGTCCCTTGTAGAGCAGTTTCAGAAGTTCCTTCCTATACAGTCATGGTCGCAGCCATATGCCATGTCTACTCCATCTTCATCATGTCTGATTTCTCCTTACACTGCAGGTAAACTTTCTTCCTTGTGGGTCTTAGATTCTGGTACGTCTCATCATATGTCACCTTCTTCATCATCCTTTGTATCTATATCCTACTCTCCTTCCTCTACATCTGTTATGACTGCTGATGGAACTCACATGCCTTTAGCAGGTACTGGTTCTGTATGCACACCTCATTGTCTCTCTCTAATATTTATTGCATTCCTAAACTTACTATGAATCTTGTATCTGTGAGTCAGCTTTATTATTCTGGTTATTTAGTTCATTTTTCTTCTATTTCTTGTTATGTGCAGGATCCTCAATCCCAGAGGCTGATTGGGACAGGCCGTAGGCAGGGGAGATTGTATGTCTTGGACGAGCTACGAGTTCCAGATGTAGCTGCTTCGGGTGTTAATTTGCCTTCTTTCCATTTAACTTCTTCTTCCTCTAGCTTTTACTTGTAGCACTCTAGAATTGGTCATGTTTTAGCCTCTCGTTTAAAATATTTAATCTCTAGAGGATCCTTGGGGGATTTAGAAACTCATGATAGTTCTGATTGTAGTGGTTGTAAACTAGAAAAGTTTTCTGCTTTACCCTTTAATCGAAGTGTTTCTTCTTCTGCTGCACCATTTGATTTGATTCATTCTGATATGTGGGGACACTCTCCTGTTGCTACAAAAGGAGGGTACAGATATTATGTCTCTTTTATTGATGATCATACTAGATATTGTTGGGTTTATCTATGAAGCGTAAATCTGACTTTTTACACATTTACACCTCTTTTCACTCATTGGTTAAAACTCAGCACTCTGCTGTGATAAAGTGTTTTCGTTATGATTTGGGTTAGGAATATACATCTATAACATTTTCCCATCTACTCACTTCTGATGATACTCTGTACCAATCCTCTTGTACTGATACTCCACAAAAGAATGGAGTTACTAAAAGAAAACATAGGCATATTGTTGAGACCACTCGTTCCCTTCTCCTATCTGCTGGTGTCCCAAGTCCTTTTTGGGGTGAAGCTATTCTCACCGCTGTGCACTTGATCAATAGAATACCTACAGCTCATACTTCAAGTTTGTCTCCCTATGAAAAATTACATGGCCACTCTCTTGACTACTCATCTTTATTTGGTTGCATTTACTTTGTTCTTCGTCCCTATGTTGAGCGCAAAAAGTTATCTTCTCCTTCTGTCATTTGTGTTTTTCTTGCTTATGGTGTAGGCCAAAAGGGCTATTGTTGCTATGATCCTGTGGCTCAAAAGTTATATATCTCTCATCATGTCTTTTTCCTTGAAAATATTCCCTTCTTCTCTATTTCTACCATGCCTTATACCTTATCTAAGTCTGATCTCATAAGCATTAATCCATTCCTAGATGATCCTCCTCACCTCTCACCCTCTATTAGCCCCTTTTCCTCAGCTGATGTTTCCCTTCCTCCAATGCAGCCTTTTCCTTATCATTATTCTCGCAAGACTCAAGCAACTACTGATGGAGCAACTCGTGATATTTCTGATGCTCCGTCTTCCATAGATGATGATCCTCCATATCTTCCTACGGTCATCTCAGCACCTCCTGTGATTGCAGATCCTACATCATCACACTATCCAAAGCGCACTCGTAAGTCCACTCAGTTACCTGATTTTTCTTATTCTTGTTATTCACCTTCATTTACTTCATTTTTAGTGTCTCTTCACAATTTTTGTAAGCCCACCTCCTATACAGAAGTTGTTCTTGATCCCAATTGGCAACAAGCTATGGCTGAGGAACTTGTTGTTCTACATCAGACCGATACTTGGGATTTGGTGTCTTTTCCACCTGGTAAGAGTGCTATTAGTTCTCGTTGGGTCTATAAGATCAAAACAAAGTTAGATGGTTCAGTTGAACGTTACAAAGCTAGGTTAGTTGCAAAGGGTTTTGCTCAGAAATATAGTATAGACTATGAGGAGACTATTGCATCGGTTTCCAAGATGACCACTATACGTGCCCTCATTGCGGTTGCTTCAGTCCACAAATGGCATATCTCTCAGATAGATGTCAAAAATGCATTTTTAAATGGGGATCTTAAAGAGGAAGTTAATATGGTACCTCCTCCTGGCGTCTCTCATAATCCAGGGGAAGTTTGTAGACTTAAAAAGGCATTGTATGGTCTCAAACAAACCCCTCGTGCTTGCCTTGAGAGGTTCTCTATCGTGGTTACTTCTCTTGGTTTTTCCTCTAGTGCTCATGATTCAGCTCTTTTTGTTAAGTCCATCTCTGCTGGCTGTATTCTTCTTTCGCTTTATGTTGATGACATGATTATTACTGGTGATGATGTTGAGTATTGCATTGTTGAAGGCAGAATTGACTCATCAGTTTGACATGAAAGATTTAGGCCCTTTACGTTAATTCTTGGGTATTGAGGTTGCCCTTTCTCCTAAGGGTTATCCTCTATCTCAATCAAAATACGTAGCAAATATCCTTCAGCAAGCTCGGCTTACCGATACTCGGACATGTGATACACCTTTAGAACTTAATGCTCGATATGGCCCTACAAATAGTACTCAATTACCTGATCCCACTTTGTACTGGACCTTGGTTGGTAGCTTAATCTATCTCACTATCACCCGACCAGATATTGCTTATGTTGTCCACATTTTCAGTCAGTTTATTGCCTCTCCCATTACAGTTCATTGGGCTGTTGTTCTTCGTATTTTACGCTATCTACGAGGTACAATTTGTTAGAGTCTTATTTTCCCCTCCAATTCTTCTTTGGATCTTTGTGCATATTCTGATGCTAATTGGGCTGGTGACCCCAATGATCCTAAGTCTAAAACTGGCTTTTGCATTTTCTTCGGTGGCTCTCTTATTTCATGGAAGAGTAAGAAGCAACAAGTTGTTTCTCGCTCCTCCACAGAGGCCGAATACCGTGCAATGGCAACTACCACAAATGAGATTGTTTGGTTGCGTTGGCTCTTGGTAGATATGGGGGTCTCAATTACTACTCCTACTCCGCTTTATTGTGATAACAAGAGTGCAATTCAAATTGCCAGTAATTTAGTTTTTCATGAGCGGACTAAACATATTGATATTGAGTGTCATACCACTTGGCAGGAATTACAGTGTGGGACGATTACATTGCCATTTATATCTTCCTCTATGCAGATAGTTGTTGGTATTTGTCAAAGGATTAAACAGGATTGAAGAAGTTTCAGCATTAGGTCTCTAGGCCGCGGCTCAAGGTGTGTGCACCTCAGCCTCAAGAGAGTCTAGAAGTTGAGGGAGGAGCTATTGATGAGTGAAAAATATTGCATATTTTGGCCACTTAATTTATATTAGTTAGCTTAGGAATTTGTTATTTTGAGTTGTTTTCATTGTTTTTCAGGTTTGCAAGCACTGTGAAATGAGTTTCACTAAAATTTCCAGAATTGCCCATACAGATCAATCATCTTTGAAAATTAAACTGTATTGATTCAAGAAGAACCAGGATATGAGCCATATATGCTTAGAAAGATCTAGAAGTCTATTTTTTGGAGAATTTCACGGCTCGTAAAAATGATTTTTCTACAGAAAGTTATGGCCGTTTTAGTACACAAAGGTCAGACTATGCGGGATTTCAGCGTGAACAGAAGTTTTGAAGGGCATGTGAAGACTTAAATCCCACATCCCACATCGGTTGGAAACACATTTCTATATCCCACATCCCACATCGGATTGGAAACACATTGCACTTGTGGTATTTGCCTATATAAGACCCACTCCACTTCATCATTCAGTGTGCAATTCCTGGGCCACTTTGGTGTTAACTGGTGGATGTCTGCTAGCATTCTGGTGGATCCCGAAGGCTTTGCTACCACGAGGGGAAGCGCCGCCCAACAGCGAGTGTAATTTCTCCCATGTAAAGTAATTTATTTCTTTTTAGTTCAATGTTTAGCACTTTTATTATGAATTGTAGTTTCATAGTTATGAGTGGCTAGACTCTTCAGCTAAGGTTGAAGATGAAGCCCCGTCGTTGTTTGGCGTAGTAGTTCAGATTTGCTTGTACAAATCTGACAATTTTTAGTATAAATTTTATGTTAATTATTTCAGTTAATCTTATAATTGATTGAGTTTAAACTGTCTGTTGGATATTCCTTGTGTTTCATCTGATGGATACATTGAATGTTTTTCGATTAAATTGGATTTCCTTTGTGATTTGTTGAGAGCGGATACATTGGTAGCTTTTGGTTTAGTTGGGATATTCTTTGTTTTTTGTCTTATAGTTGGATTCATGGAATGTTTCGATAGGCTATATTTTTAGAACATATATGCTTAACTTCGGTGGGGTGGATTTGGAAACCTTAGTGTTTTAATTATTAGTTTTTAAAAATCAATTTAGTTTAATTTTATTTTCTTTTGCAAATTATCATCCGAAATTCGGAACTAGGTTAAGATAGAGTTAGTTTAGATTCAAAATATACTTTCACAACGCAATTCCCTGTGGATTCGACCTCGCACTTGCACAACGCTATACTGCAAACGACTCGTGCGCTTGCGAGTAATTTAAAACTCACAACAAGTTTTTGGCGCCGTTGCCGGGGAGTTGTTTGGTTTGTGAAATTTCTTTTTTCTGAATTGATTTTATTTTTCTACTAGTTAGTTAACCAGAAAAATAATAATATGTGGATGAATCCAGCACCGGTTTCACAGTCTTTAGAGGACACCAGCAAGGATTTCATTAAAATGACCAGCCCGTCCCTCAATGCTGCCAACACATTCAATGTTGATAGCTGTTCCATCTGTGCTAGTCCTCTGCATTTAGCACAAAATTGTCCATCAATGCCGGCTTTTGCCGAGTATCCCATGGAACAAATGAATGCTTTCAATGAGTGTTGTTGGCAATCAAATGGATCTTACTCTGAAACATACAATCCAGGGTGGTGGGACCACTCTAATTTTTCATGGACGCAAAACCAACTGAGGAATCAGGGAGGAGCCCCTTATCAAGCTCACAATCAATACCCTCCCGAATTTCCTCTGCCAGTTCCACGTTATAGTCACTCAGCCTATCTAGCACCATTACCTGCTTACCAAGCTCCCATTCAAACACCAACGCCAGTTTCACTATCACTTGAGGACACCCTTAAGGAGTACATGAAAATGACTAGCCAATCCATGAGCGAAGTGATGAGTGCAACAATAGAAAACACCCAAGCGATTGCCAAGCTAGAGAGTCAAATTGGTCAAATCGCAAGTTAGATGGGTGAAGGAGAGGACGAGAGTTCCCCAATAAACCTGAGCCTAACCCAAAGGAACAGTTTGAGGTGGGAAATTCATCAACTCCTATGCATTGTCAGGAACAAGTGCAATCAACTGTCCCATACTTGTCTGGGAGACAAGTAGACAATCAAGTGGAGGAGAACCTTGCTATGCAACAAGGGCAAGAAAGTGGCAACAGGGAAAGGAGAGATGTTGAGCCATCTACAGCCACACCTATTATTAAGGATCTCTCTAGGTCGTTTTTACCTAAAGCGCCTTACCCTGAGAGACTACAAGCGCCCAAGAAAAAAGGGAAGTCTGAGGACATTATGGAGGCAGGCTTTGCTCAGTTTAGAGAGGATTTAGACTTAGATAAGTTACTTGAGCAAGCAAATACTATCTTGGAGTCTGCTCCTCGGGAGAGTATTAAGACAAAGGAGACTATGGATGAATCCCGCATTGAGGATCCCCTAGAGGCATGCTTTGCTCACTTTGGAGAGGACTTGGGCTTAGATAAGTTACTCGAGGAAGTGAATTCCATTTTGGAGTCTGATCCTCGAGAAAACAATGAGACGGAGGAAACCACAACACCTGAACCGCCCAAGAAGGAACTTAAGCCTTTACCGGATAATCTTAAGTATAAGTTCCTAGGTCCAGCAGATTCTTTGCCTATAATTATAGCTTTAGATTTGGGTGATGCTCCAGAGGAGAAATTATTGGATGTCTTAAGAGAGCATAAGGAAGCTATAGGCTGGACTATTGAGGATGTCAAGGGAATCAACCCCTCGTTGGTAATACACACGATACAGTTGGAGGAGAATGCCAAGCCATCGAGGGAGCCACAAAGAAGGCTCAACCCTGCTATACAAGAGGTTGTGAGGGCATAAGATATTAAGTTGTTAGAGGCAGGGATCATTTATCCTATCTCTGATAGCAAGTGGGTGAGCCTGATTCAAGTTGTGCCCAAACATGCTGAATTAACGGTAGTGAAGAATGAGGACGACGAGTTGGTGCCAACTCGTGTTCAGTCAGGAGGGAGAGTGAGTATAGACTACCGTAAGTTGAATGCTGCCACTAGGCCTGATCATTTTCCATTCCTATTTATTGATCAGATGGTGGAGCGCTTAGTTTGGCATGTTTACTAATGTTGGGTCTAGCTGAAGACGTTAAACTTAGCGCTCATGGGAGGCACCCCACAGCTTATCTTTTCTGTTTATTTATTATTTCACATTTTTATGATTAATGTTTGTTTCTAGTATTTTTTGTTTTCCAATTTTTTTATTTTTCAGGGAGAATGCGTACTTCAGTTCAAGTTTGGGGGTATGCTATGAGCCATACCAGTCCAGATAGTTCTCCATATCTCAGGTCAGCTCTTTCCATATTAGTCACACATTGGGGTCAATGTGTACTTTAAGTTTGGGGGTATGGGAGACACATCACACACTTTGTCCTAATTTGTTATCTTTTTGTCGTAAAGATAAATGCATGTTCATGTTCGTCTAAAAATTTTGGTTGTTCTAAAAAATTGTGATGTGATTTCATTGGTGAGTTTAAAACTTTGAACACATGATCTGATGATAGAGTTTAAACTTTAGTTACTTACTTTAAGCATTTTCGAGAATTCACATGTTTGATCTAATCTAACACGAGCACATCAGCACATATTTGTGTGAGGTATAACAAGTTACTTGAATGTATACGTTTCCTTGTCTTAACTGAAACCGAATGACTTGTTGGATAAACACTTGGGCATATATATATATAAATATATAAAAAAATAAAAAAAAAACTAATACTACTAATATTTATAATGATCATCATCAAAAAACTTTCCACTAAGTAACTGTACCTCTTGCCTCAATAAACAGTGAGTGCTCACGTCAAAAGGTGGGAATTTTATTCATAATGATCATTGTGAAACTTTCCGCTGAGTAACTGGACCTCTTGCCTTAGTAAGCAGTGAGTGTTCACGTCAAAAGATGGAATTTTGCTTGGTAGTATTAAGGCCGGTTTAATTTCGTAGCCTTTTTTACTCGAGTTAGTAAGTCCTTAGGGGTGTCTTTACACCTAATGCCCTAAAACCATTTGGTTTGGGAGTCGTTGACTCAATACTCGTTACATGGGTCAATTAGAAAGCTTAAGGGAACTAAACATAGCAGAGCTTTATGTTAAAAAAAAAAAAAAAAACTATGCCTTCATTGTTCTTTCCGACGAGAAATTCTGTGGATCTTGAGATTTGAATATCTTGTACATTGAAGTTATTTGGAAACCTCATCTGTATATGCTAATTCACTTTACACTTATTCAAGCTTGTGATGTCTTACCATGCCTCTTGTAAGTAATTAAGTTTTAAATTCTTATTCATTGTGAAGATGGGTTTGATTTATTTAAACTTGCTCATGAATGAATCTAATGATTTTGAATGCTCCTTAAATTTTTGGATACCATGAATACTGAACTTATCTTTATGTTCTTTGTTTTTCATTTAATTTTTTTTTATTTTGTTTTGCTAAGGGACTAGCAAAATGTAAGTTTGGGGGTATTTGATGAGTGAAAAATATTGCATATTTTGGCCACTTAATTTACATTTGTTAGCTTAGGAATTTGTTACTTTGAGTTGTTTTCATTGTTTTTCAAGTTTACAAGCACTGGGAAAGGAGTTTCACTAAAATTTCCAGAATTGCCCATACAGATCAATCATCTTTGAAAATTAAACTGTATTGATTCAAGAAGAACCAGGATATGAGCCATATATGCTTAGAAATATCCAGAAGTCTATTTTCTGGAGAATTTTACGGCTCGTAAAAATGATTTTTCTACAGAAAGTTATGGCCGTTTTAGTAGACAAAGGTCAGGCTATGCGGGCTGTGCGGGATTTCAGCGTGAACAGAAGTTTTGAAGGGCATGTAAAGACTTAAATCCCACATCCCACATCGGTTGGAAACATATTTCTATATCGCACATCCCACATCGGATTGGAAACACATTGCACTCGTGGTATTTGCCTATATAAGACCCAATCCACTTCATCATTCAATGTACAATTCTTGGGCCACTTTGGTGTTAACCGGTGGATGTCTGCTAGTATTCTAGTGGATCCCGAAGGCTTTGCTACCACGAGGGGAAGCGCCGCCCAACAGCGAGTGGAATTTCTCCCATATAAAGTAATTTATTTCCTTTTAGTTCAATGTTTAGCACTTTTATTATGAATTGTAGTTTCATAGTTATGAGTGGCTAGACTCTTCAGCTAAGGTTGAAGATGAAGCTCCGCCGTTGTTTGGCGTAGTAGTTCAGATTTGCATGTACAAATCTGAAAATTTTTAGTATAAATGTTCTGTCAATTATTTGAGTTAATCTTATAATTGATTGAGTTTAAATTGTCCTTTGGATATTCCTTGTGTTTCATCTGATGGATACATTGAATGCTTTTCGATTAAATTGGATTTCTTTTGTGATTTGTTGAGAGCGGATACATTGGAAGCTTTTGGTTTAGTTGGGATATTCTTTGTTTTTTGTCTTATGGTTGGATTCATGGAATGTTTTGATAGGCTATATTTTTAGAACATATATGCTTAACTTCGGTGGGGTGGATTTGGAAACCTTAGTGTTTTAATTATTAGTTTTTAAAAATCAATTTAGTTTAATTTTAATTTCTTTTGCAAATTATCATCTGAAATTCGGAACTAGGTTAAGATAGAGTTAGTTTAGATTCAAAATATACTTTCACAATGCAATTCCCTGTGGATTCGACCTCGCACTTGCACAACGCTATACTGCAAATGACTCGTGCGCTTGCGAGTAATTTAAAACTCACAACAAGTTTTTGGCGCCGTTGTCGGGGAGTTGTTTGGTTTGTGAAAATTTTTTGTCTGAATTGATTTTATTTTTCTACTAGTTAGTTAACCAATAAAAAATATATATATATATGTGGATGAATCCAGCGCCGGTTTCACAGTCTTTAGAGGACACCATCAAGGATTTCATTAAAATGACTGGCCCGTCCCTCAATTCTGCCAACACATTCAATGTTGATAGCTATTCCATCTGTGCTAGTCCTCTGCATTTAGCACAAAATTGTCCATCAATGCCGGCTTTTGCCGAGTATCCCATGGAACAAATGAATGCTTTCAATGAGTGTTGTTGTCAATCAAATGGATCTTACTCTGAAACATACAATCCAGGGTGGTGGGACCACTCTAATATTTCATGGACGCAGAACCAACTGAGGAATCAGGGAGGAGCCCCTTATCAAGCTCACAATCAATACCCTCCCGAATTTCCTCCGCCAGTTCCAAGTTATAGTCACTCAGCCTATCCAGCACCATTACCTGCTTACCAAGCTCCCATTCAAACATCAGCGCCAGTTTCACTGTCACTTGAGGACACCTTTAAGGAGTACATGAAAATGACTAGCCAATCCATGAGCAAAGTGATGAGTGCAACAATAAAAAACACCTAAGCGATTGCCAAGCTAGAGAGTCAAATTGATCAAATCGCAAGTTACGTGGGTGAAGGAGAGGAAAGAGAGTTCCCCAGTCAACCTGAGCCTAACCCAAAGGAACAGTTTGCGGTGGGAAATTCATCAACTCCTATGCATTGGCAGGAGCAAGTGCAATCAACTGTCCCATACTTGTCTGGGAGACAAGTGGACAATCAAGTGGAGGAGAACCTTGATATGCAACAAGGGCAAGAAAGTGGCAACAAGGAAATGAGAGATGTTGAGCCATCTACAGCCACACCTATTATTAAGGATCTCTCTAGGTCATTTTTACCTAAAGCGCCTGACCTTGAGAGACTACAAGTGCCCAAGAAAGAAGGGAAGTCTGAGGACATTATGGAGGCAGGCTTTGCTCAGTTTGGAGAGGATTTAGACTTAGATAAGTTACTTGAGCAAGCAAATACTATCTTGGTGTCTGCTCCTCGGGAGAGTATTAAGACAAAGGAGACTATGGATGAATCCCGCATTGAGGACCCCCTGGAGGCATGCTTTGCTCACTTTGGGGAGGACTTGGGCTTAGATAAGTTACTCGCGGAAGTGAATGCCATTTTGGAGTCTGATCCTCGAAAAAACAATGAGACGGAGGAAACCACAACATCTGAACCCCCCAAGAAGGAACTTAAACCTTTACCGGACAATCTTAAGTATAAGTTCCTAGGTCCAGCAGATTCTTTGCGTATAATTATAGCTTTAGATTTGGGTGATGCTCCAGAGAAGAAATTATTTGACGTCTTAAGAGAGCATAAGGAAGCTATAGCTGGACTATTGAGGATGTCAAAGGAATTAACCCCTCGTTGGTAATACACACGATACAATTGGAGGAGAATGCCAAGCCATCGAGGGAGCCACAAAGAAGGCTCAACCCTGCTATGCAAGAGGTTGTGAGGGCAGAAGATATTAAGCTGTTAGAGGTAGGGATCATTTATCCCATCTCTGATAGCAAGTGGGTGAGCCTGATTCAAGTCGTGCCCAAACATGCTGAATTAACAATAGTGAAGAATGAGGATGACGAGTTGGTGCCAACTCGTGTTCAGTCAGGAGGGAGAGTGAGTATAGACTACCGTAAGTTGAATGCTGCCACTAGGCCTGATCATTTTCCATTCCTATTTATTGATCAGATGGTGGAGCGCTTAGTTGGGCACGTTTACTAATGTTGGGTCTGGCTGAAGACATCAAACTTAGCGCTCATGGGAGGCACCCCACAGCTTATCTTTTCTGTTTATTTATTATTTTGCATTTTTATGATTAATGTTTGTTTCTAGTATTTTTTGTTTTCCAGTTTTTTATTTTTATTTTTCAGGGACAATGCATACTTCAGTTCAAGTTTGGGGGTATGCTATGAGCCATACCAGTCCAGATAGTTCTCAATATCTCAGGTCAGCTCTTTCCATATTAGTCACACATTAGGGTCAATGTGTAATTTAAGTTTGGGGGTATGGGAGACACATCACACACTTTGTCCTAATTTGTTATCTTTTTATCGTAAAGATAAATGCATGTTCATGTTCGTCTAAAAATTTTGGTTGTTCTAAACAATTGTGATGTGATTTCATTAGTGAGTTTAAAACTTTGAACACATGATCTGATGATAGAGTTTAAACTTTAGTTACTTACTTTAGGCATTTTTGAGAATTCACATGTTTGATCTAATCTAACACGAGCACATCAGCACATATTTGTGTGAGGTATGACAAGTGAGTTGAATGTATACGTTTCCTTGTCTTAACTGAAACCGGATGACTTGTTGGATAAACACATGGGCATATATATATATATAAAAAAAACAACAACTAATACTACTAATATTTATAATGATCATCATCAATAAACTTTCCACTAAGTAACTGGACCTCTTGGCTCAGTAAGCAGTGAGTGTTCACGTCAAAAGGTGGGAATTTTATTTATAATGATCATTGCGAAACTTTCCGCTGAGTAACTGGACCTCTTGCCTCAGTAAGCAGTGAGTGTTCACATCAAAAGGTGGAATTTTGCTTGGTAGTATTAAGGTCGGTTTAATTTCGTAGCCTTTTTTACTTGAGTTAGTAAGTCCTTAGGGGTGTCTTTACACCTAATGCCCTGAAACCATCTGGTTTGAGAGTCATTGACTCAACACTCGTTACATGGGTCAATTAGAAAGCTTAAGGTAACTAAACATAGCAGAGCCTTATGTCAAAAAAAAAAAAAAAAAAAACTATGCCTTCATTGTTCTTTCCGACGAGAAATTATGTGGATCTTGAGATTTGAATATCTTGTACATTGAAGTTATTTGGAAACCTCATTTGTATATGCTAATTCACTTTACACTGATTCAAGCTTGTGATGTCTTACCATGCCTCTTGTAAGTAATTAAGTTTTAAATTCTTATTCATTGTGAAGATGGGTTTGAATTATTTAAGCTTGCTCATGAATGAATCTCATGATTTTGAATGCTCCTTAAATTTTTGGATACCATGAATACTGAACTTATCTTTATGTTCTTTGTTTTTCATTTAGTTTTTTTTTAATTTTTTTTTTGTTTTGCTAAGGGACTAGCAAAATGTAAGTTTGAGGGTATTTGATGAGTGAAAAATATTGCATATTTTGGCCACTTAATTTACATTTGTTAGCTTAGGAATTTGTTACTTTGAGTTGTTTTCATTGTTTTTCAGGTTTACAAGTAATGGGAAAGGAGTTTCAATAAAATTTCTAGAATTGCCCGTACAAATCAATCATTTTTGAAAATTAAACTGTATTGATTCAAGAAGAACCAGGATATGAGCCATATATGCTTAGAAAGATCCAGAAGTCTATTTTCTGAAGAATTTTACAGCTCGTAAAAATGATTTTTCTACAGAAAGTTATGGCCGTTTTAGTAGACAAAGGTCAGGCTATGCGAGATTTCAGCGTGAACAGAAGTTTTGAAGGGCATGTGAAGACTTAAATCCCACATTCCACATCGGTTGGAAACACATTTCTATATCCCACATCCCATATTGGTTGGAAACACATTTCTATATCCCACATCCCACATCGGATTGGAAACACATTGCACTCGTGGTATTTGCCTATATAAGACCCACTCCACTTCATCATTCAGTGTGCAATTCCTATGCCACTTTGGTGTTAACCAGTGGATGTCTGCTAGCATTCTGGTGGATCCCGAAGGCTTTGCTACCACGAGGGGAAGCGCCACCCAACAGCAAGTGAAATTTCTCCCATGTAAAGTAATTTATTTCTTTTTAGTTCAATGTTTAGTACTTTTATTATGAATTGTAATTTTATAGTTATGAGTGGCTAGACTCTTCAGCTAAGGTTGAAGATGAAGCCCCGCCGTTGTTTGGCGTAGTAGTTCAGATTTGCACAGCAAATCTGAAAATTTTTAGTATAAATGTTCTGTCAATTATTTGAGTTAATCTTATAATTGATTGAGTTTAATTTGTCTGTTGGATATTCCTTGTGTTTCATCTGATGGATACATTGAATGCTTTTCGATTATATTGGATTTCCCTTGTGATTTGTTGCGAGCGAATACATTGGATGCTTTTGGTTTAGTTGGGATATTCTTTGTTTTTTGTCTTATAGTTGGATTCATGGAATGTTTTGATAGGCTATATTTTTAGAACATATATGCTTAACTTCGGTGGGGTGGATTTGGAAACCTTAGTGTTTTAATTATTAGTTTTTAAAAATCAATTTAGTTTAATTTTAATTTCTTTTGCAAATTATCATTTGAAATTCGGAACTAGGTTAAGATAGAGTTAGTTTAGATTGAAAATATACTTTCACAACACAATTCCCTGTGGATTTGACCTTGCACTTGCAAAACGCTATACTACAAACGACCCGTGCGCTTGTGAGTAATTTAAAACTCACAACAGCTGTGCACCGCGGCCCAGCCCATCCAAGCCTTAGCATGAAGCCCTGAGTCTCAACACGCCCTATTCCAAGCCTCAGCAGAAGGCACACCTGATGCTTGGTTTTTCAGTCTCTTGAAAGGTGCATGGAGCATGGTTAAAACACACAGGATCACTTAGGATTGATGAGGGGATATGATTGATTGATCCTTAAGATCTAAGGGTGGAGATTGACCTTCAAGATAGGTTCAAGAAGTGGTGCACTATATAAAGGGTCACCCAGCTTCAATCTCAACAAGTAAAGTGTGTGAGAAATAACTTGTGATGAGAATGACATATGAATGTGTGTGAAATAGAACACATGGTCGTGTGAGAGAGCAAAGATCTCATTGGAGAGCTGGTTGTTTAGAGAGAGAGAGTTGTATAGTTTGTGGATTCAAGGGACTTGTAAGTGGAATTTTCTTGGGGAAAATTCCAGGGTAACTAAAGACCTTATCACTTTCTTTTCTCGCTTCTTTCATTCTTCAAGAATGGTGTTAAGATCAAGATTAGATCATGTTCTTGAAAAGGTGTTGCTGTAATTGTAAGAACTTATTGATTAGGGCAGAGAGTTCGGAGGAACTCACGGGGACGTAGGCACATTGTCGAACCTCGATAACAAATTGCTTGTGTTCTTTCTTGCTTCGTTTGCTGTTTTTTTTCTTTACAAGTCATTCTAGACTTGGGTGTTTGGAAGATCACCACCTGGGCATCTTGAGGGTGGTTTCCCAACAGTGGTATCAGAGATTTGGATAGCTGGTACCAGAGCAAGAACGGAAGGTATCGGAGCAAGACTCCCAGAATCAAAGATCAACTTCTTGGGTGATCCAAGAACGGAGTAGAGATCTATATCTGATTGTGTTCTTGAGGTGATTCAAGAACAGAGTAGAGATCAAGATCTGATCGTGTTCTTGAGGGTGATTCAAGAACGGTATTGAGATCAATCTTTGATCATGTTCTTGAGATTTAGAAGAAGTTGGAAAGCTATTGTGGGTGCTGCATAAATATGGGATTTTCTCTGCAAGATGGGTTCAAACTTCATTGTTGAGCAGTTTGATGGAAAGAGAGATTTTGCCCTTTGGAAGCAAAAGATCAAGGCGGTTCTTATGCAACAAAAGGTGGACTTAGCGATTGGAGAAAATGACGCTTTTCCAGCAAATATCACGGAGGTTCAGTGGAATGAGATGAAGAAGATGGCATACAACACCATCTTTCTACACATGTCGGATAGTGTCAGAAGGGAGTGCGGAGACTCGGAAGATCCAACTGTCATTTGGAAGAAATTAGATTAGTTATTTCTTACCAAGACTCTCACAAATAAGAGGTATCTTCGTAAACAAATCTTTACTTTTAAAATGAATCCAAATAAAGAGTTTCAAGATAATCTTGATGCCAAGATGAGGAGTGCATCAAATGGAGAAGGGTTGTTCGTTAAAGGAAGGCTAGCAACTCGGTATGGCACTAACATACATGGCTACTACCAGGACAGAGGTAGAGGAGAAAGCCATGGGAGAGCGCACAGTAACATACATGGCTACTACCGATACAGAGGTAGAGGAGAAAGCCATGGGAGAGTGCACTCCAAACTGAGATTTGGAGGGAAGAGATGCCTCTATTGCCATAAAGAGGGTCATTTCAAAAAAGATTACAAGAAGATGATAAGGGATAAGGGAAGAAGCCATACCAAGAATAGAGAGGCTTCGGTTGCCAAGGGAGAATAGCAAGATGATGATGTTCTTATTGTGTGCTCAAGTGTGAGCAAGGAGCAAGAAGGCAGTAGGAAATGGATCTTGGATACCAGGTGCTCTCATCATATGTGTCCTCATAAGGATTGGTTCAAGAATTTCAAGGAAACCGATAATGGAAAGGTTTTTCGGGGGAATGATACTTCTTACCAAGTGAGGGGCACGGGAGACATCCAGTTGAGGATGTTTGATGGAGTCACAAGGTTGCTGCGGAATGTGAGGTATCTTCCAAGTTTGAGAAGAAATTTGATCTCATTAGGGCAGCTAGATTCCATGGGGTACATATATAAGGCAGAGGGAGGAAAGATCCAGGTAACCAAGGGATCTTTGATAGTGATCAAAGCAGCAATGAAGGATGGTCTCTATAAGATGATCGGAGACACGAAGATGGATAGGGCAGCCCTTTGGCACACTTGCTTGGGACATATGAGCGAAAAGGCCCTGTAAGTTCCCATCAAGAATGGTCTACTTAATGGTGACAAAGTAGAGGAACTTGATTTCTGCGAATGTTGTGTTCTTGGGAAGTAACATTAGGTCAGCTTCAACAATAGAGTGCACAAGTCTAAGGGCATTCTTGACTACATTCATGTGGATCTTTGGGGGCCAATAAGAACACCAACACAGGGAGGTAATCTTTACTTTCTGTCTTTAATTGATGATTATTCAAGAAAGGTTTGGGTTTATTTGCTTAAAAATAAATCAAATGCTTTGAATAAATTAGTTGTGTGGAAAAAGCTAGAGGAGACTCAAACGGGCAGGGTAGTTAAGGTGTTAAGAACTGATAATGGCTTAGAGGTTTTTAACAAGGAACTTGATCAATTTTGTATGTTAAATGGGATTCTAAGACAGAGAACGGTTGTGAAAACCCCTCAGCAAAATGAATTTGTTGAGAGGATGAATAAGACCCTTAGGGAAAAGGTTAGGTGCATGTTAAATGGATCTGGATTACCCAAATGTTTTTGGGGGGAAGCAGTGTCTGCTACTGCGTATTTGGTTAATAGATCACCCTTTAGGGTTGTGGACCATAAGACTCCATTGAAGATGTGGAATGGTAAACCCCTTGAGTTGAACAACCTTAGAACTTTTGGGTGTGCTGCGTATGCACATCAAAAGGATGATAGACTTAGTCCAGGATCTAGAAAATGTGTGTTTCTAGGATATGGGGAAGGGGCTAAGGGGTATAGGTTGTGGTCCTTAGAGAAAAAAGGATTGAAACTCATAATAAGTAGGGATGTCATTTTTAATGAATTATTATTTCCCTATTTGGAGAAAACTAACCCTACAGGGGCTAGTGAGCAAACCAATTCGGTATTTGAGGAGCATAGCTTCAAAGAATATTCAGTTCAGGTATAGCAAGGAAGGCAAGAGGGTTTGGACCAGGTAGAGCCCATTGATGAATGCTAAGCTCAGGACACTCGACAGGAAGCTGAACTAGAAGGGGATGATGCAGCAAGTCAGAATGACTATCAGCTCACAAGGGACCGGGAAAGAAAGCTGGTCAGACCACCTTTGAGATATGATTTTGCGGCTGTAGATGCAGTAGCTTCTTGGACAGAAGGAGGGATAAGTGAACAAGACTTACATTGATGCCATGGGATGTAAGGATTCGTCAAGGAGGAAGCTAGCTATGGAGGAAGAAATGGATTATTTGAGGAAGAATAACTCTTGGGAATTGGTGCACATTCCAGGAAAATAGAGAGTTGTGGATTGTAAGTGCACTTACAAGATCAAAGAAGGGAACCCTCCAGGGGACAAAGTTCGGCACAAGGCTAGGCTTATGACGAAGGGGTTCACGCAAAGAGAAGGCATAGATTTCACGAAATTTTTCTCACCGGTTCAGAAGGTGGAGGAAATGGTGAGTATCCTCGTCTATGCTGATGATATGCTGTGGGTTGATAACAACAGGGAGAGGATGGAAAGGTTGACATCTCAACTCAGTGAGGAGTTCAAGAGGAAGGATCCTGACCTTACACGAAAGATCCTTGGGATGAGAAGAATTCGGGAAAGGGAGAGAAACGGGTTGAAGGTTTCTCAGTCTTCCTATATAGAAAAGGTGTTGTACAAGTTTTCTATAGAAGATGGTAAACCAATGAAGGTTCCCCTTACTGATCATTTCAAGTTCTCCAGTGAACAATGTCTTGGAGGATGAGGAGAAGAAGGAAATGAAAAAGGTCCCTTACTCTCGTGCGATTGGCTCAGGCATGTCCATGATGATAAGCACTAGACCCGATATTTCTCAGGCAATTAGAGTTCTCAGCAGATTTGTGAGTAATCTTGGAAAGGAGCTTTGGCTTGGGATAAAGTGGTTGCTAAGGTACATGAAGGCTCAGTTGCAGCCGATGGTAGCACTCTCAACAACTAGGGCAGAGTACATAGCGGCTTCGGAAGCCATAAAGGAGGCTATGTGGTGCAAAGGGTTGTTGAACGAGTGGAAGGTCCTAAAAGAGCAGGTGGTGGTGTGTTCAGATAGCTAAAGTGCATAGCACTTGTGTAGGAACCTGGTGTTCCATGAAAGGACTACGCATATGGATGTTCAATATCATTTCATTTGGGAAAATGTTACGAAAGGATGCATTCATGTGGTCAAAATCGCAAAGGAGGAAAATCCTGCAGATTTAGGCACCAAAGTTCTACCTCTAAGTAAGTTCAATCATTGCCTTGGACTTCTTAGGATTGGAGTTGGATGAATGGTGACTCAAGTTGAGTTTGGATACTGAGTTCTCTACACATTGGGTTTGGGTTTAATTGCTTAGACAAGGGTAGAGATTGTTGGTATTTGTCAAAGAATTAAATAGGATTGAAGAAGCTTCAGCATCAGGTCTCCAAGCCACTACTTAAGGTGTGCGTGCCTCTGCCTCCAGGAAGTCCAGAAGTTGAGCGAGGAGCTGTGTGCTGCAGCCCAGCCCATCCAAGCCTCAGCACGAAGCCCTGAGCCTCAACACGCCCTGTTCCAAGCCTCAGCATAAGGCACACCTGATGCTTGGTTTTTCAGCCTCTTGAAAGGTGCGTGGAGCATTGTTAAAATGCACATGATCACTTAGGATTGATGAGGGGCTATGATTGATTGGTCCTCAAGATCTAAGGGTGGAGATTGACCTTTAAGATAGGTTCAAGAAGTGGTGCACTATATAAAGGGTCACCTAGCTTCAATCTCAACAAGTAAGGTGTGTGAGAAATAACTTGTGATGAGAATGACATGTGAATGTGTGTGAAATAGAACACATGGTTGTGTGAGAGTGCAAAGATCTCATTGGACAGGCTAGTTGTTTAGAGAGAGAGTAGTATAGATTGGGGATTCAAGGGACTTGTAAGTGGAATTTTCTTGGGGAAAATTCCAAGGTAACTCAAGACCTTATCACTTTCTTTTCTCTCTTCTTTCATTCTTCAAGAACGGTGTCAATATCAAGATTAGATCATGTTCTTGAAGAGGAGTTGCTGTAATTGTAAGAATTTATTGATTAGTGCAGAGAGTTCGAGGAACTCACGTCGACGTAGGCACATTGCCGAACCTCGATAACAAATTGCTTGTGTTCTTTCTTGCTTCGTTTGCTGTTTCTTTTCTTTACAAGTCATTCTAGACTTAGGTGTTTAGAAGATCACCACCTGGGCATCTTGAGGGTGATTTCCCAACAATAGCTGACTTCTTCACCAAGTCTCAAACTGTTCAGCGGTTTCGTTTCTTTGTTGACAAACTCTCGATGCTTCTTGCTGCTACATCGTGAGTTTGAGGGGGGCTGTTAGAGATTATGTTTATTAGTTTGGTTATATTAGTCATTTGGTATTACCAATAAGGGTAGAATAGTCTTTGTTGTTTCATATTTAAACCCACATTTCTCTCTTGTAAATATTCACTATTGCAATCAAACCCTAGCTTCCATTTCTTCTAATCTTTTTACTCTCTTCAATTCTCACAATATAAAATAACTAGCACAAGTTTTTGAGATGATAAATTTTTTTCACCTAATATGAAACAAATATGGCTCTTTCATTCAATAACATAAAGACTTTAATAAGTTTTGTAACAATTTATCTTTTGTCAGAAAAAACATTTCCAATAGTCATAAAAGGTATTCAATGAAGAGAGACTTTTCGTCATAAATATATTTTTTTTTTATGACAGTTGTTGTTTCGTGACAAAAAAATTCTAAATTTTTTTTGACACCCAACCTTTCGTCAGCAAAATCAGCATCATCACTAATTTTTACCAAAACCAATTAAGTTTTGCTTTGGTGATGAATTTAAGCTATTTAATGACACAACTTCAACAACTTTTGTGACACACATAGTTTTACCAAAAGACAAACTTTTTATGGCGTTCATTTTTCATTGTCTGTACTAAATTTGAGTCGTATATATAGTATGAAGGATAATTAATGACATAAATGTAATTAATTTAGAGAAGAATATAGCGTGTAGAGCCTGCCACCTTCATTAAATTTAATAGCCTAGTAAATTTAAATGATGTGTGGGTATATTTGAGAGCTTAATAATTAGTGATGAGTTAACTGGTTGGGGACTTGTGATAGGAAAGTCTAATTTGGGGTTTAATTAGAAAGATTATTGACTTCAAGGAGTGAAGTCTAACCTACCCATTTTCTTTCATAAGTGGTATAAATAAGTAAGGATGAGAGAGAGCTCTTCATTTTCAACTTTTCTCTTTTTCCTTTCAATACACAAAAACCTAGCATTTTCATTTCTCTTTTTCCATTGATTTTGGTGAGTTCTAGTGCAAAGATCTCAAGTGAGTTGTCTTCCTTCCATATCTCTTAAGATTTTTAGGTATTTTTTTCAAGATTTCAGATTTAAATTGTGTTCAAGAAAGAATTTAAGAAAATGTTAGGTTTTTTTATTGAAGAAAAGAGTTTTGTGCTCGATTGTGGATTTGAAGATTTTAACTTGAAAGATTTGCTAAGGGTGATGCAGCAAATTGATTTAGATTCTCGTAAAACTTTTGTTTCAAAAGGGTTTGGAATTTTATGAAGGTTTGACTTGGTTTTCAAAAGGAAGAAGTGAGCTTTTGACCTCTTGACAGTCGACTATGAAATTCTCTAGAGGTCCTACAATGGACTGTGGAGTTAAACAGTCGACTATAAAACTCCCTGGAAGTCTCACTCGACTGTGCAAGTAAGACAGTTGACTTTCCAAGAAAGATGGTCGATTGTCCAATCCTATTTTCATATTTTTTACATCAAAATTCTTCTTTTCTTTCATGTTACAAGTCCTTAAGGATAAGTAGATGAATTAAATAGTTTCTCTAGATTTCTTAACTCGAGTAATTGGTGTTCAATTGTATACATCTCCGAGGTTGATTTTAATTGATGAATTCTTTAGGTGTGTTTAAGGAACGTTCTAAGGGCAAGGAGGTGATTCGATAGTGAAGGTTTATTCTACAAGGTGAGTATCTGATAGGTGCTTAAATATTCATATTTAAGTCCCTTTATTTACATTTGTTAAGTCCTTAGTTATGTTAATTTAGTCAATTTTACTTCATTTATGTGTTTCACATGCATTTATAGGGTCTTGGAGAAAAAAGAAGCATTTTTGGCACTTAAAGGGATAAATCTAGAAATCCTGGAGTAGCTGCTGGCTAAAGTGCGATCGAGTGCAGCCTTGCGATCGAGCGCACAACGAATGCGATCGAGCATACATGTACGGGCATGAACAGTAAAACGGTAGAACCAGTTTTGGAAATAGAGGAGGTTTTTCATTTTAGGAAGTTTAGGGTTTTCAGAGTCTTCTAGGGTTATTCAACCCCTATAAATCAACTTGTAAACACATATAAAAGGACATCCCTTCTTTTATCTTTTATTTTGGCTCGAAGTTGTAAGCTTGGAGAGGAATTGATGACTCGTCTCCACAGTATTCTCCGGGTTTTATATTTTATGTTTAGTTTATATTACGATGCTTATCTTAGACAGCATATGTAACTAACTCTTAATAGGGCTCGATTGAAGCATTAGCTATGCTTTCCCATATATACATTCATTAATTATCTTTGCAATAGCCTTGATTATGATGCTTAACTTGATTAATGCCTATGTTTATTTAAATTCCTCATATGTGTATGTCTGATCAATATGTGCATGTGGTATGGATTAGTTAGTTAGATCAATTTGGATGACTGAGTCCTGGGTCTGACAATGGTAACAAAAGATATCCATGCCGGATTCTTGGATTAATCAACATAGGAAACCGGGAGTAGATACCATGCCCTAGGTCTCATGTGGTTGTCGATTTCCATGAATCTTATGCTCTCCTATGGAACAACTCAGTAGATACCATGTTGAATCCCTTAAGAAAGAAAAGAGTTAGAGTAGATACCATGCCTAACTCGGTGCTTAGGAGTTAGGGAAATCAATAGCTTAAGGAGTAGATACCATGCCCTTAGGTTGGCAACCATTAGGTATACATGGTAAAGCTAGTGCATTGACACACTACTCATTGGGAAAGTATGACTAGAGATGGATATCAAAGCTCTATGTTCTTATTATTATTAAATCACACTTAACTGTTATTTGTATCTTTTTATATTGAGAAACTGATTCTAAAAATGAAATTCACCAATCCCTGTGGAAATGATCTCGCACTTGTACAGTATGCTACCATTGACCTTGTGCACTTGTATGTAAAACTGTACGATGTTTTGCTTATTTATTTAGGTAGATATTAGCACCACAAGTTTTTGACGTCGTTGCTGGGGATTGCGCTAAATTTCCTTTTAGAATTATTTTCATTTAGTTTAATCATCGTTATTCTTATTTTATTCTACTTTATTTTTTTTTCTTCTAAAAATTTTAAGTTTATGTTTTTTTCATCTTTATTTTTATTTTCAAAACCTAATAGATTCTTTTTTCTGTTTCAGGCACACAAGCAGAACTTTCTGTGACACTTGCGATCGAGCACACCCTCCTGTACGATCGAGCGCAATTAGGGCAGAGAGTTACCTGGGTAGCAGTGTCTTACTGCTGCACTTAAGCGATTATCACCAATTCATGCACGGGCGTCGATCCAAGCATCCAACATTCTTCCCCCTTGATACCGAGCTTGAGCGGACTATCCGACAAAGGCTTAGAGACAACTCCGAAGAGGTAGAAGAAATTGAAGAAGAAGCACAAATGGCGAAACGGCTAGAAAATCAGCAACCACCTGAGCGATGGCCGATGATGCAATCCTTCATCCCACGCAACCTTGATCAACCATCGTGTATTGCTTATCAACTTGAGGCGGAAGGCAACTATTATATATCTCCGCAAATATTGAGTGCATTGACTCACTTTAGGGGTACACCTAATGAGGATCCACACTTTCACCTCTGAGAGTTCTTCGATCTTTGCAAGTTTCAACACATCCGAGGCTTAGACCAAGAAGGAATAAGGTTAATTCTGTTCTCTTTTTCCTTAAAAGATAATGCTAAACTGTGGTACAATTCTTTGCCTGCAGTTTCTATCCACACTTGGAAGGAGTTGGCTAGCAAATTCCTAAGGAAGTTTCTCCCAGACCAAAAGACGAGGCAAATGAGGAAGGAGATTCAGTCCTTCCAACAAAAGGATGGAGGCCTATTCTTCGAAGCATGGGGACACTTCAACGAGCTACTACTCAAATGCCCACATCACAACCTACCTCAAGATGAACTGGTACAAGCTTTTTATGAAGGTTTGAGTGATACTAACAAAAGTATTGTTGATTTAGGTTGTGGAGGAGTGCTGATGGAAAAAAAGCAGCGAAGAAGCTATGGAACTCTTTGAAACCCTAAATGAACACACTCAGCAGTTCTCCTCTCGAGGTAGACATGTAACCAAGAGTAAGAGTATGTATGAGGTAAATTTAAATGGAGGATCAGCCACTCAGATAGCTGCTATAGAGAGGAAACTAGACCTATTGGTTAAAGCCATGGCTGCTTAGAATGCCTCATCTAACCCACCAGCCACACCACTCCAGGTATGTGCGATATGTTCACAATTTGATCATAACACTGACACTTGTCCTTTGTATTCATCTATAGATCCGGAATAAGCAAATTACGTGGGATCTAACAACTATCCATCAGAGAATAACCCATATGCAAACACTTACAACCCTGGATGGTGAAACCACATAAATTTCTATTGGAACAACAATTAGAACAGTCAAGGGCAGCAAAGGAACTCCCAACCAGCAGCCCACTCAGTTCCCAAATCAAAGGAAAGTAACCTAGAAAGTCTTGTGAGGCAATTGGCAACTTAACAACAATAACTGATGACCTCATGAGAACAGTTCATGACAGAGGAAAGAAAATTTCGGACCGAGATAAGACAAACCACTACAAAACATGAACAAGTCATTCAAAGATTAGAGGTTCAAATGGGGCAACTGGCTAAGGAACTGAGTGGAAGAAAGCAAGGTGAGCTTCCAACCTAACTAATACCTAGTCCAAGAGGACATCAGCAACTGAATGCCATGACAACTCTAAGAAATGGTAAGATCATAGGAGCTGATGAGCCTACAAAAGCATCTCCAGATAAAGCATCCACACCCAAGGTAAGTACAATGGAGAAGTGGAATGCACCACTTTCCCTCAAAGGTTAGTAAAGCCAAAGCAAGAAAATAAATTGCTTGATATTTTTGAAACTTTGAGAAAGGTAGAGATTAATATTCCTTTGTTAGATGCCATTAAACAAATTCCTGTATATGCTAAATTTCTGAAAGATTGTTGCACTAACAAAAGGAAGTTCCAGGAACATGAGACCGTGGCTTTGGCAGAAGAGGTAAGTACGGTACTATTAAGAAAACTACCACCAAAACTAACAGATCCGGGTAGTTTTACCATTCTCTGCAGGATAGGCGACCAGTTATTTGAGCATGCATTATTGGATCTAGGAGTGAGTGTCAATCTGATGCCTTACACTGTATTTGAGGCACTAGGTTTGGGGGAGCTTCAACCAACCTCTATCAACTTGCAACTGGCTGACAGAAGCATCAAAAGACCAAGAGGTATTCTTGAAGACGTCTTAGTAAGGGTCGGTAAATTTATTTTACCTACTGATTGTATTATATTGGATATGGAAGAATGTCCTTTGCCATTACCGTTGCCTGTAATTTTAGGAAGACCCTTTATGATAACTGCTGATACGAATATTTGTGTAAAAAAGGGTATTGTTACCATGAAGGTAAATGGTGAGGAGATAGCATTTAAAATATTTAATACATTAAATTCACCCAAAGATGATATGGATTGTTCTAATGTGTGCTTGATGCAAGATGTTTCTAAGCAAGTTTTTTAGGTCCAACACATTAATCCATTGGAGACTACTATAACCCAGCCTTTCAAAAGATCATATATTGAGCCTGCATCAGAAACCGTTCCTGATGACATCTTTAAAGTTGTGCACCTCCCTGAAGTCTATCCTATGCATCCAAGACTGGGTGATACAAAGAAGTTGCAGGTCCGTGAGCTGATCAAATTGAGGCACGATAACTATGCAGCAACACCATGAGTACTTAAGCCACGTGTAGTGGGCTTTAAGTACTCCCTTCCAAAAGACTAAATGTTGAAGCTACTATAGAGAGTGCTTGAGCAATTCCTATTCTACTACCCATACAACTCAAGCACCTCTATTGAGATTAATGGTACTGAGGCCACTAACGCACTGTAAGGTTATATTGTTCTTGCTTTATCATTCAGCCTTGGTAAGTTTTTTATTTTGTCCATACATACTGCTTTGTGATCGAGCGCACCATTCAGTGTGTTCGAGCACACAAGTGCGATCGAGCGCACTCAGGCAGACAGTTATGTGATAGTTTTAAAACCACACTTCCCTCACTCACCCCATCTCTTTCACCATACACTCTAGCCAATTCACTCTTTTTCCCTTACTCACTCGCACTCTCACTCACCTACCAATCTCAACTATCTATACCACCATGACCACGCTAGCCACCATCACCACCTTACCACCATCACCACCCTACTGTCACCACCACATCCCCTTCCCCATTACACATTCATTCCATTTCTACATCCATAAGGTAACCCATTTTTTTCTAACACACGGTTCTTGATCTTTAATTTACATTTTCATATATGTGTTATCTTGTGTATGATTGGTTCTTATTTTGTTTACAGGAGGTTAGGAACATAACTTGAAACAACAACACCATAGCTTGGTTTTCTGTTGCACACCAGCTACTCGACAAAAAGCCTGGCCGTGTGTGATAAGTCTTAAATATTGCATATTTAAGCCTCTAAATTATATGCGTTAAGCTCTTAGTTTGTATTATTTCACTTTATTTTATGTCTTTTCTGTGTTTGGTGTATTCTTATAGGTTTATGAAGTAAATGAAGTATTTCGGGAGATGTCAAGCTTCAAGAGCAAAAACTGAGGATGCCTAGTGCGATCGAGCGCACGAGACATGCGATCGAGCGCACTCGGGCAACATCCCACATTGAAATCATTGCAGTGCAGTGCACCTGCAATCGAGCACATCAGACATGTGATCGAGCGCATATGCGATCGTGTGCACAAGACATACAATCGAGCGCACATGCGATCGATCACACCAATCTGCGATTGAGTGCAATCGGGCAGTATCCCATATCGAATCTGCAACCCATTACGCTCGGGGACTCCCTATATAAAAGAACCATCTCACTTTATCATTTGGTGTGCAATTCCTGGACCATTTGGTGTAATCCGGTGGACGTCTGCTAGCATTCTGGTGGATCCCGAAGGCTTTGCTACCATGAGGGGAAACGCCGCCCAACAGTGAGTGGAATTTCTCCCATATATAGTAATTTATTGCATTTTATTTAGTTTTAAAGTTTAATGTTTAGCACTTGTATTGTGAACTTTAGTTTCATAATTATGAGAGGCTAAAATCTTCAGCTAAGGTTAAAGATGAAGCCTTTCCTTTGTTTAGCATTATATTTTCAGATTTGCGCATAACAATTCTGATGTTTTTAGTATAAATATTATGTTCAAGTATTTGAGTAGATCTTATGATTGATTGCTTTTAATTGTTAAATTGGATATTCCTTGTGCTTCATCTGATGGATACATCGAATCATTTTCGATTAAATTGGATTTCCTTTGTGATTTGTTAAAAGCGGATACATTGGATGCTTTTGGTTTGATTGGGATATTCGTTGTTTTTTGTTTAAAGTTGGATTTATGGAATTTTTTGATTACTTTTATAGAACATGAAAATATATGCTTTACTTTGGTGGGGTGGATTCAGAAATCTTAGTTTATATATCATTTGCTTTTAAAAACAATTTGGTTTAAGATTATATTTCTTTTGCAAAAATACAATTCAAAAATTCGAAACTAGGTTAAGATAATGTTAGTTTAGATAAAATTTTATTTTCACAACACAATTACCTGTGGATTCGACCTCGCACTTGCACAACACTATATTACAAACGACTCGTGCGCTTGCGAGTAATTTAAAACTCACAACAAGTTTTTGGCGCCGTTGTCGGGGAGTTGTTTGGTTTGTGAAATTTTTGTCTGAATTAATTTTATTTTTCTACTAGTTAGTTAGCATTGTTTGTTTGATTTTTCTTTTTGGCAATTTTATTTTATTTTGTTTGTGTTGTGTTTAAAAAAAAAAATTTGCAAATTTTTGTTGGCTCATTTTTTGAGTAGTATGTTTGCTGTTTGTGCATTTAATCTGTAGTTTCTGCTGATTAGTTTATCTTAGTGCTTTTTATGCGGTGTATGCTTGGTCGGAGATCCCTGAATTTAGATTTGATACATTTAGATCTCGACTTAGAAAAAACTCTTAGGAGACAAAAAAGAGCACTAGTTGAAAGAGAGACGGTTGAGATAGGAGAAAATTTTAGGAATGCAAATCATCCGGAACATGTAGAGCAACCTAGAGCGCAGAGTCCTGTGATCGAGCACAAGTTCCCCAGTGCGATCAAGCGCACATATTTGCGATCGAGTGCAATTTTGACTGACACTAGAATCAACATGTCCAAACAATCCGCTTCCACCTCCTATCCTTCGAGCAGCCGTGCCCACTCATCCCAGCCAAGCTTCGAGCAAAGAGAGCTATTGTTTGAGACCACTTTCAACATCGATGAGATCTTCAAGCATATGGACACCACTCAATGGGCGGTCCAAGCATTTAGACACTGGGGGTTAAAGAGGCTTTTTAAGCCTGTTTGCTCGACTGCTTACACCCAGCTTGTAGTCCAGTTCAATGAGAGCCTGTCTTTTGACTGCAGCAGACCAGGAGTATTGACTTCTTCAGTCCGGGGCACATCCATCGAGGTGACTAGTGCCGATATAGCCACTGCTCTTCACTACTGTGATGAGTCCCCTCCATAGGACACCGATATTAAGGAGCAGCAGGAGTCTTTTGACCTGACCACAATCATCGAGGACATGTGTGCTGGCCAGTATGCTGATAGGCACAACAACGCGGCAAGCCGGTCAAAGTTGCCTCCACGGCTCTGGCTCGTGGACACCATCCTCTAGCGAAATGTGTGCCCATTGGGGCACAAGACACAGAGGAGAGACCAGTTTCTACAGACATTGTATGCCTTCCACAGAGGCCACTGGTACTCTATCCCAGCTGTTATTTGGAACCAACTGCATAAATTTTGGGATCATGTCCATGGCCATCAGACCACCACGGCCAATGCATGGGGGCTCCCATTCCCGTTCCTACTATCATACATCCTCAAGAAGAAAGGGATTAAGGGGACCACCAACAACGGACCAGTTCGAGAGCATCCCTTCTTTAGGAAAGCTCAGTGGACACAGAGCCCATCGCACATGCCTCGAGGACTCCCAGCACCTACACCTGCACCTGAGAGGGTTAAAGAGGATTATATAGAGACAGAAACCCCTACATTTAGCCCATTGCGAGAGGAGGACCAGCCAGACATGGGACCCACTGAGTCCTAGCACTTTCTTGCTGAGCTGTCCTCCTTCCTAGGTGAGCTCTCTGCAGCTACATTACTAGTGCACCAGCACATAGATGGTTTGGAGGCGCTGTTTGCACTACAAGAGGCGATGATACAGGCCATCCTCAATCACCTACCTCCTACCCCTGGTACCTCTTCGACTACACCATCTGATGACCAGCAGTGAGAGGATACCCCATCTGGCTGAAGATGTTAAATTTAGTGCTCATGGGAGGCACCCCAAAGCATATCCCTTTTAGTATTTCCTTTTATTGTTAGTCTTTACTTTGATAGATCTGCTTATTATCAATTGTTTTCCAGTTTATGTTTGTTTTTCTTTTTCAAGGACATAGTCAGTGCATCTAGTTCAAGTTTGGGGGCGTGCTATGAGCCATGCCAGCCATTGAGTTCTACATCTCCCAGGTCCGATCCTTCCATGCTTTTAACACATTGGGGACAATGTGCAATTTAAGTTTGGGGGTATAGGGTTACACTCACACACACACTATGTCCCAATTTTTGTTTTTATAGATAAATGCATGTTCATTCTGTTCCAATAAAATTTTGGGTGATCTAAACAAATAATATGATTTGACTTCATAAGTGAGCTTAACACCTTGAACATATGGGCCAATAATTAAGTTTTAAACCTGGATCACTTACTTTTAGGCATTTAAGGCTTCATAAGTTTGACCTAAACTAACACGAGCACACTAGCACATAATTGTGTGGGGTATGACATGTAATTTTAATTTGTATGTTTCTTTGGCTTGACTGTGAACCGAATGACCTGTTAGATTAACACTTTGGCATAGTAAAATAGAAAAAAAAATTGCTATTGCTCAAAAGGAAAAGTGCTCCTAATGCTCATTAAACAAATTTTCCACTCAGTAACTGGCCCTCTTGCCTCAGTAAGTAGTGAGTGTCACGTCAAAAGGTGAGAATTTTTGCTCACAATGATCATTAAAATGGACTTTCTGTTGTTTGTTTATCTACCTAAATTAATCAGCAAATAATCGTACAGTTTTACTTGCAAGTGCACAAGGTCAACTTAGTAGTATAGTGTGCGAATGCAAAATCATCTCCACAGGGATTGGTAAATTTTGATTTAGAATTAGTTTCATAATAATAAAATAAAAATAAGAGAAATAAATATTGAGTTGGAATTAATAAAGATAAAGGCATAGGGACTTGATATCCACCACTAATCATGCTACCATAACAAAACAGTATGCCAATGCTTTACTCATGTCATGAATACCTAATGTTTGTCAACCTAAGGGCATGGTATCTACTCCTAAAGCTATTGATCTCCCAAAGCAACGAGTTAGGCATGGTATCTACTCTAAATCTTTTCTCTCTCAAGAGATTCAACATGGTGTATACTGAGTTGTTCCTTATGAGAGCATAGGATCTGTGGAAATCAACAGCGACACGGGACCTAGGGCATGGTATCTACTCTCGGTTTCCCATGTGGATTAACCCAAGAATCCGGCGTGGATATCTTTTGTTACTAATGTTAAACCCAGGACTCGGTCACCAAAATTGATTCAACTAACTAATCAATACCATATGCATACGTTGATCAGACACACATATATGAGAAATTTAAATAAAAACAGGTATTAATCAAGTTAAGCAACACAACATAAATATCGCAAAGGCGCCAATACTGAATTTATTTAGTAAACATAATTAGGGATTCAACCAAGCCCTTACTAAAAGTTTAAGTACACATAATAAAAATAAAAGAAAGAAGAAACTTGAGAGAAGAGTCGTCAATTCTCCTCCATAGTTTCCTTCTCCGATCTCCCTGAACAAAAACTAAACTAAAAGGAAGATATGCTCCTCAAAAGGGAGATCCCCTTTTCTGTGTTTTACAGGCCTATTTATAAGGTTTAACTAACCCTGGTTACCCTAGGAGTCTAAAAACAAAACCTTAATTTATTTCCAAAATAGGTTCTGCCGTTTTACTGTTTACTACCGAACGTGTGCGCTCGATCACAGTCTCCTTGCGCTCGATCGCACTGGTGCATGTGAGCCTTCTTTGTGTGTGCATGAGCGTAGGTGCTGTGCGCTCGATCGCAGGTATCCTATGCTCGATCGTACCTACCATATGACAACTTTTTCTAGCTTTTCTCTTTAAGCCCGAGAAGCTTCCAAATTGCTTTCTTTTCTCCAAAAACCTATAAAAACATGTAAAACACATAAAGGAAGTAAAATAGAATAAAATATGCAAACTAAGAGCTTAACAAATGTAAATTAAGGGGCTTAAAAAGCCCCTATTACACGCCCAAACTTACATATTGCTAGTCCCTTAGCAATACGAAACTAGAACTAAATGAAAAACAACAAAGATAAATTCAGCATTCATGTTTTATTTAAAAACTTGGGTTGCACAGAAAACCATGATGATAGTTCATGAGTAAGCTTATAATAAAAACACATTTTTGCAATGAATAAGGATTTTAAAAGTTCATGTTTCTTACACAAGGCTAGTTTAAGGCATCACAAGTTGACTTAGTTAGTGTATGTGGTGGATTAGCACATAAAAGATGGAACTTCCAAATATTTATAATGCATATTGTTTCGGTGTCCAAACCTTCATCGAATTCCTTGTTAGACGAAACAAAAATGGCATAGTTTTTACTTCTTTTCTTTTTCTTTCATCATGAGATCTTTGCCATGTTGAGTTCCATTAAGCTTTCTAATTGTCCCTTGTAGCGAGTATTTAGCCAATGACTCCCAAACCAGACGGTTCTAGGGCATTAGGTGTGAAGACACCCCTAAGGACTTATTAACTCGAGTAAAAAATGCTACGAAACTAACAGGTCTTAATGCTTCCAAGCAAAAAGCCCCACCTTTTGACGTGAACACTCACTGCATACTGAAGCAAGAGGTCCAGTTACTCAGCATAAATTTTTATGATTATTAAATGCTTAATCCCCACCTTTTGACATGAAGACTCAATGCTTACTGAGGCAAGAGGTCCAGTTATTCAGCAAAAATTTTATTTAATGATCATTAGGAGCATTTTATTTTCTCTTTTTGCATGATGGACATTTTTCTCTTTATTTGTCTATGCCAAAATTTTTATCTAACAAGTTATTTGATTACAGTTAAGTCATGAAAATATATATATTAAAATTACATGTCATACCCCACACAAATGCATGCTAATGTGCTCGTGTCAGATCTGGATCAAACTCGTGAATTCTTAAGTGCCTTGAGGTAGGTAACTAACTTTTAAAATTCTTATTACTGGACTATGTGTTCTAGATTTTAAGATTACTTATGAAGTTTTATCATAATATTTGTTGTAAACAACCAAAAAAAAAATTTCATTAAATATGAATGTGTATTTATCTAAAAAAAACTGGGACAAAGTGTGTGAATGTGTCTCCCATACCCCTAAACTTAAATTACACATTGTCCCTAATGTGTGAATAACATGGAAAGATCTGACCTGGGAGATGGAGAATTCGTTGGGTCGGCATGGCTCATAGCATACCCCCAAACTTGAACGGATGAACACATTGTCCCTAAAAATAAAAACTAATGTAATACAGGAAAACAAGAAGTACTAAAAACAAATAAATAACAATAAATACGTAAAACAATAAAAATAAAAGGATAAGCTATGGGGTGCCTCCCATTAGCACTAAGTTTAACGTCTTCAGCCGGACGAAGCCTTATGTATCCCCAAAACTAAGATTGGAAGCAACTAGCACAGGTAGTGTCTTATTCTCTCCCATATAAGCATAAGTCAAATGCTTCGGTAATTGCTTCAACTCCAAATTTGGTGCCTGGACAATTGAAGGAAAAAAAATAGTATTAATAGGCACATGAGGTTCAAATGGATCGGTGTACTTACTTGGATGCTTTGGTGAAGCCTCTAGAAGGTGCACAGTTTCAATGATGTCATCAGTAACATCCTCAGATTTTGGCTCAACATCTAATCCTTTGAAACAGTGTGTTGTTATTTGTCTAAGTTTCAAGCATATCCAAACATGGTCTAAAGTTGGTTAAAGTCCAAACCAATTGTGGAATATCAAAGTTCAGCAAGTTAAAAAGTTGCACACAAGTGTGTGCTTACGTTTTGAGCATGGGAAGGTCAGGCACACTGCTGTGCAAGTTTTAGCAAACAAGCAAGAGGTGTGCGCACAGCATCAGGAGGCTGCAGCATCAGGTCACGCCGCAGCACACAGCACCAGCACCGCAGCACATAGCAAGCCATGCTTCCAGCCCTGCCCCAGTGCCACAGCACACAGCACCAGTGCCGCAGCACACAGCACATGGCTGCACACATGATCCAACATGCATAAAACCTCTCCAATCATGTGTGCACCACACCAAAATGCACAGCATCACTTGGAGAGTGATGAAGGGCTAAGATTAAAGGAAGAACATGATCAAAGGGAGGATAATGACTCACAAGAATGTCCAAGAATTAAGAGGCTATAAAAGGGGTTCTCAAGGCCTCATTTTATAAGATAATACAAGATACAAAAACACACATACAAGAGAGTTTTGTGACATTGTGAGATCATTGTAAACACAAGAGAGAATTGTGTGAGAGATATAAACACAAGAGGGACTCTTGTAGTGAGGCTGGTTGTAATTACATAGAGAGAGTCTATATTAGATTAGAGAACATTGTTGAAGTTCTTTTCTTCTTTATTCTCTTCTTGTTTCTTCAAGAACTTGGATTCTTGAAGGGGATTGCTGTAACTTTGTAAGAACCATTGAGATAGTGCAGAGAGTTCGGAGGAACTCACGGGGATTTAGGCTCATTGCCGAACCTCGACAACAAATTACTTTTCTTCTTTCTTTCTTTGATTTTCTGTTCTTGTGTTCGATTGCTGAAATTCTTTCTACAAGTCATTCAAGACTTGGGTGTTTGGAAGATCACCACCTGGGCATCTTGTCAAGGTGATTTCCAACAGTGGTATCAGAGCACAGCAGCTGGTTATCGGAACAAGAAGTAGAAGGTACGGAGCCAAGACTCAAAGATCAAACTTCTAGGGTGATTCAAGAACAGTGTAAAGATCAAGATCCGGTCGTGTTCTTGAAGGTTGATTCAAGAACGGTGTTAAAGATCCATCTTCGATCTGTGTTCTTGAGGTCAAAGAAAGTAGTTATGGTTAGTGCACAAATCTGGGATCTTGTCCGCAAAAGATGGCTTCAAATTTCTGTGTGGAGAAATTTGATGGAAAGGGGGACTTTACCTTATGGAAGCGGAAGATCAAGGCGGTTCTAATGCAGCAGAAAGTGGACTTGGCTATTGGAGAAGATGATACTTTTCCAGCAAGTGTCACGGAGGACCAGTGGACCGAGATGAAGAAGATGGCCTACAACACCATTTTCTTGCACATGTCGGACAATGTCACAAGGGAGTGCAGAGACTCGGAAGATCCAGCTGCATTATGGAAGAAACTAGATGAATTGTTTCTTGCCAAGACTCTCCCACATAAGAGGCATCTTCGGAAACGAATCTTTGCTTTTAAATTTGATCCTAAGAAAGAGTTGCAAGATAATCTTGATGCCAAGAAAAGGAGTGCATCAAGTGGTAAAGGGCTGTTCTTTAAAAGAAGGCCAGCAACTTGGTATGGCAGCAACCATGGCTACTACTGGGACAGAGGTAGAGGAGAGAGCCATGGGAGAGTGCACAGCAGCATGTATGGCTACTACCGGGACAAAGGTAGAGGAGAGAGCCATATGAGAGTGCACAACAGCATGCATGGCTACTACTGGGACAGAGGTAGAAGAGAAAGCCATGGGAGAATGCATTCCAAATTGAGATTTGGAGGGAAGAGCTGCTACTACTGCCATAAGGAGGGTCATGTCAAGAAAGATTACAAAAAGATGACAAGGGATAGAGGAGGAAGCCATACCAAGAATGGAGAGGCTTTGGTTGCCAAAATAGAATAGCAAGATGATGATGTTCTTGTTGTGTGCTCAAGTGTGAGCAAGGGGCAAGAAGGCAGCGGGAAATAGATCTTGGATACCGGGTGCACTCATCATATGAGCCCTCACAAAGAATGGTTCAAGAATTTCAAGGAGATCAATGAGGGAAGAGTCTTCTTGGGGAATGACAATTTTTGCCAAGTGAGAGGGATTGGAGACATCCAATTGAGGATGTTTGATGGAGTCACAAGGCTGCTGGAAAATATAAGGTATGTTCCAGATTTGAAGAGGAACTTGATCTCATTGGGGCAGCTGGATTCCATGGGCTATATATGCAAGATAGAGGGAGGAAAGATCACGGTGGCCAAGGGATCTTTGGTAGTGATCAAGCAGCAAGCTTGATGGCTGAGCTGGACAAGGCAGCCCTTTGGCACACTCACTTGGGACACATGAGCGAAAAGGGCCTGCAAGTGCTTAGCAATGAAGGTCTACTTGGTGGTGACAAAGTAGAAAAACTGGATTTCTGTAAGAGCTGTGTTCTTGGGCAGCAACATCGGGTCAGCTTCAATATCGGAGTGCACAAGTCTAAGGGCATTCTTGACTACATTCATGCGGACCTTTGGGTACCAACAAGGACACCAACACAGGGAGGTAACATTTACTTTCTGTCTTTAATTGATGATTATTCAAGAAAAGTATGGGTTTATTTGGTTAAGAATAAATTAGATGCCTTGAATAAATTAGTGGTGTGGAAATGGCTGGTTGAGACTCAAATGGGTAGAGTAGTTAAGGGGATAAGAACCGATAATGGATTAGAAATTTTTAACCAAGAACTTGATCAATTATGTAGGTTAAATGGCATTCTAAGACATAGGATAGTTGTGGAAACTCCTCAGCAAAATGGAGTTGCTGAGTTGATGAATAAGACCTTTATTGAAAAGGTTAGGTGCATGTTAGATGGATCTGGGTTACCAAAATATTTTTGGGGAGAAGCTGTAGCTACAGCTGCATATTTGATTAATAGATCACCCTCTAGGATTGTGTTCCAAAAGACTCCCATAGAGATGTGGAGTGGAAAACCCCTTGAGTTGGACAACCTTAGGACTTTTGGGTGTGCTGCGTATGCACAACAAAAGGATGATAGACTTAGCCCAGGATCTAGAAAATGTGTGTTTCTAGGATATGAGGAAGGGACTAAGGGATATAGGTTGTGGTCCTTAGAAAAAGAAGGATTAAAACTCATAATAAGTAGGGATGTTAATTTTAATGAATTGTTATTTCCCTACTTGGAGAAAACTAACCCTGCAGGGGCTAGTGAGCAAATCAGTTTGGTTCTTGTGGAGCATAGCATCAAGGAAGATTCAGTTCAGGTAGAGCAAGGAAGGAAAGAGGGTTCGGATCAAGTAGAGCCCTTGGAAGAAGGCCAAGAAGCTCAAGAAACTCAAGAAGAGGCTGAACAAGAAGTGGTTGATGCAGTAAACAACTACCAGCTCATAAGAGACCGGGAAAGAAGAGTGGTTAGACCACCCTTGAGATATGGGTTTGCAAATGCTGTGGATGCAGCAAATCCTTAGAAAGAAGGAGGGATGGCTGAACCAGAAACTTACACGGATGCCATGGAGTGTAAGGATTCGTCAAAGTGGCAGCTAGCTATGGAGGAAGAAATGGATTCTTTGAGGAAGAACAACTTCTGGGAATTGGTTAAAATTCCAGGAAATCATAAAGTTGTGGAATGTAAGTGCACTTACAAGATCAAAGAAGGGTGCCCTCCAAGAGATGAAGTCCGGAATATGGCTAGGCTGGTGGCGAATGGGTTCACAAGAAGAGAAGACATAGGTTTCACAGAAACTTTCTCACCTGGACACAAGGTGGAGAAGATGGTGAGTATCCTCACCTATTTCATTGATGGGCTGTTAGTTTGGAACAACAGGAAGAGGATGGAAAGGTTTACATCTCAACTTAGTGAGGAGTTCAAGAGGAAGGATCTCAGCCTTGCACAAAAGATCCTTGGGATGAGGAGAATCATCCGGGAAAGAAAGAGAAACAGGTCAAGTGTTTCTTGGGCAATGGATGTTTTCAGCAAATGTGTGAGTAATCCCAGAAAAGAGCATTGGCTTGAGATGAAGTGGTTGCTGAGGTACATGGAGGCTCAGTGGCAGCCAGTGGTAGCACTCATAACAACCAGGGCAGAATGCATAGCAGCTACGGAAGCCATAAAGGAGGCTATGGGGTGCAAAGGGTTGTTGGACGAGTGGGAGGTCCTAAAAGAGCAAGTGGTGGTATCTTTGGATAACCAAAGTGCGGGGCACTTGTGGAGGTATCCGGAGTTCCATGAGGGGATAGAGCATATGGATGTTCGGTATCATTACATTCTGGAAAATGGTACGGAAGGAAGCATTCAGGTTAACAAGAAGACCACAGAGAAAAGTCCTGCAGATTTAGGCACCAAGGTTCTACCTCTAAGAAGGTCAAATCATTGCCTTGGACTTCTTAGGAATGGAGTTGGTTAATTAGTAACTCCAGATGAGTTTGGATCCCGAAGCTTTCTTCACAATGGTTCAGGTTTTTGAACTCTTAGACAAAGGTAGAGATTGTTGTTATTTTTCTAAGTTTCAAACATATCCAAACATGGTCTAAAGTTGGTTAAAGTCCAAACCAATAGTGGAATATCAAATTTCAGCAAGTTAAAAGGTTGCACACAAGTGTGTGCTTAAGTTTTGAGTGTGGGAAGGTCAGACACACTACTGTGCAAGTTTCAGCACACAAGCAAGAGGTGTGCGCACAGCATCAGGAGGCTGCAGCATCAGGTCACACCGCAGCACACAGCACCAGCGCCGCAGCACACAGCAAGCCATGCTTCCAGCCCTGCCCCAGTGCCACAGCACACAGCACCAGTGCCACAGCACACAGCACATGGCTACACACATGATCCAGCATGCATAAGACCTCTCTAATCATGTGTGCACCACACCAAAACGCACAGCATCACTTGGAGAGTGATGAAGGGCTAAGATTAAAGGAAGAACATGATCAAAGGGAGGATAATGACTCACAAGAATGTCCAAGAATTAAGAGGCTATAAAATGGGTTCTCAAGGCCTCATTTCATAAGATAATACAAGATACAAAAACACACATACAAGAGAGTTTTGTGACATTGTGAGATCATTGTAAACACAAGAGAGAATTGTGTGAGAGATATAAACATAAGAGGGACTCTTGTAGTGAGGTTGGTTGTAATTACATAGAGAGAGTCTAGATTAGATTAGAGAAAATTGTTGAAGTTCTTATCTTCTTCCTTCTCTTCTTGTTTCTTCAAGAACTTGGATTCTTGAAGGGGATTGCTGTAACTTTGTAAGAACCATTGAGATACTGTAGAGAGTTTGGAGGAAATTACGGGGATGTAGGCTCATTTCCGAACCTAGACAACAAATTACTTGTCTTCTTTCTTTCTTTGATTTTCTGTTCTTGTGTTCGATTGCTGAAATTCTTTCTACAAGTCATTCAAGACTTGGGTGTTTGGAAGATCACCACCTCGGCATCTTGTCAAGGTGATTTCCAACACAATGGGTGAGGGTGGTCTCCAATGGATCAATGTGATGGATGTGAAAAACTTACTCTACAACACCTTGCTGTCGTTCACTCAGTTCTTTAGCCAATTGCCCCACTTATACTTCTAATCTTTGAATGGCTTATTCATGCCTTGCAGTGGTTTGTTTTATCTCAATCCAAAATTGCCTTTCCTTTGCCATAAACTAATCTTGTGAGCTCATCAATTGTTGTTGCTGAGTTGCCAACTGCATCACAAGACTCTTTAGGTTGCTTTTCTTTGATTCGGGAACTGAGTAGGCTGCTTGTTGGGAGTTCCTTTGTTGCTCTTGATAGTTGCTCCATGAGAAGTTGGGGTGAGTCTGGCATCCAAGATTATAGGTATTTGCATATATATTGTAGTTGTTCGGTCCCACATGATTTGCTTGCTCTTGACCTGTAGATGAATACAAAAGGCAAGTGTCAGTAGTGTGATCAAAACGAGAACATATAGCACATAACTGGAATTGTTTGGCTCGTGGACTAGGTGAGATGTTTTAAGTAGTCATGGCTTTTATAAGCATATCTAGCTTCCTCTCTATAGCAGTTAGATAAGCATAACTAGCTTCCGCCATTGGTGCTTCTCCTTCGAATGAATTAGTTGAAAAGCTTCAGTGTAGCAGTTTCAATACTGCTTCTCGGGTACTCTCTGAAGCTTTTCCGCTCAAGCGCACCAAGAACAGTGCTCGATCGCACCAAGAAGTGCGCTCGATCGCAATGAGGACAGAAAACTCCTCCTCTGCACACCTGAACAAAAACAAAAAACGGAAAGAAGGAATAAATCTGATTTTTGATAAAAATAAAAATAAAATAAAAAAAAAAAAAAAACTAACGAAAATAATTCCAAAAAGATATTTAGCACAATCCTCGGCAATGGCGCCAAAAACTTGTTGTTCGTTTATCTACCTAAATTAATGAGCAAATAATCGTACAGTTTTACTTACAAGTGCACAAGGTCAACTTAGTAGTATAGTGTGCGAATGCAAGATCATCTCCACAGGGATTAGTAAATTTTGATTTAGAATTAGTTTCGCAATAATAAAATAAAAATAAGAGAAATAAATATTGAGTTGGAATTAATAAAGATAAAGGCGTAGGGACTTGATATCCACCACTAATGATGCTACCACAACAAAACAGTATGCCAATGCTTTACTCATGTCATGAATACCTAATGTTTGTCAACCTAAGAGCATGGTATCTACTCCTTAAGCTATTGATATCCCTAAGCAACGAGTTAGGCATGGTATCTACTCTAACTCTTTTCTCTCTCAAGGGATTCAGCATGGTGTATACTGAGTTGTTCCTTAAGAGAGCATAGAATCTGTGGAAATCGACAACCACACAGGACCTAGGGCATGGTATCTACTCCCGGTTTCCCATGTCGATTAACCCAAGAATCCGACGTGGATATCTTTTGTTACTAATGTTAAACCCAGGACTCGGTCATCAAAATTGATTCAACTAACTAATCCATACCACATGCATACGTTGATCAGACACACATATATAAGGAATTTAAATAAAAACAGGTATTAATCAAGTTAAGTAACACAACGTAAATATCGCAAAGGCACCAATACTGAATTTATTTAGTAAACATAATTAGGGCTTCAACCAAGCCCTTACTAAAAGTTTAAGTACACATAATAAAAATAAAGGAAAGAAGAAACCTGAGAGAAAAGTCGTCAATTCTCCTCCACAGTTTCCTTCTCCAATCTCCTCGAACAAAAACTAAACTAAAAGGAAGATATGCTCCTCAAAAGGGAGATCCCCTTTTCTATGTTTTACAGGCCTATTTATAAGGTTTAACTAACCCTGGTTACCCTAGGAGTCTAAAAACAAAACCCTAATTTATTTCCAAAATAGGTTCTGCCGTTTTACTGTTTACTACCGTACGTGTGTGCTCGATCACAGTCTCCTTGCGCTCGATCGCACTGGTGCACGTGAGCCTTCTTTGTGTGTGCATGAGTGTAGGTGCTGTGCGCTCGATTGCAGGTATCCTATGCTCGATTGTACCTACCAGATGACAGCTTTTTCTAGCTTTTCTCTTTAAGCCCGAGAAGCTTCCAAATTGCTTTCTTTTCTCCAAAAACCTATAAAAACATGTAAAACACATAAAGGAAGTAAAATAGAATAAAATACACAAAATAAGAGCTTAACAAATGTAAATTAAGGGGCTTAAATGTGAATATTTAAGCTCTTATCACTTTCCACCAAGTAACTGGCCCTCTTGCCTCAGTAAGCAGTGAGTGTCACGTCAAAAGGTGGAAATTCTAATTGGTAGCATTAAGACCAGTTAGTTTCGTAGCCTTTTTTACTCGAGTTAGTAAGTCCTTAGGGATGTCTTTACACCTAATGCCCTAAAACCATCTGGTTTGGGAGTCATTGGCTAAATGCTCGCTACATGAGTCAAATAGAAAGCTTAAGGGAACCAAACTTGGCAAAAATCTCACAAATAAAAGAAAAGAAGAAGAACTATGCCATCTTTGTTGGTTCTAATAGGAAATTTGGTGAATCTTGAGACATCAAAACACTACACATTAGAATTATTTGGAAACCTAATCTTTTATGTGCTAGTTCACAACACACTAAAGTCAAACTTGTGATGTCTTAACCTGTCTCATGAAAGTAATTTGCGTTCAAAACTCTTATTCATTGCAAAGATGTGTTTATATTTGTTAAGCTTGCCCAAGAATGCGCATCATAGTTTTGTGTGGGACCTAAACTTTTGTGGACACCATGAATATTGGATTTATCTCTGTGTCATTATTTTTCATTTTAGTTTTTAGTTTTGTATTGCTAAGGGACTAGCAATATGTAAGTTTGGGGTGTGATAGGTGCTTAAATATTCATATTTAAGCCCCTTTATTTACATTTGTAAAGTACTTAGTTATGTTAATTTAGTCCATTTTACTTCATTTTTGTGTTTCACATGCTTTTATAGGGTCTTGGAGAAAAAACAAAAAGCATTTTTGGCACTTAAAGGGATAAATCTGGAAATCCTGGAGCAGCTGCTGGCAAAAGTGCGATCGAGTGCACCAGGGCTCGTGCACACACAAAGAAGGATCAAGCGCAGCCTTGCGATCAAGTGCACAACGAATGCGATTGAGCATACATGTGCAGGCGTGAACAGTAAAACGATAAAACCGGTTTTGGAAATAGAGGAGGTTTTACGTTTTTGGAAGTTTAGGGTTTCCAGAGTCTTTTAGGGTTATTCAATCCCTATAAATACACTTGTAAACACACACAAAAGGACATCCCTTCTTTTATCTTTTACTTTGGCTCGAAGTCGTAAGCTTGGAAAGGAATTGATGACTCGTCTCCATAGTATTCTTCGGGTTTTATATTTTATGTTTAGTTTATATTACGATGCTTATCTTAGACAGCATGTGTAACTAACTCTTAATAGGGCTCGATTGAAGCCCTAGTTATGCTTTCCCATATATACATTCATTAATTATCTTTGCAATAGCCTTGATTATGATGCTTAACTTGATTAATGCCTGTGTTTATTTAAATTTCTCATATATGTATGTCTGATCAATATGTGCATGTGGTATGGATTAGTTAGTTAGATCAATTTGGATGACCAAGTCCTGGGTCTGACAATGGTAACAAAAGATATCCATGCCGGATTCTTGGATTAATCAACATGGGAAACCGAGAGTAGATACCATGCCCTAGGTCTCATGTGGTTGCTGATTTCCATAAATCTTATGCTCTCTTAAGGAACAACTCAGTAGATACCATGCTGAATCCCTTAAGAAAAAAAAAGAGTTTGAGTAGATACCATGCTTAACTCGGTGCTTAGGGAAATCAATAGCCTAAGGAGTAGATACCATGCCCTTAGGTTGGCAACCATTAGGTATTCATGGTAAGGCTAGTGCATTGACACACTACTCCTTGGGAAAGTATGATTAGAGGTGGATATCAAAGCCCTATGTTCTTATTATTTTTAAATCACACTCAACTGTTATTTCTGTCTTTTTATATTGAGAAACTGATTCTAAAAACGAAATTCATCAATCCTTATGGAAATGATCTCGGACTTGCATACTATGCTACCATTGACCTTGTGCACTTGCAAGTAAAACCGTACGATTATTTGCATATTTATTTAGGTAGATAAACGCACAACAGTAAGCATGAGAATCTTCATTGAAATTAAAAGCTTAGATTATACACATTAGTAAGGACTTAATCATATTACGTATTATAAAATAAAAGATTAGTTCACGAAATGTGTATTGAAAGGTTATATTACAAAGAATGCTTATATTAGTGTGTCAAATGTTATAACTCCATCCGAGAAGGGGTAGGTCCCTTGTTCTTGGAAGTGGAGACCTCGCTCGATAAGAGGTTGACGTCCCAATATTCGTGAACTACCTAATTGAAATGGTAAAGAATTGAAGTAATTGAAGGAGTACTTTACATTTTACGATATATCATCCTTGAGTTCTATAGTCAGAATCCATGAGCCATATGAATTACTATATATTGTATAAAGATATAATTGTATAAAACATGAATATGTACTAAACTACCCGCAAGGGGTATATAAAAGGATTTTTTGATTACTTCGAGTAATGTGATTACTTGTTGAGCTTTTTAGCTCACCCCCTCCCTCTTCCTATTTCAAGAAGATTATTCAAGGACCTTGAACCATTAGTGAAGAAGCAATGAAGAGAAGTCTCTAGGTGGGTCCAAGTGTTGACATCCACGTCCAATCTCTTTTTGTAATAGCAGTCCAGTAGTTTATACTAAGTTGTATATTTTGAAGTTATGTCTCATGAGACGTCCTTTTGTAAAGTTAAATGATTGTATTATGGATTGAAGTTGTACTTACTTACTATAATATACATATATTATCCTACATCTATGTTAGACTGTATTCTTATTATAATTATTCAGGTGCTCAGTCTTGAAAAGTAAGGATGTTGTCTCTAGTAGGGCCCGCTCGAGATGAGTCATTACATAGCGTCACAAAAATTTCCTCTATTTTGTGACATGTAACATCGTCCTCTATAGTGAAACATAACTGCCTATTTAGTGACGCATTGGAACCTTCAGTGACGACATGTTATTCGCTTTCATGACTATTTTTTTGTGTTATTAATTAGTCATTCTTAAGATGACGCTAACTTTTCTACAAATACAGTAAACCTTTGTTATGTATTTATTGACGAATACAAATCTTTAATGATGAAATTTCATTAGTATTGCTGACGTAACTTTGCATCACAAAACATTTTTTCGTTTGGTGATAATTATCAATTTTGTCACCTATAACTAACAATTACTAACAACATTATTGAACCGTCACAAATACTTTTAGCAACGAAGCTACGTTGCCAATCATCATGACATATTTTTCGTTACCCAAATACTTAATGACGAAAATATTAATTTTTGTGAAGTTTCGATATGCTACTAAAAACTTAATTTGTTGTAGTGTCCACAGATACAATTCCCAAATCATCCGCTTAGCCACCAGCCCTTTAATTCTTTTGATTTTTTTACGAGTGGAAATAAAATTGATCATTCTTCATTAACTAACAAGAGTACATTAAAAATAATTATTAGACCTATAGTATTCATTTAACTTGTTATTGACCTAATCTCACTTTGAACTCAACCGAACAAGTCCATGCAAAGTTGACTTAAATATCGTGCTGGAACTAATTTTGTAACTATTTCTATATGTTGAACTTGAACGTGAATTCAACGATTCAACTATTAGATCTGTAAGAATTAGTAAAATAAGTCAAAATATATGTTAAACCATATATCTTGCTCCTACACGAGTATTCCACATTTCTTCTTTAACTAGTATATTTGAAGTACTTTACTTGGTTTTCGGTCTCAAGAACTGCACAATTCGTCGATCATTGGAATGTGTTACTTTCTTTAATAGTAGTTTTATTTTTCCTTAGGATTCTTTCTGTCTTAACATATATAGATACAAATACAGATATAGACGTAGATATAGATTTAGATTCAGATCTTATATATACATACGTGTATATAATGTTTATATTTAAATTAAATTTTAAGTCTTACGAAATACTGAGAGAAACCTAAGACGTTGATCATTGGAATGTGTTACTTTCTTTAATAGTAGTTTTGTTTTTCCTTAGGATTCTTTCTGTCTTAACATATATAGATACAAATACAGATATAGAGGTAGATGTAGATTTAGATTCAGATCTTATATATACATACGTGTATATAATATTTATATTTAAATTACATTTTAAGTCTTACGAAATACTGAGAGAACCCTAAGACAAATAATATCCATAACACGATCTATGTATACCCTTGTCACCAAAAGAAAAGCTCAAAAAACTCTTATGTAATCCACCTTTAGATGTGGCTTATAAGTAAGATCAAACCAAACCTTATATGAAAATATATTTAAAATCAAAACAATAAAAATTACTATCAGAAATTGAATCACTCGATTTTCATTCCAGAAATATATATATATATATATATAATTATTTTCTTCTCAACATGATTCAGAAGTAAGGGAATTTGATGTCCTTTCTATCCGTACAATGAAACTTACTGTTGGACTTGATAAGAAAAAGAGAGAATCAATGCTTCTAATTTTTAGAGATTTAACATCTTTTTAATATTATCCGAAGTTTTAAAAAAAGTAAAAACTTCACTGACTTAACATTTCCAGAATATCAATGGCTTAGGTTGATTTGTACCATTAATTTTTCATAAATAAGAAAGGGGGGTGAAGTGTCTTGTAGAAAATTGTTGGCGAGGATTTGTATGGGACTCGTCTGATAGTAGCCTATTAATCAAAAGCTTCATTTGTTTCCATGTAAAATGTATTACAAAGTAAAATTAATTTCGTCTCCGTTTCTTTACATGAAAAATGTATTACAATGTAAAAAAAAATTATTTAAAATGAGATTCATGTAAAATTATAAGTTTTCAGTTGAAATATGAGAATAAATGATGAAAAATGTTAAAAATAAACAAAAAGAGAAAATTAATGGTGTAATAAGTGAGAGAAATTTTAGGAAAGTGAGAAAGTAATTTCTTTTATAAAAAAAAGAACCATTTTCCAATCACTTATTGTTGGAAATCACCTTGACAAGATGCCCAGGTGGTGATCTTCCAAACGCCTAAGTCTAGAATGACTTGTAAAGATTAGGAATCGAAAACAGGAACAGAAATCAAAGAAAGAAAGAAGACAAGCGATTTGTTATCGAGGTTTGGTAATAGTCTACGTCCCCGTGAGTTCCTCTGAACTCTCTGCACTAAATTAATGGTTCTTTTACAATCACAACAACCCTCTCCGAGAAGCTCAAGTTCTTGAAGAAACAAAGAAGAGAAGAATGGAAGAAGATAAGAACTATATTACAATGCTCTCTTTACACTCTCACACAATTCTCTCTTGTATCTCTTGTATAATGATCACATTAATCTCTTGTATTGCTTTGTCACAATTTTTGTTGAGAATGAAGCTAGGTGACCCTTTATATAGTGCACCAACTTCTTGTCCAATCTTGAGGGTCAATACCCACCCTTAGATCTTGATGACCAATCACCCATGGCCTTTGATCATTTCTTAGTGATCCTATGCATTTTGAACATGTCTTAAGAACCCAACTAAAGGCTGAAGCATGTGTTCCTTAGTGTGCCTGAAGGTGCAGCCTGAAACAGGGGCCGCCGTGGCTTAAGGCAAAACACCAATTCACCACTTTCTGGGTGCCGCGGCCTGGAGGAGGGGGCGTCGCGGTGTGGCCCTTCCTCTAGCCCTCTTCTTTTCTGGGCGCTGCAGCCTGGACAAGGCAAGGCCATGGCGCACACTAGTGCGGAGCCCTTTTGGTTGCTTGTGTACTGAGGCACACACCTAGTGTGCTGAACCTTGATGTTGAACTCCTTCCAACCTCAACCATGTTTAAACCTTAACTATGTTTAAACCTTAAACAAATACTAACAATCTCTACCTTTGTCTAAGTGTTTAAACCTGAACCATTGTGTAGAGAACTTCAGGATCCAAACTCATCTTGAGTCATCAATCAACCGACTCCAATCCTAAGTAGTCCAAGGCAATGATTGAACTTACTAAGAGATAGAACCTTGGTTCCTAAATCTACAAGATTTTCCTTCGTGGCTACCTTGTCCACATGAATGCATCCTTCTGTAACATTTTCCCAAATGAAGTGATACTGAACATCCATGTGCTTTGTCCTCTCATGGAACACCGGATTTTTGCACAAGTGCAATGCACTTTGACTATCCGAAAACACCACAACCTACTCTTCTAGGACCTTCAACTCTTCCAACAACCCTTTTCACCACATAACCTCCTTTATGGTTTCTGTAGCCACTATGTACTCAGTCTCGGTTATTGAGAGTGCTACCACAGGCTGCAATTAAGCCTTCCAATTTACACAACATCCATTTAAGTTGAAGAAGTAGGAGGTAATCGATCTTCTTTTATCTCGGTCTGCTCCATAGTCCGAATCCGCATAACCTTCAAGACAGATGGACTTACCCCTCTTCTCATAAATCAGCCCCACATTTGGGCTTCCCTTCAAGTACCTCAGCAACCACTTCATCCCAAGCCAATGCTCCTTTCTGGGATTACTCATAAACCTACTGAGAACACTTATTGCATAAGCAATATCTGGTCTAGTGCTTACCATGGTGAACATAACAGAACCAACAGCACTAGAGTAAGGGACTTTTTCCATTTCCTTCTTTTCCACCTTCGATCTCGGACATTGATCGCTAGAGAACTTGAAATGACCAGCAAGGGGAACCTTCACTGTTTTGCTATCTTCCATAGAGAACTTAGAAATCATCTTCTCTATGTAGGAAGTTTGAGAGATCTTCAATCTATTTCTCTCCCTTTCCTAGATGATATTCATCCTAAGGATCTTCTGCGCATAGCCGAGATCCTTCATCTCAAACTCTGAACTGAGTTGAGACTTCAATTCTTTTATCCTTTCCATGCTGCTCCCAACCAGCAACATATCACCAACATAGATCAGAATGATCACCACTTCCTCAACCTTTTACCCTTTGTAGTACAAGCACGAATCATCGTAGCTCCTCATGAAACCCAAGCTGATTACAAAGGAATCGAACCTCTTATTCCATTGCCGAGGTGATTACTTCAGGCCATAGAGAGATTTCTTCAATTGGCACACCAACTCTCTCTGACTTCCTTCCTCATAGCCTTTGGGTTGCCTTATATAGATGGTCTCATCAAGCCCTCCATGTAAGAACGTTGTTTTCACATCCATTTGCTCGATTTCCCAATCAAATTGGACCACCATTGCCAATACTATCTGTATCGTCTTGTACTTCACAACCGGTGAGAAAAGTTCAGTGAAATCTATGCCTTCTTTTTATGTGAACCCCTTCACCACCAGCCTAGCCTTATACTGGACTTTATCTCCTAGAGTATTCCCTTCTTTGATCTTGTAGATCCATCTACAGTCAACAACTCTCTGTTTTTCTGGTTTGGGCACCAATTCCCAAGAGTTGTTCTTCCTCAAATAATCCATTTCTTCCTCCATAGCTAGCTGCCACTTTAACAAATCCTTACACTCCGTGGCTTCCATGAAAGTTTCTGGTTCAACCATTCCTCCTTCTGTCCAAGGAGCTGCTACATTAGCATCCGCAAACCCATATCTCAAAGTTGGACTCACCACCCTCCTTTCTCGGTCCCTTGTGAGTTGTTAGTCATTCTGACTTGCTGCATCAACCTCTTCCAGTTCGGCCTCCTCTTGAGTGCCCTGAGCATGGCCTTCATTAATAGCCTCTACCTGGTCTGAACCCTCTTGCCTCCTCTGCTCTATCTGAACTGAATTCTCCTTGATGCGATGCTCCACAAATTTTGGAATGGTTTGCTCACTAGCCCCTGCAGGGTTAGTTTTCTCCAAATAGGGAAATAACAATTCATTGAAAATAACATCCCTACTTATAATGAGTTTCATTCCTTTAGGTTCTAAGGACCACAACCTATATCCCATCACCCCATCACCATACCCTAGAAATACACATTTTCTAGACCTTGGGTTAAGTTTATCATCCTTTTGATGTGCAAATGCAGCACACCCAAAAGTCCTAAGGTTGCCCAACTCAGGGGGTTTTCCACTCTACATCTCCATGGGAATCTTAAGCTTTAAAGCTCTAGAGGGTGATCTATTTACCAAGTATGCAGCTGTAGACATAGCTTCTCCCCAAAAATATTTTGGTAAACCGGACCCAATTAACATGCACCTAACCTTTTCCATAAGGGTTCTATTCATCCTCTCAGCAACTCCATTTTGCTGAGCTGTTTATATAATCGTTCTATGTCTTAGAATGCCATTTAATTCACAGAATTTATCAAAATATTTATTGCAAAATTCTAAGCCATTATCAGTTCATGAAGCCTTAACTACCCTACCCGTTTGAGTCTCCAGTAACTTTTTCCACATAACAAATTTATTCAAAGCATCTGATTTATTTTTAAGCAAATAAACCCAAACCTTTCTCGAATAATCATCAATTAAAGACAGAAAGTAAAAGTTATCTCCCTGTGTTGGTGTCCTTGCTGGTCCCCAAAGGTCCGAATGAATGTAGTCAAGAATGCCCTTAGACTTGTGAACTCCGGTGTTGAAGCTAACCCGGTGTTGCTTCCCAAGAAGGCAACTCTCCAAGTAGACCATCCTTGCTAAGAATTTACAGGCCCTTTTCGCTCATATGTCCCAAGCGAGTGTGCCAAAGGGCTGCCCTATCCATCTCAGCCATCAAGCTTGCTGCTTGATCATTGATTTCTGTCTCTCCGATCATCTCATAGAGTCCATCGTTTCTTGCTGCCTTGATCACTACCAAAGATGCCTTGGCCACCTTTATCTTTCCTCCCTCTACTTTTCATGTATACCCCATGGAATCCAGCTGCCCCAATGAGATCCAAATTCTCTTCAAATATGGAAGATACCTCACATTTCGCAGCAACCTTGTGACTCCATCAAACATCTTCAATTGGATGTCTCCAATCCCTCTCACTTGGCAAGAATTATCATTCCCTAAGAATACTCTTCCATCATTGATCATTTTACTTTTTAATGGCCTAATCTCATTTTGATCTCACCTGAACAAGTCAACATAAAGTTTACCAAAGAATCATGATATGACTAATAAGTACCCATTTCTGTATGCTGAACTTGAAGGCAAACTACAATAAAAACCATGACTTTGACTTAAATTAAATGGAAATGATATAGTCTAAATTAAATACATTGTGTTTTGACATTGAATTGGATTTATTTTTTAGATTCCTTGCCTAGTTTTAACACATGAAAATTAGTTGTCACATTTGCTAGTAAAATAGTCAAATCTATTTGTAAAATAAGTCATATTTGATAGTAATTTTCACATTTGGATATTACTCCCAAATATGATAACTTACTACCAAATCTAAAAACTTTACTTGCAAGGATAAAATCTACCATATGAGTTTGTGAATAGCCCATATAAATTCTATTGGTGGGACCTACTAGCACATATATCATTCAATTGGCGATTTCAGTTACTGAGTGCTCATGTCCAGCACTGCTAATTTCCTTGTAAGAACCATTCACTGTGATGAATAAAGAAAAAAATAACATTTGCTAATGATAAGTAATGCCTCAAGGGATGCCTTAAACTATGACAAAAGGCTAATCATACTCCAGCGACTTTGCAGATCTGTAAGAATTAAGAAAATCAGTCTGAATATCAGCCCATGTACCTCATGCACTATGGTTTCCTCTCTACTGACTATGTTTTCAGTACTGACACTACACACAAATGGCCGGGATGTTCTGTTTTCCTTAATACTACATATATAGATTTATTTTTCCTACATAGAAAATTTGACTCGAATGTTTTCAGTGCTGACATATATACATAAACATACAACTATAGATTTAGATTCGGATTATATATAAAGTTATATTTTATGTCATAAGAAATATTGGGAGAAACTAAAGATAAATAACATCCATAACAAAGGTAAAGAAGCTCAAAACAAGATCTGTGTATACTCTCTGTCATCCCAAAAAAACAAAACAAGATCTATGAAATTCACCTCTAGATTCTTGACAAAGTTTATGCTTATAGTAAAGATTGAACTGCAGCCCTGTAAGAAAATAAATTTAAAATCAAAAAAAGAAAAAATAATCACTGATCAATGCTCATTCAAGAAAAAATTTGCACCCTTTCCTTTGCAAAATTAAGAATCTCTTTTATGTTTGATCTTTTTTAAGATGGCTACATGAAATAGCTAGATAGATGTATATATCTTAGAAAGTAATTGAGGAGACTGGAAATTAAATGAAACAAGAGAAGAACAGTATGAGAACTATAAGATAAGAAGACATATGGTTTTGCTGATATTTTTTATGGGCGGAAGGAAAAGATTGAATAAGAAGACAAAGCCCTAAGTAATGGAACTAGCTTATTTATGTCATAAGAAATATTGGGAGAAACTAAAGATAAATAACATCCATAACAAAGGTAAAGGAGCTCAAAACAAGATCTGTGTATACTCTCCGTCATCCCAAAAAAACAAAACAAGATCTATGAAATTCACCTCTAGATTATTGACAAAGTTTATGCTTATAGTAAAGATTGAACTGTAGCCCTGTAAGAAAATAAATTTAAAATCAAAACAAGAAAAAATAATCACTGATTAATGCTCATTCAAGAAAAAATATGCACCCTTTCCTTTGCAAAATTAAGGATCTCTTTTACGTTTGATCTTTTTCATGGCTACATAAAATAGCTAGATAGATGTATATATCTTAGAAAGTAATTGAGGAGATTGGAAATTAAATGAAACAAGAGAAGGACAGTATGAGAAGTATAAGATAAGAAGACAAATGGTTTTGCTGATATGTTCTATGGATGGAAGGAAAAGATAGAATAAGAAAACAAAGCCCTAAGTAATGGAACTAGCTTATTTATGTAGGAAAACTATGTATATTGTGTATGTGTCATTAAGTTAATGGTGGAAAATTTTCTATAATTAGGAATCTTTTTTAGAATTTTCGTGAACTTATATTATGTTCTTTTATAAAAGTATGAGGAAAATATGGCAGAAGAAGTTATTCACAAATAAAATTCCTGTACGTTGCCCACGTTTTGAATTTTTGATCAATTATCGAAAACTTAAAGACTACACGTGTACGACATTTTAATTATGTTTGTTAATACTGTTAATCATTTATCCGTAGTTAGTTGTATTCAATTTCAAACTGTGTTTACAATTTTTTCAATATGCTTGTGTATGTTTAATGCATTGCCTATATATTTTATCCCTAGCTATTACATTTTTACTTAACATGAACAAAATTATTCAACGAATATAAGGAAAGGAAAAAATCAATGAAATGAGAAGTGGAGAATAAATTAGCACCTCTAATTAAATTAAAAAAATTCTATATCATTAGGCATCTTCAAAATAAACAAAAGTAGTAAAATGTATTGGCTTCTATATGTAATAAATTTATCCCAAAAAAGCCATTTTTTCTGTCATAAGGTCAACTTTTATTAAATTTCAAGCGAGTCCTATAAATTGGACTTTCTTGCATACTATAGATTTGAATTGGAACTAGCTTTAAAAAAAAAAGTCGGACCAAAATTTACTGATACAAATGAGTAAAGAGGGCATGTCAATGATTAGTGGCAAACTTGGGGTTCTTATATTAGGCCAGATAAAATTCTATATTTGTAGAGACCGGTACCTCAATAAGAATATTTAAATCACTGAGTTTGTATTTTCGAATTATAATTGGTGTATAAGAGAAATTTGAGGTTAATTTAAAAAAAATATATATATGACTATTGTTTGAGGGGAAAATTAGACATGAGACAAAGAGAAGTAGTTATTGAAAAGCAAAGTTAAATTATGGATATTTTGTTATAAATATAAGCTCTGGGCCTTAGTAGTTTTAGTTAGAAAATGGAGGAGATAACTTGCAATTTCATAAAAGATAACTGGAGGGGTAAAGAGGTAAAAGCTATTAGTGCTATATAAAGGCTAAAGGTCTAGAAACTTTAAGCATTTTCTCCTTTCTTCCGTAGTGCGCGGGCAGAGAGAGAGATTTAGAGACAGAGAGACAGAAAATGGTTTTGAAAGAAAACCCAATTTCTTCCTAATTTCTTTTAGCCATAACCCATCCACCCAAAGTCCAAATGGCCCCAAACTTCATAGAACAACTTCGGGAAGCCAGAAGAAGAGGACTGTGCCCGAGGTGGGCTGTCACGAGACGGAAGGCAGCACGTGGGACACACTAACCATAAAGGGACTGCTTTCTGGGCTGTTTGTCACCAATAATTTGAGTAAGTTTTGAGTTCTAAACCTATCTAAATTAAAGTAGACTTCTTAAAGTTGATTCTAGGACTTTCTTTAAGATAATTTGAGTTTAAATTGAATTAGTTTGATTTATTTGCAATGGAATGAAATTATGGAAATTTTATGTTGTAAAACTATGATGTTAGAGTTTGATTTGAGTTGTGATTATTGTAAAGTATGAAAGTTGAGACCCAGAAGAGTATGGTTTAGATTGAATTTGGTTTAATTTCATAAATTGGAGATTTTTCTTTGTTAGAGTTATAATTTTCTTGGAATTTGTGAAGATGAGAAAATTATGGAAGGAAGTAAGAAAAGTTCAATTGGGCATTTTTTTTTAAAAAAAAAAATAAAGGAACTTTTTGAGTTCTTAGGTTTTCTACTGATAAAACTAAAAGTTCGGAAAACTTCTATTAAGTAGGTGTTTTGAAAGTTATATGATTTACTCTAAGTTTGTTTATGAAAAGTGTAAATTATATGAGTTGAAAATATAAGTGCTTGATGGTATAATTATTATTAAAATTGGTATGGTTTCTTTAAATTGGAAGAGCTTTTCAGTAGTTGGGAGAAACTTTTTATATGTAAGTTCTCTTGTAGTTTAACTTAGAATTTACTTGATTAAGTTAAAAAGTATCATTGTCATGAGATGTAAATCTAAAATTTGATAAGGAAAGGAAAGAAAGGTAGAAAAATAAAAGGAAACTTGTGATATTGTATATGTATTGGTTTAATTAATTCTTGTAATTACTTGATATAGATAATTATTAATTACTTTTTTACTTCTTGGATTGTTAAACTATATCGTATGTTCTTCAGATGTGGTGGAAGAACCATCAAAAGGCAATGAAGTAGCTAAGATTAACTTTTGGCATATCAAAGATGAGTTTTATCTTACTTTTAGTAAGCATAGCATAATAAATGCTTATGGAATTACGATGATAATAATAATAATAATTTGTGTGGATTTATGGATAAATATAAGGAAATATTAGTAGTAATATTGACTTCTTACTTTTTACTCAATTCTTTTCATCATCACACTAAACTAAAATATCTTCATTTCTTTATTCTACTTCCACCTTTCTCTTAGACTTTTACACACTTAAGCTACTCTCTTGACCTAATACACATCCAAAAGACCATCTAACATCTCATCCCCACTCTTTTCCCTATTGAATCTTAAGTCTAGCCACACTATGAATGATGACTCCCAACAGTCTCCTTTAACTCATTATGTAGAACCCGATACTTCTTTTAAGCTTTTATAATCTTGTTTTATAATTCTTTTTTTTTTTAGGGATCTCTTAGTAAGAAACTAAAACTTTGGGGGTGTTTAAATACTAGAAGGAAAATTAAAGGAAAGGGCATGTAAATTAATAAAAGAAGAAGGGGAAGGGTAGATTGGTAAAAGGCCAAGACTTAGAGATAGTATATAAGGGAAAAGTTGACCTAGAACAGAAAAATCTCTCATTTGGCTTGGAGAAATCAGCAGAAGGGAGAGAGGAGAGAAAGAAGGAAAAAAAAAAAAAAGAAAACTGGTTCTGTTTTGTTCAGGGGAAGAACAGCCCCTTTTCTTCCTCTGGCTTATTCGTGCATATTTTGAGGTAACTGCGAAAAGTTTTCAACTACAAACTTAAAGTAGACTTCTTGATGTTGATTTTTGGCTTTTGATTGAGGTCATTTGGATTTAATTTGATGGATATATGAATATTTTAAGTTGGGATAATTGTGCAGAAATTCTGAAAATAATTTGTGTTCTGGGAAGTTTTGTGAGCTGTTTTTAGCAAGATTTTAAGGTAGTTTTGTGTCGCAACTATTTTTAAGTTAAACTATACTTCCTAAAGTTTATCTAGAACTTTATTTGGGGTGATTTTAATTTAAATTGGTTTAGTTTGAAATATTTGAAGTTGGGAGAAAATTTGAAAGAAATATGGAAATTTCTGTATTATGGAACTTTGGAAGAAAGTAACAAGAGTGTGTGAAGTTTGAAGATTTTTATGGTGATTATATGTACAAATTTTGAAGTTTTATTCTTATATAAAATGATTTTTTGAGATGGGTATTGTTAGAGAATTTTACTATGGGCAGTAAATTTGAAACCCTTTTAGGAGTTAAAAGAAATTCCTTTAAGTAAGAGACTTTGTCTTGATTGGGAAATTATATTTAGAATGAATACTTTTTACAAGTTGGGATTTGTTGGTAATTACCCTAAGCTAGCATCTTGAAATTTAAGTCTATATGAATTGAGAGTTTTATGGAGTAAAGAATGAAGGAAAGAAGAGAGAGTGAAAATAGGTGATTAAGGAGAAGAATGAACTTTAGTAGTATTTTCTTTGATTTATATGTGTAAGTAAATGGAATGATTGATTTCTTATTAAGTGTCTATGTTTTAAATACTATGCTCATTGGTTATTTGTTTATGTAGTTTGCTTTAATTGTTAAATTGGCATTTCAATAGGTGTGGTGGATGATCGTAGTAAAGGTAAAGAAGTGACCCACGACTAGTGTTTGGCGTAAGGTAAGTATTACCCTACTCTTGGTAAGCATGAATGTTAGTGGGGAAACCAAAACAATAAGTTACCTAAGAATTGTAATTTGCTATTTAGATACAATAATTATATTTATAACTATGTGGTAAGATAAGTAAATTATGTATTAATGATGAGATAGTGATTTCAAAACCTTTGTGCTGAATGTTGTGTGGTTATATGGATTAATGAGAATTTGATGATGTTCATCACTTGATTTCATTTCATTTCATGCATTGAAATTTAAGGTATATTATTGAGGGGGGAGTGATTTGTTAGAACGATAGGTCCCTTCCCACAAGGGGTGTAAGGGTACAAAATATATTTGGATGATTGGACCCGGCCCGAATCAAGGGGGGTTCCAAAAAATTTATTGTTTGTGAAATCTACCGGTACGTGGGGAGACGTCCCCAATGGGTTATGAGATGATACATTATATTGCATCATGCTGCATTGGCATACCATACATGAATTTGAATTACTTGGCCCGTAAGGGGGCATGTGAAATGTTTGGTTGTATGGATAAATTGTGATATTTTGATTAACTATAGAATGGCGAATGCAAGTTGGTTGTGGGTTTTATAGGACTGTATTATGATTACTAAGATTGTTGTTTTTGCAAAGTGCTAAATGACTAAGTATACAAACAAATAAAGTAGAAAGGAAGAAGAAATAATAATAAGCCCTCAACTTTTTCTAACAAGTGATTACTTTGTGTAGTGTAAGAACTCGCTAAGCTTTATAGGTCACCCCTCCTTCCTCTTTACAACTTTTCAGGTAAGCTTCCAAGTGATTCCAGATTTTAAGTGGTGAAGCTTTGAAGTTCGACGAAATTTTAGGTGGGTCCACGAGTGTCGCATCCTCGGTCAAGCCTTTTTTTTTTAGTGTTATATTGTATATTAGATGTGAAGTTGTAACCAGTTGGATGTGTCTCTTTATACCCCTTGTAAAGCTACAACCTTATAGTTGTAATCTCTATATGATCTTAACTATATATATAATGTTGTTTTGTTGTAGTATATATTTGTGTGTCCAGGTGCTCGATTCTGAAAGGTAATTGACACTGTCCTGAGTGGGCCCGCTCGGGATGGGTCGTTACAATTTTGGTATCAGAGCTTTAGGTTTAAGGTTCTGTAGACTATAAAAGTCCAATGTTTTTGTGTCTAAATGAGTTCTTTTGTGTAGGATTTTAGGATGCCTCGTGGACCAAAGAGAGGTAGAGTTCAGGGAGGAGGGCGTGCCCAAGGAAGGGGTAGTGATCCAACTCGTGGGTGTGGACGACCCCCGTTACATAGGGTGGAAGAAAATGTTGAACCTGAAATCCTTGAGGGAGAACATGTTAGTAGTGTAACGGGTGCTGCTTGTGGGAATGTAAGAGATGCTACTATAGAAAGGGATGAGTTAAGGGAAGCTTTAGCCCAAGTATTGGGTAGAATTAAGGAGCTAGAGCGTAGATCAAAAGAACAAAACAGACGAGCTCCAGATTTTCCCGATGAGCATGTAGATGTTCCTGTAGCACATGATGAAACTTTAGGAGAGGATTGATTGAGGCAGGAAATGGAAGGAAATGTATTTAACAGGTTTAACAAGTTGATGCCACCAAGTTTTCGATGTGCTGAAAACCCCTTAGATGCTGAGGCATGGATTAAAAAGATGGAATGTCTTTTTAGGGTACTGCCAGTGTCAGACCGACAAAAAGTCGCGTTTGCATCATTTAAGTTAGAAGAAGAGGCAGCGAATTGGTGGGAGGATATACTTCCTAGATTATCAGGGGAGAATGATGAACCTTTGACTTGGGAGAAGTTTAAGAGAGTGTTATATGACAAGTATTTCCCAGAATCTATTAAGGCTCAAATTGAGAATGACTTTATTTATCTGAAACAGGGTGTTATGTTAGTAACTCAGTATGATTCGAGATTCATTACCCTGTCTAGATGTGTACTAGAATTAATCAACACTGAAGGAAGAAAGTGTAAGAGATTCCTTGATGGTTTAAATTATGAAATTCGTACTTGCCTTTCCTATTTGGATCATCCAAATTATGTAAGACTGGTGGATAAAGCACTACTTACAGAGAAAGATATAATGGAGTTGAGGGGATATCAGGATCGACAAAAGAGGAGTAGGTTAGACAGTGCTAGGGAAAGTAGTTATAGGTTTAGAGTCCGAGGTGGTCATCCTTTTCAGCAGAGTAGATCAGTTTTCCAAGGAGGGCAAAGTATGGGAGGTAAACTATTGAAGATGAGTCAAGGTCTTCAGAGTGAACCAGCAGCATCTGTTGTACAAAGTTCAGTGGGAGGAATTCAAAGAACTTTAGGACAATCATTTCCTTTAAGAACTCAAGGCAGAGGAGGAAGTGCACAAGGTAGAGGAAGTAGTACAATGTCAGGAATGAATACTAAAGGATGCTTCCGGTGTGGTCAGATGGGTCACTTATCTAGAGATTATAATGTTAAGTTGTGTCATCATTGTGGATCAGCTGAACATCTTCAAAGGGGTTGTCCTGTGTTTCAAAGTGCGGTATGCTTTGTGTGTGGTCAGGGTGGTCATGTGGGAGCAGACTGTTGGTCAAGACTTAAGCCAACTGGTAGTGTGAGTACAGCTAGAGGCTCCGGACGGGGCCAAGTGGGTCGAGGAAGTGGGACTGGAGGTGTTAGGAATGGTAGTCAAGGCCGAGGGGTCACGGCAGGCAGAGGGGATGCTAGTCAAGGTCAGAGAGGGCAAGGTCGTGTTTATGCAATCACTCAGCAGGATGCTCAAGCCACACCCGACGTGGTGACTGGTATGATTTCTCTTTCGGGTAGAAATGCTGGAATGTTAATTGATCCTGGTGCAACACATTCTTTTGTTTCTACTTCTTTTCTTATATATGTTGATGTACCTAGAACACATTGCATAAGATCATGATTTTTGAGACTACTATAGGAGAGAAGGTGGAAATCCAATGGATGTTTCAGGGCTGTGTTGTGAACATTAGGGATAGAGAACTTAAGGTTGATTTATTGCCCTTGAAGATGAAGGACTTTGACTTGATCTTAGGTATGGATTGGTTAGCTAAGTATCACGCCTCAGTAGATTGTTTCAGGAAGATGGTAATGTTTCGAGTTCTGGGGGAAAAAGAATTTTCTTTTCAAGGAGAACGTAAGGTACTTTCACAATGCCTCATTTCTACCCTTTCAGCTAGGAGATTATTGAAGAAGGGATGTGAATGTTATTTAGCCTATGTGATCAATTCTTCTGAGGAAGGTGTGGAATTGGGAGGAGTACCTATAGTTAGGGAATTTCCATATGTATTTCCTGAAGAGTTGCCCGGTTTACCACCTGTTATGGAAATTGGTTTTTTTATCGACTTCATACCTGGTTCTACTCCTATTTCGATACCCCCTTATCGAATGGTACCGGCAGAATTAAAGGAACTTAAGGTCCAACTTCAAGAGTTGTTAGACAAGAAACTCATTCGTCCTAGTGTATCGCCTTGGGGAGCTCCAGTGTTATTTGTCAAGAAGAAATATGGGACTTTGAGATTGTGTGTGGACTATAGACAACTAAACAAGATAACAATTCGTAACAGGTACCCGTTACCGAGAATTGATGATTTGTTTGAACAGTTGTAAGGAGCTCGGGTGTTTTCAAAAATAGATTTGAGATCGGGTTACCATTAACTACGTATTAAAGATTTGGATGTTCCGAAGACTGCTTTTCGCACCTGTTATGGACACTATGAATTTTAGTTGTGCCGTTCGGATTGACTAATGCCCCTGTAGCCTTCATGGACTTGATGAATAGAGTATTTAGGCCATTCCTGGACAAATTTGTGGTAGTTTTCATTGATGATATTTTGGTATATTCAAAGAGTGAAGAAGACCATGCCAGACATTTGAAGATAGTACTGGAGACTCTTAGAAAGGAGAAACTTTATGCCAAGTTTAACAAATGTGAGTTTTGGTTAAAAGAAGTGACCTTTTTAAGACGTGGTGTTAGAAGCAGGAGTGGCTGTGGACCCTTAGAAAGTTGAAGCAGTTTTAAACTGGGAGAGACCTACAAATGTGACTGAGATTAGGAGCTTTTTGGGATTGGCAGGATATTATCGGATATTCATCAGAGACTTCTCACCGATTGCGGTACCCTTAACCAAATTAACAAGAAAGGGAGAAAAGTTTATATGGTCAGAAGAATGTGAGAAAAGTTTTCAATTGTTGAAGGAAAAGCTGACAATGGCACCGGTGTTAATCCTTCCTTCGAGTGATGAGGGGTTTGTGGTTTACATTGATGTTTCACATCAAGGGTTAGGTTGTGTCCTAATGCAACATGGGAAGGTTGTTGCTTATGCTTCACGCCAATTGAAGAACCATGAAAGGAACTACCCCACCCATGACCTAGAGTTGGCAGCGATAGTCTTTGCCCTAAAAATTTGGAGACATCATCTTTATGGAGTAAGATGTGAGATCTTTACAGACCACAAAAGCCTCAAGTATCTACCTACCTAGAAGAAGTTAAACTTAAGATAAAGAAGATGGGTGGAACTGATCAGTGACTATGAATGTACCATAAGTTATCATCCTGGAAAGGCTAACGTGGTGGCGGATGCATTAAGTCGAAAATCCAGTAGCAAGTTGGCAACTTTGAAGGTTTATGATTCTGGGTAAATTAAGGAATTAAGAAGTTTAGAAGTGAAGCTTGAGGCCAACACCATTGGGGGGTTAGTAGCTAACATGGTGGTAATATCATCAATAGTATGTCTTCTACTGGATGCTCAAGGTAAGGATGTCGTGTTAATGGCTATTAAGAAGGAGGTTTTAGAAAACAAGCGGAGTGATTTTGTGGTGAGAGAGGATGGAATGGTGATGATGGGAAATCGAATCTGTGTGCCAAGCGAAGTGGAGTTAAGGAAGGAGATCCTAAAGGAAGCTCACGACACTATTTATTCTATGCACCCGGGGAGTAATAAAATGTATAGAGGGCTTAAGCAAAATTTTTGGTGGTCAGGTTTAAAGAGAGACGTAGCAGACTATGTTTCTCGATGCTTAGTATGCCAACAGGTGAAGACTGAGCATAGACATCCAGCAGGGTTACTGCAACCTCTTCTTATACTGGAGTGGCCATGGGAGAGGGTGACTATGGATTTTGTGACAGGACTTCCTCGTACTCAGAGAGGTTTTGATGCCATTTGGGTCATAGTGGATTGATTATCTAAATCTGTTCATTTTCTACCCATCAAGATAACTTGGTCTCCTGAAAGATTAGCAGAGTTATATGTGGCCGAGATAGTAAAACTGCATGGTGTACCATTAAGTATTGTATCAGATCGTGATGCTCGATTTATGTCTCGATTTTGGAAGGGATTGCAGCAAGCTATGGGTACTTAATTACATTTCAGTACAGCTTTCCACCCTTAAACGGATGGTCGGTCAAAGAGAACAATTCAAATCTTAGAAGATATGATACGAGCATGTGCTATGAACTTTTCGGTTGGTTGGGATGCGTACTTACCCCTTATGGAGTTTGCATATAATAATAGTTTTCAGACCAGTATTGGGATGGCACCTTTCGAAGCATTATATGGTAGGAGGTGTAGGACTCCGATATGTTGGGAAGAAGTGGGGGAAATAAGTGTCTTAGGACCAAAATTGGTAGAGATAACCACAAAGAGGATCAAGAAAATACGAGAACATCTAAGGACGGCTCAAAGTAGACAGAAAAGTTATGCAGACAAGAGGAGAAGACCGTTGGAGTTTCAAGTTAGTGATCGTGTGCATCTTAAAGTTGCCCCTTAGAAGGGAGTTTTGAGGTTTGGGCGAAAAGGGAAATTAAGCCCTCGTTACATCGGACCTTATGAGATTATCGAAAGGATTGGACTTGTAGCATACCAATTATCCTCTGTTTTTGTGGTTTGAGAATTATGTTATAACTCGAATTCCAGTTACCCAAGTACTCTTTTCTATTATCATTTTGATATGTTCTCATTTTTTTTTTGTTTTAGAGAAACATTAATTGCATTTGGATCTTTTAAGTTATAATTTAATTTTGTAGTTATGGGAAATTTTTATTTTATTTTCCTCGATGATACTTGATAGGTTTCTTGGTTAGATGCTTCATTAGAAATATGTTATTAGGATATAACCATGGAGAAAATCAAATGGTTTTCTTCTTATATGTGTAAACCTGCTATTATTATACTTAAAATATGTTGATATATATAGCTAGTATATTCAGTTTTTGATACGGCACATAATGTAATCAATATTATTTGAGTAATAATAATATGTTAGATTTGGCTTGTTATGCTTTGTGACATGGATTTCAAATGGAGTATAATAAAAAAAAAATTATGAATTGCCCCATGTAGGACACTTCTTTTGTAATTGTATTTGGATTTGGATTTTGGCACCATAGTTGGTGTCTTCATGATTATTATGTTACATAAATATGCTAATTTGGATTCTTGTTATTTGTCTAATTTATTTTTAATACATTTGTGGATGTTTAGGTGATCGACTTGAGAAATTAAGTTATGCATTACATGAGGGAGGATGTTTGACCTTTTTCGGATTTTTTTAAGTGGGTAAATGTATCCTTATTTTGACTTGAAAACATAGATAAATTTGTTATTACAAAGACGATTTTTGTGTAGGGGCATTTTAGTCTTTTTTAATTTATTATATAATTTTTTAGGCATTTTTAACATATGGACAATATATATTTTTCATTACCATTTAAAATAGCAATAAATTCATAATTAAATTACCTATTTTATTTATTCATTTCATCTAAAGGTATGTTTGTCAAATTATAGTTAAACATACCCTACTCGATCAACTATCAAAAAATGGAAAGGGTAATGACTATACTGCTCACTCTTTTACTCAGTATGATCTAAACACTTGATAGTGTAGTGAGCTTACTCATAGGTAGCTTACTCTACCCTATCCTATCCTATTCAGATTGCCAAACGTAGCCTAAGTGTGTAATACCCAAAAGTGTGAATCTATATGTAAAATAATTGAGCAAGTATAAATACTTCAAGTGGATCATGAAAATATTAATGCAAAAGTAAATATGAAAAAAAAATAGAAGAGTTGAGGTACACATTACGATATGACTTACTCAAAAATTCATGCCTGACTTTTATATTTTTTTGGTAAAACAATACATTTGGCGACAAAAAAACTTACATTTGATGGGAAACCCATACTTTCAATGATATCTTTTTTAAAACCAAATGTATTGGTTTACCATCGAATATCAATATTTGTTTACCACTAAATGTATTGTTTTATGCGAAAATGTAGTAGTGAGGTATGTATGCCTCACTTTTGAGTAAGGTAAAGTAAAACATACCAACAAAGAATAAAGAAACCACTTTATCTCCATCTTTCTCTTATCTCCACCAAATCTATCCTAATCCCCCAAAATTTCTTACAAAAAGATCCAAGTATGATATTGTTGATATCCGAATCTTACTAGTTGTGATAGGATCCATATTATGTCAGAATCATATGGATCCTAAGCTATGAGTTGTTGATGGCCAAATCCTACCATTTGAAGTAGAATCCTTATTATGGTAAAATTTTGAATATTCTAAACTGTGTTGCAAGGAAGAGTGAATTTCGAAATAGGCAAGGAATTGTGGATTCTGATACATCTAGGATGCAAACATATAACCTCGAGTTTAGGAGGAGTGAATAAAAATGTTGGAAGCATTCTAGATAGAATTTCATGGATCCTATATAAAGTCAAAGTTGTAGTAAGATTTTTGCAAAGATCCTCACCATTGTAGAATCCTGTAAATTCTAGTTCATGTTGATGTGCAGAAGAGAACGGATTTGGGATTAGTTAGGTGGCAAACATGTAATTAAAGCTTAGGAAACATGGGACATGTGTCATGTAGTTGTGCTCATGGAGGTTTTTAGTAGTTATTGTTTAGAAGAGCAAGACAAAGTTCATACACCAATGGTTCAAGTGTGTTGACCCTCATCTAAATTTTAATGATGACAAAACACAACTTTAATTGTACTAACACTGCTATCTAAGTGTATTAAGTGATAAAAGCATACAACCAAAAATCAAGGTGCAAGAACTCAACCTGAATCAAACTCCAAGTCAAGACAGAAAATCTAGTATAGGTATAAGGTATTGAAACAAGTTGTAAATCTCACTTGTTTAGGTAACTAGCTTGTCTTATGGCTCCTTTTGAAAAAGTATTTTAACAAAACTATTCATTCAAACATTTACAATTCAAAAACATTTCAAAGAATGAAAAATTGGGTTGAAGGGCAACCCAGTCGACTGGGTACTTATACCAGAAGACTGGTGTTGTGGACAGTGTGTCCCCAGTCGACTGGTGCTTTGGACAGACCGTCCCCAGTCGATTGGTAAAAATAACCCAATCGACTGGTAAGAACAACCCAATCGACTGGTACTATTCAAAACCTTAAAGGTGAGACTTTTCGCCTGATCCAGTCGACTGGCACGAAGACCCAGTCGACTGATAATTCAAAAAATATGATTGTTGAGATGCGAGACTTCAGTACAAAATGCACTAAAACATTCCAAATCAGTACAAAATGGCTATATTAATATAAGGCTATATAAACCCACTCTATTAAGCATTTCAAAAGAGAGATTACACATTCAATCAAGTTTTTTTCTCATTTATACACAAAAGCTTTGAAATATTTATTGTTGAGCCATTCTTCAAGCTTTACCTTGGAAGAGAGATATTATTCAGTTGTAAGCTTTCATTGCTATCTCTCTACAATTTACTTTACAACAACTAATTTATTGTAAAGGGATTAGCTTCCGAGAGGAAGGGATTTGCTTCCAAGAGGAAAGGACTGATTGTAAGGTTTATGCAACACCCGTGAAGTTGCACGACTAAGTTTCTCAGTGGATTACTTCAAGGAGATTCCTTGAAGAGAGTGGACATAGGGTCAGAACGATTCCAATATTGCCAAACCACTATAAACTGAGTTTACATCTTCTATTCCTTAAACTCTTTTGTTTACAACACATTACTTGTTTACATGCTTCTGGTCTTACCTGTTTTTATAAACTTGTGATTAATTAGAGAAAGTTTTTATAAACCCAATTCACCCCCCTCTTGGGTTGAAACCTCAGTCTATAATTGGTATCAGAGCTAGGTTCTCAATTTTAGGCTTAATATCCTTAAGTTGATCCGATGAAAACAAATAGCTATTTTAAGGGACATTCCTACACTAGGCTTCCCTTGTTCAATGGTTCCAACTATAATTATTGGAAAAACAGGATGAAAATCTTTATCGAAGGACAAGATTATAATCTATTGAGAGTCATTGAGGAAGGACCTAGAATTCCATCAAAGGAAATAACTATTGGAGAAATCAATCTTACAATGCCTAAACTCAAAACTGAGTTCAATGATGAGGATTGTAGAATGATGTCTCTCAATAGTAGAGCCACAAGTATTTTACATTGCGCTTTAGATATATCATAATATAATAAAATCTCTGCATGTATTTCAGCTAAGGAGATATGGGATAAATTGTAAGTTACATATGAAGGAACTAGTGAGGTTAAAAAATCAAAAATCTATATGCCAGTTTCCGAATATGAATCTTTTAGAATGTCTCCTAACGAAACAATTTCTCAAATACACTCACGTTTCACAACTATTGTTAATTATTTGAAGCTTCTTGGTAGGACCATTGAGGAGTTTGAACTAACAAGAAAAAATCTTAAGATCTTTGCCACCCACTTGGAAAGCAAAGAATACGGCCATCACAGAGGCCAAAGATCTCGACAAACTTGACGTCGAAACACTTCTCAGATCACTATTGACATATGAGATGGAAGAAATGAATCCCATTGTCAATGATGATGAGAAGAAGAAAAAGGTGATTGCTCTTAAGGCCTCTACATGCAATAGATAAAAGGAAATGGAAAAAGAAGTGGAGAGCAGCGAAGAAGATGGTGAGATGGCTTTAATCACTAAATGGTTTCACAGATTCTTGAAGAAAAGCAAGAAACCTTACACAAAGGATCCCACTTCAAAAAGGGAACCACTTGTGTGTTATAGATGCAACAAGCCCAGTCACATCAAGGCTGATTGTACGGTTACAAAGAAACCATACTCAAGAAGAAAGCTATGATTGCAACACTTGGAGTGATGACGAAGAAGAAGACTCCTCGGATAAAGTAATCGGATACGAGGAAATTGACAACCTATGTCTTATGGCAATCGATGATGAAAATGAGGTATTATCTTATCCCTCTTCAAAAAATAACATTATTAGTAGTAATGAAGAATTGATAGAAGTCATAAATGAAATGCATGAAGAATTAGATAAATTCGATTCTAGGAACTCTACTCTTAAGAAAGAGGTGTCATCTCTTTCTAAAGAGATAATAAGTCTAAAAGAAGAAAAAGATAAACCATCTTCATTGCTTTATGATTCTTCTCAAGATTTTCTTAAAGATGAAAATGAAAACTTAAAGAAGAAGATATTAGAATTGAATGGCACAATATCTAGACTCATGCTTAGTAAAGAAAAGCTTGATGAAGCTATCTTGCCAAAGATTAAGTGGAGGAAAATCCAAGTTAGGATATTCTCCATTAGGCAAGCAAAAATCAAAAGAGAGCTTATTCATGAAAGCATCATGTGTGAATGAAGCCTCTACTTCAAAGATCACTAGCAAGGTCAAAAGCATACCCTCAATGAATGCTAGCAAGTTTAGAAATGCTAATTCTAATGCATATACAAGAATGAAACATCCTAGAAACACTCATGCTTATATGTAAGCTCATTCAAGAAATGCTTATACACATCCTAGGAGTAACCATCATATGCATCTTAGAAATAATATGTATACTCAAGACTTGAACACTGCACATGCATATCCTAGGAATTATCATCATGGTTATCTTAGAAATAATATGCATATTCATAATAATGCAACTATGTTTTCAAGAAATCATCATCATACATTTCCTAGAAATGACATGTATATTCCTCACATTAGTAACATGTATCATAGGAATACTTATCCTAAAAATTATAGACATGCACAACTAAGTCATCCTAGAAATTTCAATAACTATTATCCTAGGATTATGCATTATCAACATGTTTATAGATCACCATTTGCTGTTAAGAAAGTATGGGTCCCAAAAGGAACCATATTTTCAATGACTAACCCCAAAAGACCCAAGAAATTTTGGGTACCTAAAAATGCAATTGTGTATCCTTGTGTGATGTAGATATGTCTCCACACCAAGGAAAAAGGTAACTGTTGGTACCTTGATAGTGGATGCTCAAAGCACATAATCGGTGATAAAAGTGTATTCAAAGAGTTAACTCTAAGAGATGGCAGACATGTCACCATTGGAGACAACACTAAAATAAAGATCATCGGGCATGGAAAAGTTGGTAATGATTTCTCAACCGTAGATAATGTATTGCTAGTACAAGGCCTCAAGCCAAATTTACTAAGTATTAGTCAATTATGTGACAAAGGCATATTTGAAACCTCTCATTGTCTAGTTATAGACATCAAGAGTAACAAGATCAAGTTTGTTGGTCATAGACATGAAAATGTCTATATAGTTGATTTAAAATCATTGCATTCCGAAAATGAAAAATATTTTCCAACATTTAGTGAAAACCAATGGCTATGGCATAGAAGGCTTAGTCATGTGAACATGAATTTGCTTAAAATCATTTCAAGAAAATATTTAGTCATTGGATTTCCCAAAATCAAATTTGAAAAAGATAAAGTATGTGATGCTTGTCAAATGGGAAAACAAACTAGAATTTCCTTTAAATAAAAAAATGTAGTGTCAACTACTAGACCATTGGAACTCTTGCATATGGACTTATTTGGTCCAATAAGTACCATTAGTCTAGGTGGCCATCAATATGCTCTTGTTATTGTTGATGACTATTCAAGATATACCTTTGTTATCTTTATTGCTTATAAGGATGAAGCTTTCAAAAGATTTGAAAACTTTTGCAAAAGGGTTCAAAATGAAAAAGGAATTTTTATTTCAAGCATTAGAAGTTCCTATTTTCGTACATTTGGTTGTAAATGCTTCATCCTAAATAACAATAAAACTAACTTAGGTAAATTTGACTCTAAGACCGATGAAGGGATATTTTTAGGATATTCAACCTCTAGTAAGGCTTATAGAGTCTTCAATAAGAGAACTCTAGTGGTAGAAGAATCCGTACATGTAACTCTTGATGAGTCTAACCCAATTAGTAGTAGAGAAGTTTCTTTCAATGATGATGCAGATTTCATTCCAAGAATGGAGAAACCTACTCCCATTGTTGACCTAAAGGAAAGCTCACCTCAAACAAATAAAGAGATAGAAACTCTCAAATTGGACCAACCATCTACAAGTCAACAAGAGGATAGTCTTCCCAAAGATTGGAGGTATGTAAATTATCACCCAATCGATTAAGTGAATGATGATCCTTCACAAGGGGTAAGAACTTGTTCCTTAATTAGAAATATTTGCAAGTATGTAGCTTATTTGTCTCAAATAAAACCTAAGATGTTTATAGAAGCCGAAAAGGATAATGATTGGATAATTGCCATGCAAGAAGAAATAAATCAATTTAAAAGAAACAATGTATGGAATCTAGTTCCTAGACCTAAAAATCATACAATAATAGGAACTAAATGGGTATTTAGAAATAAGATGGATAAAAATGGAATAGTAATTAGGAACAAGGCTAGACCAGTGGCTAAGGTATATAATCAAGAAGAAGGAATATACTTTGATGAGACTTATGCTCCAGTAGCAAGATTAGAAGCTATTTGAATGTTATTGGCCTTTGCATGCTTTAATAAATTTAAGTTATTTTCAAATGGATGTAAAGAGTGCCTTCTTAAATGGCTTTATAGAAGAAGAGGTATATGTTGAACAACCTCTTGGATTTGAGAATCCTAGTCTTCCAAATCATGTCTACAAGCTTTCTAAAGCTTTATATGGGTTAAAGCAAGCTCCTAGAGCATGGTATGAAAGACTAAGTAAATTTTTTATTGACAATAATTTTATAAGAGGAAAAGTAGACACAACCTTCTTCACAAAAACTCACATAAATGACACTCTAATAGTCCAAATATATGTTGATGATATTATATTTGGTGCTACTAATGAATCTATGTGTAAAGAGTTTGTCAAGTGCATGCAAGGTGAATTTGAAATGAGTATGATGGGAGAGCTTACCTACGTCCTTGGATTTCAAATCAAACAATTGAAAGGAGGCATCTTCACCAATCAATCAAAATACACTAGGGACCTATTAAAGAGGTTCGGGATGGAAAGTTCAAAGCCACTTGGTACACCCATGAGCACCTCAACAAAACTTGATCTTGATGAAGGAGGTAAATGTGTAGATACTAAATATTATAGAAGCATGATAGGAGCATTTGGATATATGATTTTGTTTATGCATGCTCTTAATGTTTATATATCTTTGTGGCTTATTTTTTGGTTTCATGCCCCATTTTCTACTGGTTAGTATTTGTCTAAGGTTTAAATATGGTTAAGGTTCAAACATGGTTGGAAAAGGTTTGAAGAAAGTCAAGCATCAAGTCTTTCAAGCCTCAGCACACTAGGAGTGTACCTCAGCATGCAAGCAACAAAAAGGGTCCAGCAAAATGCGTGTGCACACCTGGTCAGGCCGCAGCCCACCCCAGTCCATGCTGTGGCGCCCAGCAAAGATGAGGGCTGGAGAAAAGGCCAGGCTGCGGCGACCCCTCCTCCAGGCCATGACACCTAGAAAGTGGTGAATTGGTGCTTTGCCTTGAGCGGCGGCGCCCCCTGCTTTAGGCCGCACCTTTAGGCACACTAAGGCACACATGCTTTAGCCTTTAGTTGGGTTCGTGAGACATGTTCAAAATGCATAGGATCACTAAGGAATGATCAAGAGCCTTGGTTGATTGGTCATCAAGTTCTAAGGGTGGACAATGACACTCAAGATTGATCAAGAAGTTGGTGCACTATATAAAGGGTCACCTAGCTTCATTCTCATCAATTAATTGAGAGATTATAAGAGACACATTGTGACATATAAGTGATTATTACACAAGAGAGAATTTTGTGAGAGTATAAAGACACAAAACACAAGAGGGACTCATTTTAGAGAGGCTGGTTGTAAAGAAAGAGTAGTATAGATTTGATAGAGAGCTTTTGTAATAGTTCTTATCATCTTCTTTCTTTTCTTCTTAGTTTCTTCAAGAACTTGAGCTTCTTCGAAAAGGGTTGTTGTGACTATAAAAGAACCATTGATTTAGCGCAGAGAGTTCAGAGGAAGTCATGGGGATGTAGGCTAAGATAACAAATCGCTTGTCTTCTTTCTTTCGTTGATTTATGTTCCTGTTTCCGATTCCTAATCTTTACAAGTCATTCTAGACTTGGGTGTTTGTAAGATCACCACCTGAGCATCTTGTCAAGGTGATTTCCAATAGTGGTATCAGAGCTTTGGTTAGAGGGTATCGGAGCAAGAACAAGAAGGTGACGGAGTCAAGACTCCAAGAAACAAAGATCAACTTCTTGGGTGATTCAAGAACGGAGTAAAGATCAAGATCAGATCGTGTTCTTGAGGGTGATTCAAGAACGGTATTAAGATCCATCTTTGATTATGTTCTTGAGGTTGAAGAAAGCATTTGTGGATATTAGATAAATTTGGGATTTTCTCCGCAAAGATGGCTTCAAATTTCTGTGTTGAAAAGTTTGATTGAAATGGAGACTTTACCCTTTGGAAGCGGAAGATCAAGGCGGTTCTGATGCAACAGAAAGTGGACTTGGCTATTGGAGAAGATGATGCTTTTCCACAAAGTATCACAGAGGACCAGCGGATTGAGATGAAGAAGATGGCATACAGCACCATCTTCTTATATATGTCGGATAGTGTCACAAGGGAGTGCGGAGACTCAGAAGTTCCTGCTGTCATATGGAAGAAACTAGATGAGTTGTTTCTTACCAAAACTCTCCCTAACAAAATTTATCTTCGTAAAAGAATCTTTGTTTTTAAAATAAATCCTAGTAAAGAGTTGCAAGATAATCTTGATATCTTTAATAAACTAGTTCAAGATTTAGCTAGTTGTAGTATTAAATTCCCGGATGAGCAATCGGCTGTTATTTTGTTAAATTCTCTTCCTGACTGTTTTGATAATTTGATTAATGCTATTGAGTATGGAAGAGATACTTTAACTAAGGAGATTATGATCAATGCCATAAGGGCACATGATTTCAAAGCCAAGATGAGGGAAGCATTAAGTTGAGAAGGGCTGTTCATTAGAGGAAGGCCAACAACTCGGAATGGCAGTAGCATTCATGGCAACTACGGGGAAAAATCAAGAGGTAGAGGGCAGAGCCATGGAAGATCTCATTCCAAGACAAGACTGGGAGGGAAGAGGTGCTTCTACTGCAACAAAGAGGGCCATTTCAAGAAAGATTGCAAGAAGAGGTTGTGGGATGAGAGAGGAGGAAGCCATACCAAGAATAAAGAGGCTTTGGTTGCCAAAGGAGAACAGTAAGATGATGTTCTTATTGTGTGCTCAAATGTGAGCAGGAGGTAAGGCAGTGAGAAATGGATTATAGATTCCGGGTGCGCTTATCACATGTGCCCTCATAAGGAACGGTTCAAGAATTTCAAGGAGATCAATTATGGAAGGGTCTTCTTGGGGAATGACAATTTTTGCCAAGTGAGGGGAATAGGAGACATCCAGTTGAGGATGTTTGATGGAGTCACAAGGCTGCTGCGAAATGTGAGGTATCTTCTAGATTTGAAGAGGAATCGATCTTATTAGGGCAGCTAGATTCCATGGGCTACACATAGAAAGTAGGGGGAGGAAAGATCAAGGTGACCAAGGGATCTTTAGTAGTTATCAAAGCAGTAATAAAGGATGGACTCTATGAAATGATCGGAGAGACAGAAATCAATGATCAATAGCAAGCTTGATGGCTAAGTTGGATAGGGCAGCCCTTTGGCATACTCGCTTGGGACACATGAGCGAAAAGGGCCTGCAAGTTCTTAGCAAGGATGGTATACTTGGTGGTGACAAAGTAGAAAAACTTGATTTCTGTGAAAGTTGCATTCTTGGGAAGCAACATCGGGTCAGCTTCAACACCAGAGTGCACAAGTCCAAGGGCATTTTTGACTACATTCATTCGGACCTTTAGGGACCAGCAAGAACACCAACACAGGGAGGTAGCTTTTACTTTCTGTCTTTAATTGATGATTATTCAAGAAAGGTTTGGGTTTATTTGCTTAAAAATGAATCAAATGGTTTGAATAAATTTGTGGTGTGGAAGACGTTGCTGAAAACTAAAACGGGTAGGGTAGTTAAGGCTTTACGAACCGATAATGGCTTAGAATTTTGTAATAAGGATTTTGATAAATTCTGTGAATTAAATGGCATTCTAAGGGATAGAACGGTTGTAAAAACACCTCAGCAAAATGGAGTTACTGAGAGGATGAATAGAACCCTTATGGATAAGGTTAGATGCATGTTAATAGGACCTGGTTTACCAAAAAAATTTTGGGGGGAAGCTGTGTCTACTGCTGCATACTTGGTAAATAGATCAACCTCTAAAGCTTTAGAGCTCAAGACTCCCATGGAGATGTGAAGTGGGAAACCCCCTGAGTTAAGCAACCTTAGGACTTTTGGGTGTGCTGCATACGCACATCAAAATGATGATAAATTTAACCCAAGGTCTAGAAAATGTGTATTTCTAGGGTATGGTGATGGGGTTAAAAAGTATAGGTTGTGGTCCTTAGAACCAAAAGGAATGAAATTGATTATAAGTATGGATGTTATTTTTAATGAATTGTTATTTCCCTACTTGGAGAAAACTAACCCTACAGAAGCTAGTGAGTAAACTAGTCCAGAATTAAGGAGAATTCGGTTTAGGTAGAGCAGAGGAGGCAAGAGGGTTCAGACCAGGTAGAGCCCATTGATGAAGGCCATACTCAGGGCACTCAAGAGGAGGCTGAACTGGAACAGGTTGATGCAACAAGTCAGAATGACAACCAGCTCACAAGGGACCGATAAAGGAGGGTGGTGAGACCACCTTTGAGATATGGGTTTACGGATGCTAATGTAGCAGCTCCTTGGACAGAAAGAGAGATGAGTGAACCAGAAACTTACATGGAAGCCATAGAGTGTAAGGATTCGTCAAAGTGGCAGCTGGCTATGGAGGAAGAAATTGATTCTTTGATGAAGAACAATTCTTGGGAGTTGGTGCCCAAACCAGAAAAATAGAGAGTTATGGATTGTATATGGATCTACAAGATCAAAGAAGGGAATACTCCAGGAGATGAAGTCTGGCATAAAGCTAGGCTGGTGGCAAGGGGGTTCACACAAAAAGAAGGCATAGATTTCACCGAAATCTTCTTACTGGTTATAAAGTACAAGACGATACGGATAGTATTAGCATTGATGGTCCAATTCAATTGGGAAATCGGGAAAATGGATGTGAAGACAGTGTTCTTACATGGAGGGCTTGATGAGACCATCTACATGAGGTAACCCAAATGCTATGAGGAAGAAAGGCAGAGAGAGTTGGTGTGCAAATTGAAGAAATCTCTCTATGGCCTGAAGCAATCACCTCGGCAATGGCATAAGAGGTTTGATTCCTTTGTAATTAGCTTGGGTATCATGAGGAGCTACTATGATTCGTGCTTGTACTACAAGAGGCAGGAGGTTGAGGAAGTGGTGATCATCCTCATCTATGTTGATGATATATTGCTGGTTGGGAGCAGCATGGAGAGGATAAGAAAATGGAAGGCTCAACTCAGTGAGGAGTTTGAGATAAAGGATCTTGGCTATGTACAGAAGATCCTTGGAATGTGTATCATCCGAAAAAAGAGAGAGAAATAGATTGAAGATCTCTCAAACTTCCTACATAGAGAAGATGATATCTGAGTTCTCCATGGAAGATAGCAAACCAGTGAAGGTTCCCCTTGCTGGTCATTTCAAATTCTCTAGTTATCAATGTCCGAGATCGAAAGATGAGAAAAAGGAAATGGAAAAAGTCCCTTACTCTAGTGCGGTTGGTTCTGTAATGTTCACCATGGTAAGCACTAGACCTAACATTGCTCATGCAATAAGTGTCCTCAGTAGGTTTATGAGTAATCTCGGAAAGAAGCATTGGTTTGCGATGAAGTGGTTGCTGAGGTACTTGAAGGGAAGCCCAGAAGTAGGGCTGGTTTATGAGAAGAGGGGTAAGTTCATCTGCCTTGAGGGTTATTCTGATTCGGACTATGGAGTAGACCGGGATAAAAGGAGATCGATTATCTCCTACTTCTTCAACTTAAACGGATGTTGTGTAAGTTGGAAGCCTCAATTGTAGCCGGTAGTAGCACTCTCAACAACCGAGGTTGAGTACATAGCAGCAACGGAAGCCATAAAGGTGGCTATATGGTGCAAAGGGTTGTTGGAAGAGTTGAAGGTCCTGGAAGAGCAGGTGGTGGTGTATTCGGATAGTCAATGTGCATTACACTTGAGTAAGAATCCAGTGTTCCATGAGAGGACAAAGCACATCGATGTTAGGTATCATTTCATTTAGGGAATGTTACGGAATGATGCATTCATGAGGACAAGGTAGCCACGGAGGAAAATCCTGCAGATTTAGGCACCAAGGTTCTACCTCTAAGTAAGTTCAATCATTGTCTTGGACTACTTAGGATTGGAGTAAGTTGATTGATGACTAAAGATGAGTTTGGATCCTGAAGTTCTCTGCACAATGGTATGGGTTTAAACGCTTAGAAAAAGGTAGAGACTGTTAGTATTTGTCTAAGATTTAAACATGGTTAAGGTTCAAACATGGTTGGAAGAGGTTTGAAGAAGGTCAAGCATCAAGTCTTTCAAGCCTCAACACACTAGGAGTGTGCCTCAGCATGCAAGCAATAAAAAGGGTCCAGCAAAATGAGTGTGCACACCAGGTCAGGCCACGGCCCTCCCTAGTCCAGGCCATGGTGCCTAGCAAAGAGGAGGGCTGGAGGAAGGGCCAGGCCACGACGCCCCCTCCTCCAGGCCGCGACGCCCAGAAAGTGATGAATTAGTGCTTTGCCTTGAGCCGCGGTGCCCCCTATTTCAGGCCGCACCTTCAGGCACACATACTTCAACCTTTAGTTGGGTTCATGAGACATGTTCAAAATACATAGAATCACTAAGAAATGATCAAGGGCCATAGTTGATTGGTCATCAAGATCTAAGGGTGGAGAATGACACTCAAGATTGATCAAGAAGTTGGTGCACTATATAAAGGGTCACCTAGCTTCGTTCTCATCAATTAATTGAGAGATTACAATAGACACATTGTGACATACAAGTGATCATTACATAAGAGAGAATTATATGAGAGTGCAAAGACACAAAACACAATAGGGACTCATTGTAGAAAGGCTGGTTGTAAAGAAAGAGTAGCATAGATTTGATGGAGAGCTTTTGTAATAGTTCTTATCATCTTCTTTCTTCTCTTATTGGTTTCTTCAAGAACTTGAGCTTCTTGGAGAGGGGTTGCTATGATTGTAAAAGAACCATTGATTTAGTGCAGTGAGTTCAGAGGAAGTCACGGGGACGTAGGCTATTACCGAACTTCGATAACAAATCGCTTATCTTCTTTCTTTCTTTGATTTATGTTCCTGTTTCCGATTCCTAATCTTTATAAGTCATTCTAGACTTGGGCGTTTGGAAGATCACCACCTGGGCATCTTATCAAGGTGATTTCCAACACTATTGTTGTCAAAACAGGGGAGAAATATGAGAAAACTAACCAGTAAACTCAAAATAGTGTTGTATGATTCTATATATTGAGTTGATTGGTTGGGTTGCATATAAAATGCTTTTGAACCTGTTACAGGTTGGTTTTATCCTAAAAACAGAGGAAACTCTGTCTGATTTTTTCAAAAAATCCAATACTTTGTTTTTAAAACTGTTTTCTCTCATTAGTTTTGTCATCATAAAAAAAGGGAAGATTGTTGACCCTCATTTAAATTTTAATGATGACATAACACAACTTTATTTGTACTAACACTGCTATCTAAGTGTATTAAGGGATAAAAGCATGCAGCTAGAAATCAAGGTGCAAGAACTCAACCTGAATCAAACTCCAAGTCAAGACAGAAGATCTAGTATAGGTATAAGGTATTGAAACAAGTTGTAAATCTCACTTGTTCAGGTAACTAGCTTGTCTTATGGCTCCTTTTGAAAAAGTGTTTTAACAAAACTATTCATTCAAACGTTTATAAGTCAAAAACATTTCAAAGAATAAAAAACTGGGTTGAAAGGCAACCTAGTCGACTCGGTACTTATACCAGAAGACTGGTGTTGTGGACAGTGTGTCCCTAGTCGACTAGATGCTTCATACCAGTCGACTAGTGTTTTGGACAGACTGTCCCCAGTCAACTCGTAAGAACAACCCAGTCGACTAGTACTATTCAAAACCTTAAAAGTGAGACTTTTCACTTGACCCAGTCGACTGGTAATTTAAAAAATCTGACCGTTGAGACGCAAGACTTCAGCACAAAATGCACTAAAACATTCCAAATCAGTAAAAAATGGCCATATTAATATAAGGCTATATAAACCCACTCTATTGAGCATTTCAAAAGAGAGATTACACATTCAATCAAGTTTTTGCTCATTGATACACAAAAGCTTTGAAATATTTATTGTTGGGCCATTCTTTAAGCTTTACCTTGAAAGAGAGATATTATTCAGTTGTATAAGCTTTCATTGCTGTCTCTCTACCATTTACTTTACAGCAACTCATTTATTGTAAAGGGATTAGCTTCCGAAAGGAAGAGATTAGCTTCCGAGAGGAAGGAATTTGCTTCTTAGAAGAAGGGATTGATTATAAGATTTGTGCAACACCAGTGAAGTTGCACGACTTAGTTTCTTAGTGGATTACTTCAAGGAGGTTCCTTGAAGGGAATGGACGTAGAGTCGGAACGAATCCGATATTGCCAAACCACTATAAATTGAGTTTGCATATTCTATTCCTTAAACTCTTTTGTTTACAGCACATTACTTGTTTACATGCTTGTGGTTTTACCTGCTTTTATAAACTTGCAATTAGTTAGAGAAAGTTTTTATAAACCCAATTCACCCCCGCCTCTTGGGTTGAAACCTCAGTCTACAAAGTGGTTACCAACGATTATGGATTTGTTTGTATAAATAGTGTTAGTAGTATGCCCTACAAGCCAATGACATTTGATGTCTAGGGATATTATTTGTAAAAAAAAAAAATCTTATTAAAATTGCTATCATAATAAATGACAAGTGTATTTATCATGAATATTTGTTTAATTACATTATCATGATTAAGTCCATAGAGTAAGAGCAATGGAGATAGGATTATGATAAGATCATAATTTTGAGACCTAGTCTTCTCAAACACTTATCTTTTAAATGCTTCTGGTTGTAGAATACTAATTGGACGTTAGTAATTCGATTAGACTAGTATATACTATGTTTGCTCAATTAAAAGGGTGACTAACCTCTATGTCACTTGTGTAGTAGACACTAAATAAAGTATATGGGTGCTCAATGGTGAACGGGTTCACTGAACATGACTCGACTTAAGAACACCTACACAGAGTTTTATTGTTTGTCTATAGTTGGTTCTTCTATTATAATTATGCATGTGACATTTAGACCTGAAGCCTCATAGTTATCTTTTATGTAACTTATTATATTTTGATGCTATTTAATATGGTTATATTCATAGAGCATTAATTAGTAGTAATTTGGTGTAATGAATTTCATATGGAGGTATGTGAGGATACAATAAGGGATCTATCACTCCTACGTAAAAAGAGAGAATGCCCATTTGTGATCTACTATATATAATTCAGGAAGTTCCTTGGCCAAGGTAGCGTGAGAATTAGAAAGGAGTTTCTAATTTCACCATTAGAATTATATTCTTGAGATCTATACACATATAATTAATTCTAAGGGTTTGACAGTAATTCCATACCCTAACTAGCCTAATCGGGACATTGCATGGTGGAATGATTGAATTACACGGTAACTGATAAAAAAAAGGTTCAATGTTTCACAACCAAATTCACACTATCTAGATAGCTATGATATGCTGCTAGGTGTTACTCATGATTGTAGAAGCCCTAAGAATTAATTTAATGATAATTAATTAATTCTTACAAAATGAATAATCAAAAGAGGCTTTAATTCAAAATAAATTAGAAGGAAGTTCTAATTAATTGAAAAGGGTTCCAATTGCTATTACATAGAAGTTATGACCTATAATCATATTAGTTTGAACCTAAGAGGTCACACACCAAAGGGCCACTGTGTTATTAAAAAATAACTAGAGGGATTTAGTTTGAAATTATTGGTTAATTGTACCCAATAGTAACACTTTAAATAGTTTATTAGTGTGCAGAAATTTTCTAGCATAAAATCTTTACATAAATTTCCCCTTTTAATTCTTATTCTTCCCAAAAGAAAGAGCTAATTGAAAGAGAAATCCTAATTCATGATTTACCCTATGTTGATCAACCTTGGAGACCAAACACCTTTTGTGGTTGCTATGAATTCAAGAACGCAAGGAATTTGTATTCAGATGTGGTGGAGATTTCGGCTACAACAAATTCAAGGAGTCAAGAACACAACAAATCAAAGACAATGATTCTAAAACTTGAATGTTCTTGATTGTGAAATCTTCTATATAAATTATAAGGTGATTAGGGTTTATAGGAATCGATAAAAAATTAAATTTTCACTGTGTTTTCTCAATTGATTTCTTTCAAATAGTAGAACTTTTGATGTAATAGGATCCTTTCAATCAATGAATCCTGTAATGAATGAATTTTATATCATTACTTTTATGCTTTTAATATACCACAAATGCACTTATTTCCTTTAAATTTCTTTACATTCCTACACTGACAATTCAATCTCCTTTAGAATACTGATATTTTATTATCGTACTTAGTTTAGAATCCATGAAATACAAAAATCCACCAATTCATTGCACTTTGCGTGTTGAACCAAGAAAATTCTTCGCATTTGTCTTGATTTCAAAACCTTATCTAAAACACATAAACTAATTAGCATGCTCACAATCCATTTTTCATAAAATCAAGGTAAGAAAATTGGCACACCCGGGGGGACATTGGTGTTGGTGCATCAGATTTCTCGTGATGATGAACATAAGTGATGAGAATGCAAATTGTCATATTTTTCTCCCTTAATGTTTAGTCTTTTATACTCATTTGGTGCCTAAATGTACTCATTATTCTTATATTTTTATTTAGGATACAAATGGAGGTGTTAAGTGCAAAACGAAGCTAATTGGGCGATTTTGGACAGTTTTGACATTGCTTTTGTAATCTGGGAATAACTCTCTCGTCCGAGCTTCGATTGAGATGATTCAACATGCTATGGAACGCTAAGACAACGCTCTACTACTTTCATGTTTTGAGTTTTGAGAGATGCTAGATGAATCAAGGTCGAAACTAGGCTTGGAGTTGCTACACTTACACTGTTGACGTTCTGGAACGTCCCTTAGCCTACAATTCTAATACGCTGATTAGACACAGTTTATTTTCGGAAGTTTCCAGATCTAGTGCACAAAAATTTATGCTGAAAACACCAGTCTCCTAGTTATATTAGGACTTTATTTTATTTTTAACATTTTACTTAAATTAGTCAGATTTGGATATTGTTATTTTAGGATAATATTTAGAATACTTTTAGGAGACCTTGCAGGCTTCTAATACTGAAAATAACGTGTATAAGAGGGGAGAAATCATCAGACTTCAGGGACGCCTCTCTCTCCCCTCTTCTCTAATCTTCTCATTCGAGTTTTCATCATGGTCCTGCGTGGCTAAACTTTTATAATTGGTCGAAGGAAATGGAAGCCTAAGAATCAATAAAACTGTGAGATCTAATATATTTTTATTGTTCAATTTATGCTTTGAGTATCGGATGTTCTTCTATCCCTATTTTCATGATTATCTCGTTTAATTACTAGGAGGCCTACTAGTTTATTATTCGTTGCAATCTACTGCTAGGTTAGATATCAAATCCGTAATCTAATTTGTGAAGCAACTAAGATTTAATGATTTGCTGCGTCAGAAATTATTAGATCTTAGAAAGAAAGCTCGACTACATTACATGCAACCACTTGTGCTTGTGTTGTTTAGCTTCATTGATCTCTCTAATTCTTAAGGTTGTTACTAGATTAAACCTTTAGCGCTTGTCTTGGGTTATTTAGTATTTAAGGTTAAATAGTTCACCTGTTTTCTAATTAACTGCGACTAAGGAGAGATAGGAAAATAATTCCAACGGTGAATATTCAAAGTGTGAATTGACATAGACATGCATCGATGATCAATTGTAAAATTTCGATGGTGGATGTTGACTTAGACCAAGGTTTGTTCTTTTGATTGGTTTCAATACTTCAATTTGAATTGTTCATTAATTTTTTTTCTTAAAATTGTTTTCGTTATACTCAAATCCCCCCATCTTTGTTCACATAGCATAAAACTAGGCTAGATACTCTCCGTGGGAACGATCCTTACTCACACTACTACATATATTTTTAGGAGTATAGGTTTTATTTTTGGTTGCCTGCGACAACACACCAATAAGGCATTTGATCCAACATTTTGATGGTGATTATGAATACGAAGAGTATATATATGCAATAAGGTGTAGAATTATTGAGTTTGGCCATATATGTGTAGGCCACCATTGACTAAATGATTCCAAAATCAAAATCCTTCTGCTTGGGTTCAAGAAATGGATTTAGAAAAGAATTTTACTACAACAAGACAAGAAATGGATCCTGATCAAAATCATTCTACTTGGGAAAATGTAGTGGCATGTTTACTCATAAAGTCTAGTCCTGATCCACATATTAAGTCACAATCTATTGAAGGGAAATTAGATCCTCCAAAAAACTGGGAAAAAAATTCCAAAACCACAAACTATGAGAAGAGAATTGGATTTGCAATAGCAAAATGATCTTCAACATGAAAAAAAGCCTTAAAGACTCAAAGGTAACTTATCAAACTCTTAAACTAGGGCATCATTATTTGAGGAATCCTATAAAATACATCGAGGGTTTGTTGTCCAAGAATTTAATTTTTCAGAGTCTGGTTATGATTTCCAAGAGAGTATATTTTTTTCTTATGAAGATGGTGATTTGGCTTCTTAGATTCATTATCCCATATGCTCTTTGAATTTCAATATTTTCTCCTAAATAGATGTGTGGATACATGAATTGAAAAATGTTCTCCAATGATTAGAAAAATGGTTAAATTTTACCTTGTTAACTAAATTTAAAATTGTGAGGAGCCACTTCAATAAAAATTGGGCCTCATTTAATGACTCCTTAAATTTCATTTAATTTTTTATCCATTATATTGACTTAACAGTTTCTTTCCCATGTATGAAGATGTTTATTGAATTCTAAAATTACATGGTTGCTAAGCTTGAGTTACATGTCCACCTAAATAATCCATAATCCATTCTCTTCTTCACATCAACACAAATTAGAATCCACAAGATTATACCATGGCGAGCATCCTTGCCAGAATCCTACTATAACTTTGATTTCATATAGGACCCATGAAATTTTATCCAAAATTCTTTCAACTTTGTTATCCACTCCTCCTAAACTTGAGGTTATATACTTGCATCCTATAAGTGTCTGAATCCACAATTCTTTACCCATTTTATAATTCACTCTTTCTTGCAACATAGTTTTGAATCCTTAGGATTCTACCACAATAAAGGTCCTACCCTAACTGGTAGGATTTAGGCATCAACAATTTGTAGCTTAGGATCCATAGGATTCTATCGCAATAAGGATCCTACCCTAACTGGTAGGATTTGGGCGTCAACAATGCCTCTCGCTTTGCTTAATATTTTGATAATGAAATGTTGAGGAAAGTGTAGTTAGAGCCCAATTCAAGAGTCAATGAGCATTATCAAAGGCCATTATACCAACTTTTTGCATTGTGCATATAGAATTGTAGAATCCATCTGGCCTTCTAGACTATCCTACTGGTCTTATGAAGTAAGGATTCTTCCCATTGCCACCATATCATTGAAGTCTAGAATTATAGAATCCACATGGATTTTAAGATGTAGGATCCTTCCAATGTACCATATCCATTTAAATGAAATTTTAGGTTAAGCTGAGCTCGGCCTCTAATGATAGAATAGTTATTTTAATACTTAGCTTTTATGCTTGTTTTATTTATTTGACTTTGGTACTAACCATTTCTTTTCGAATTTGTTGTAACCATTGTTGATGATAGTATTGCGCTGATTAAGATCGTCTAAGTCCAAATTGACAAAGCAAAGGCGAAGAAGACGACGTCGAGAGTCGTGGGCAAGGCGGTGTCTACGAACAAGACATCCCCTAGGAGAGGTACCGAGTCTTAAAGAATTCCCCTCCCACTCAAAGTGAAGCCCCGAAGAAGAAAATAAAAGGGAGTACCCTCGAGCTTATGGCAAAGCAGTGAAGGTGAGAGAGAACGGGTTTTGGCTCTTAGTGCCACTAGTTAGAGCTCCACTGCTACTTGGGTCTAACATCCTAATGAAGAGAGATCTTTAATCCCTGAGATCTTTATAGAGCGATGGTTGGTTCTCCCTACTGAAATTACCCTTGAGGATTTAAAGATTGTGCATTTGCTACTCCGAGGGTCTATTCTCTCCAACAATATGAGAAGATCCTTGTGCAATATTCTAAGACCTTTGCTGTTGTCCACAGTCAATTCGCTCATCATGTATGCTTTTGCTTTTTAGAACTTAGTGTTCTATCTCCTTCGCGACTAATCTTGATTCATTGCAGGCTAAGATGTACGTAACCTTGCCTTCTGAGCGTCCTAACTACCAATCAAAGTTCATAGTTGAGTTAGTCAGTCATCCGGGCAAGCTAGAGAGAGAAGCTCTCGACTGCTACAGTGCTTGCCCATGGTTTCCCGCCCTTCTCTCCTCCCCCTTCCCTATTCTCTGTGTCAAATCTACTGCTAATCTCAGCATGGGAAAGAAGAAACCTAGTAGGAAGCCTCCCCTTTTAGTCCAAGAGCAGAATGACCTGGAATATGTCAAGAATCATTTCAAAAACAAAACTACTACAGTAGACATATCGCGAGAAGAAGTTCTAGCAAGCTCCACCAAAAATGGGACTAGAGGCTCAAGCAAAGAGTCAGAAAGCTCTTCCTGCACCTTGGGAGAGGAGAAGTCTAAGTCCATAAGGCCTGAGTTGGAAGGCTCAGCCTTGGGCAATGAAGGAAGCTTGCACAGAGCTTCAATGGTGAACAGTAACCAAAATCAAGTTAAGGCAAAGAAGGCAAAGCAGGCATTGCAGGTAGAGCTCAGGCCTTAGAGAATGAGAACCTAAACTCCTCTGAAGAGAGTGAAGATGACTCTGTTCAAGCAGAATCCTATTCTTCTAGTGAAGAAGATGTTCCCAGCTGCCAAGCTACTGTTCACAGAGGACCAACTGCAGCTAGGCCAAGAAAGGAGGATGCTAGAAAAGGGTCCAGGCCTCACTCTCCCTTGAAAAATAGAGCCCCCCCCCCATTGGTTCTTCTTCCAGTGTGGCACCCCCAAGGCAGAAAGCTCCAGCAGGTGCTCTAGAGAAACCAAAGGCCAAATGCCAAGATATCAATGGCAATATTCCCCAGAAGGAAGTCAAGAAAGCTCCCTGGGTAAGTTTGTTTGCAGACAATAGGAAACAAAGTAAGGGCTTACAACTCTCCACTATTGAGAGTGAGGGAGGTGTTTGGAGACTACCTATTCTGCTTGGTTGGCTACTTTGCTGGAAGATTCCTAGGGAGGGCTGCCTTGAAGATGCTCACTGATTCCTGGAAGGTAAAAGTCTTAACCCAATTCCATGATAGTGGTTGGATTGTTTTCAAGTTTGAGAATGCTGAGGCTAGTATGAATGTATTGAAAGAAGGACCCTATCAAGTATATGGTAAACCCTTACTCTTGAAATCTATGCCTAAATTCTTTCAATTTGGTAATGAAGAAATCAATACTATTCTAATATGGATTCAGTTGAAGGGACTGCCCCTTGAGTTGTGGACTGCAAACTGCCTAAGTAAGATAGGCACCCAACTTGGAAAGCCCCTATATACTGACCAGTTCACAAACAACCAAGTTAGAATATCATATGCTAGGCTGCTTGTGGAGATTGATGTAGCAAAGAAAATAAAATTCTCAGTGCCTGTTAACTTCCCTAATGGGAACACTTTTGAACAAAGGATATCTTATGAAAACCTCCCTAAATATTGCCCCAAGTGTAAGGTCCTAGGCCGTGACCTCCACTCTTGCAGCCTTTATGTTAACACAGAAAAGGGGAGAAAGCAAAATCGAAAAGGGAAAGAAACAGTAAGGTAGGAAGGATCTAAAGTTCCAAATGACCATGACAGAGGGGTGTATAACCAACAGGCTGAGACAGTTGGGGATAACCCATGCATAGGCCCATCAGTTAGGGGAAGAATAGCCTAAGAGCCTAGAAATGCAGACCAAGCAGAGAATGTACCAGAAAGAGAGGATCCCAGCTCCAGTGATACTAGGGTGGAAGGGGACTAGGGGCCTACACTAGATCCAATCCAATTGGTTGCTGGTTTAAAGTCTTCCCATCCCTTTGTTCCTCCTGACGTTTGTGAGCTATCTTTAGAACCAAGAGAGCATGGGAGAAGCCCTCCTACCATTAAGAAGAAAAAAGGGAAAGCAGGCCTGAAAAATCCCCATACAGTTGGGAAGGGAGGGAAATCCTCCTAGACCCCTAAATGATTATAGCCTGCTAGAACATCAGGGGTTTTCACAAACCCCTGAAGCACAATGGGGTGTTACACCTCATGAAAAGTAACAGAGTTGATGTGATGGAAATCTTGGAGTCCAAGCTTGATGAAGAAAAGCTGCTTAAAATAATGGGCAACAAATTAAGTTTTTGGAGACAGATCAACAACTTCTCTGCTCACCCTGCTGGCAGGATTGTAGTGATGTAGAACCCTTCTAAGGTCAACTTATCCTTAATTGAAGCTAGTCCTCAAATCATTCATTGTAATGTCTCTTGTTTAATCTCCTCTTGTACATTTGTAGTCAGTTTTGTATATGGCTTTAATACTATTGTTGCTAGAAGACCTATGTGGGATAACCTATGTAATTTCAGTCATGAGAACCTAGCTCCATGGCTTGTCCTGGGGGATTTTAACAATATTTTTGCTACTGATGAAAAAGCTAATGGGTTACCTATAACAAATTATGAGTTAAGGGACCCCTCCTTTTGTAGTAGAGAAACTGGCCTCACTGATGTAAGTGCTATTGGCTGCCTGTTCACATGGTCTAACAAGAACATATGGTGTAAGTTGGACAGAGTGATGGTGACTAATTCTTGGCTCCACAAGGGACTCAGAGCCCAGGCCACATTCTTCCCTGCTGGTTGCCTCTCTGATCATTCCCCTTACCTTGTGAGCTTGTTGGATGAAGTTATGAGGGGCAGAAGATCCTTCAAGTTCTTCAACATGTGGGCTGACCATGATAAGTTCCTTGATATTGTTGAATCTCACTGGGGCAGCACCTTGGGTGGGACGAAGCTGTTCAAACTGTGTAGAAACCTGAAAGCACTCAAACCTCACCTCAAATTGCTCAATGAGAAGCACTTCAGTCACATTTCAGAGAGAGCCCTTGAGGCTTCACAAAAGCTATCCAGCCTCCAAGGAGAGCTTCATGACAACCACTCTGACCTTGAGCTCCAATCAATAGTGGCTAATCAGAAGTTGAAGGCCTTCAAGCTAGCTGAAGCTGAGAGAAGCTTCCTATCACAGCAGGCCAAATGTAGATACCTCTTGAACAGTGATAGGAGCTCTAAATTCTTCCATGGTTTGGTTAAAAAGAAGGCTTGTAAAAACTATATTGCTACAGTGGTGTCCTCCAATGAGTCACAGACTTCCTCTTAAGCTGAAGTGGTTGAGGAGTTCCTAAAGTTCTACAAGGTCCTCTTCGGCTTTTCTGCTTGTAGCAGGCTTATTGATCAGGAAATCATTAGAGAAGGGCCTACAATCCAAGAGAGTCAAGCTAAACTGCTAATTAAGGAGGTCACAGTAGATGAGATCAAGGAAGCCCTTTGGAGTATAGGGGATGACAAGTCCCCTGGTCCTGATGGCTATTCATCAAGGTTTTTCAAGAAAGGTTGGGATGTGATAAGCCAAGATGTCATTGAGGCTGTGCAGGAATTTTTCCAGAATGGGAGACTTCTGAAACAGCTAAACCATACATCCCTTGCCTTGATACCTAAAGGTAAACAAGCATCTAAAGTGGAGGATTTCATACCTATAGCTTGTTCCAATGTGATTTACAAGATTATCTCCAAGATCCTTGCCTCAAGATTAGCCCCCAGCTTGAGCCTTATTGTCAACCCTGCCCAAGCTGCTTTCATCAAATCTAGATGCATGGCAGAGAATATATACTTGGTCCAGGAACTACTCAGAAAGTATTGTAGGAAAAGAATCTCCCCAAGATGCATGATCAAGATAGACCTTAGAAAAGCCTATGACACTATGGAATGGGATTTTCTGAACAGTTTGATTGAGGGCCTTGGGTTCCCTGAAAAGTTTAGAAATTGGGTCATGGAATGTGTTACTACAACAGCCTTCTCTTTATCCATCAATGTGAGCCTGCGTGGTTTTTTTGTTGGCAAAAGAGGCCTCAGACAAGGAGATCCCCTCTCCTCATACCTGTTTGTCTTAATTGTGGAATACTTGTCCATGCTCCTTGGGAGATTGAAAAAAGAGGATAGATGCTCCAAGGTGTGGAGTGTTTTTGGCTGGCCATTTTCCCAATCCCTGGCAACATCCTAGAGAAATAGTTAGGATGTGTAGAACCTTTCTGTGGAATGGTATGAGTAATGGTATGAGGAAGGCTCTTGTTGCCTGGGCAGACTTATGCAAACCAAAATCTGAATGAGGGCTAGGCTTGGTAGACTTGAAAGCATAGAACAAGGCTCTCCTTACTAGGATCCTTTGGAATATCCACATGAAAAAAGACTCACTGTGGATCCAGTGGGTTTAGCATTACTCTCTCATTAACAGGTCAATTTGGGAGATCATGGCAAGAAATGATGGCTCCCCTCTCCGGAAGAGAATCCTGGAGATTAGAGATGACCTTATTGCCCAATCATCCTCCACCCTGCAGGCCAGGGACAGACTTATGGAATGGAGGGTTCAGGATGATCTGTGCATTAAGAAGGTCTATAACTCTATTAGACAGAAAAGAAATAAGGTCAGTTGGGCCTCAATGGTATGGTATGGCCACTGCCCCTCCAAATACTCATTTATCCTCTGGCTGGCCATTCAGAACAGGCTTCTCACTAAGGACAGACTCCAGTTGGAAGGAGATGACAAACTTTGCCCCCTATGTAATGTGCGGGAGGAATCAAGAGAGCACTTCTTCTTCTCATGTAGGATCAGCAAGGAAACATGGGAAGCCATCAAAAGGTGGCTTGGCTGCAGAAGGCAGATGAACACGATTGAAAGTGCAATCAAGTGGTCCGAAAAAGTTAGAGGAACTGGCCCCCCAGCCATAGCCAAAAGGATTGCCCTAGCATGCTCAGTTTACAACATATGGATGGCTAGAAATGCCAAATTGTTTGATCATTCCACTGTTCAAGCTTCCAGCCTTGTCAAGAAGATCTAGATTATAATTTATAGAATTGTTTATGCTCTTTGTCCTCATATTAGGCTTCTCTTGTAAGCTTTTTGTATAGGCTTCTTTTGTAAGCTTATTTTTATTTGTTTTACTTGCTCTCTGTATATCTCCTAGGTATGCCCAGTGATTCTTTTGTAAATTTTGATTAATACAAGCTTTATTTACTGATAAAAAAAAAGTTCATAGTTGACCTTTCCGATTAGAATGATCATATGAGGTCCAAGGCTAGGAAGACAAATAAGGAGATCTTTCATCTCTAAGTTGTTTGAGACCACTATAAGGTTGAAGCTGAACACAGGGCATCGGAGGGTGAGATGGCCAGGCTTCTAACAGCGGCAAAGATAGAGTACATTACTATCGAGTTTGAGAAAGCTCGAAAGGAGAAGAAGTCATCTATAGATGACTTTAAGGCTTCAAAGGCCTTCAAAGATGTTGTTTACACCTAAGTCAGGGTGGAATGTAGGTCCTTAAGGTTTATCTGGACAACAGTTTGGATCTTGACTTGGACAAGCCTGATCTTTTAATCCTTATAGCCATAACAAATGAGCTTTTTGCTTTTGATATGGTGATGGATGGCAGGGCTATGAGAGTAAAGGGCACCAAGGAGGCCCCATCCCTGGCAGAGAGAACTTGTTGTGAGTTTTAAATTACTCGCAAGTGCACGAGTCATTTGCAATATATTGTGTGCAAGTGCAAGGTCGAATCCACAGGGAATTGCGTCATGAAAATAGATTTTTATCTAAACTAAACCTATTTTAACCTAGTTCCAAATTTCGAACTGTGTCGTGCAAAGAATATAAACTAAACTAAATTTATTTAAAACAAATGATAAAAGCACTAAGGTTTTTGAATCCACGCCACCAAATTAAAGCATATATTTTCATGATTTTTGTTCCTACAACCGACAAGCAATTACATCCTATGTATGTTCTATATAAAAGTAATTTATCAAATAATTCCATGAATCTATCGATATACAAATCACAATGAATACCCTTATTAAATCAAATCATCCAATCTATCCGTTTAATTTACAAATCACAGTGGATATCCGATTTAATTTGAATGATTTGATGTATCTGTCGAATGAAACACATCGAATATCCAATTTGAACAGTTTATAAACAAAACAATCAATCATAAGAATTTACTCAAACAATTAAACTGAAATAGAACATCAATACAAAAATGTTGGAATCGTACAAACATATATGAAAATAATGCTAATCAATGGTGAGGCTTCATCCTTAACCTTAGATGAAGGTTTTAACCTCTCATGATTATGAAAATAAATTTCACAATTAAAGTGCTAAACATTAAAATTTAAAACACAAAAGAAATAAATTAAAGCTGAAAATATATTGAGAGATAAATTACACTTGCAGCTTCTCTCTTCGTTTTTTCTTCTTTTTGTTTTTGCTGTGCGGCGCTCTCCCCCCTTTGAGATCCACCCCTTAAAAATGAAGTGAAATGGGGCTTTTATAAGGAAACTCCATGAGTGTAATGTGTTTCCAACCGATGTGGGATGTGGGATGTAGAATGTGTTTCCAACCGATGTGGGATGTGGGATGTAGAATGTGTTTCCAATAGATGTGGGATGTGGGATATGGGATTTAAGCCTTCACATGCTACTCAAAACTTCTACCCACATCTCATTTATTTTAGCAGCTCATATACTCAAATTAAATCTTCATTTAAATGAAAGAAAAAGTCCTTAGATGATAGGCTGCTAAAATTTGGAATTTTTTTTTCTTCAAATCTAAAATAAAATAGACATGCTCTCTTAATCGTCTCTCTCTCAACATGGTGCGCTCGATCAGCATGGTGCGCTGATAATTGTCTCTCTCCTTTCCAAAATAGGACCATCCACCATATTGCGCAAATGCACTCGATTACAACTCTCCTGTGCTCGATCGCAACAGCAGATTCTAGCTTTTCCCTATTTTGCTCTTTAAGCCGGATAATTCCATAATGCTCCAAAAACCTAGAAAAACACAGTAAACACATAAAGGAGATAAAATATGATGAAATAACACAAACTACGAGCTTAACAAATATAAATTAAGGGTCTTAAATATGAATATTTAAGCACTTATCACACCCCTAAACTTACATATTGCTAGTCCCTTAGCAATACGAAACTAAAAACTAAATGAAAAACAAAGAACACAAAGATAAATCCATCTTTCATGGTATTCAAAAATTTAAGTATCACACAAAACCATGATATTCATTTATGAGCAAGCTTAAAAAAATAAACCCATCTTCGCAATGAATAGAAATGTTAAAATCTAATTACTTACAAAAGGCCGGCTAAGGCACCACAAGCTCAAATCAGTGTAAAGTGAACTAGCACATAAATATGAAGCTTCCAAATAATTCCAATTTGCAATGTCTCCATGTCTCAAGATTCACAGAATTTCCATCAGAATGAACAATCAATGGCATAGTTTTATTTTCTTCTTTCTTTTATTGTCAGGCTCTGCCATGTTTAGTTCCCTTAAGCTTTCTTGTTGACCCATGTAGCGAGTGTTGAGTCAATGACTCCCAAGCCAGATGGTTTTAGGACATTAAGTGTAAAGACACCCCTAAGGACTTACTAACTCGAGTAAAAAATGCTACGAAACTAAACTAGCTTTAATGCAACCAATCAAAATTCCCACCTTTTGATGTGAACACTCACTGCTTACTGAGGCAAGAGGTCCAGTTACTGAATGGAAAGTTTATCAATGATGAGCATTTTTCTCTTTTTGTGCAAATTTTTTTTTTATTTTTTTATGCCAAAAGTGTCCATCCAACAAGTCATCCGGAATCAACTAAATCATGGAAACATACACATTAAAATCACATGTCATACCTCACACAATTATGTGCTAATGTGGTCGTGTCAGATTAGATCAAACATGTGAATTCTCAAATGCCTAAAGTAAGTAACTAAACTTTAAAACTCTATCATCAGATCATGTGTTCAAGATTTTAAGCTTTCCACTGAAATCACATCATAATATTTGTCCAGATCACCCAAAATTTCAAAACAACATGAGCATGCATTTATCTTCTCGTTAAAACAAAGAAAAGAAAAACAACAACAAGCTAGGACAAATTGTGTGTAATGTGTCTCCTATACCCCCAAACTTAAATTTCACATTGTTCCCAATGTGTGAATAATATGGAAAAGAGCTGACCTGGGAGACGGAGAACTAGCTGGACTGGCATAGCTCATAGCATACCCCAAACTTGAACTGAAATGCGCGTTATCCCTAAAAAATAAAGACTAAAGTAATTCTAGAAAATGAAAAAAATACTAGAAATAAATAGTAACAAGTTGGGCGCTCGATCGCTAAGTTTTACGTCTTTAGCTAGACGGAGCAACCATTCACTACTGTTTGGGTAGTTTTTGGAACTGTGCTTGATCGCTATAAGCTGGCACTCGATCGTAATGCCAAGAACTCCTCAGCCACAGACCGAATGGGCGGCACATGTCGGGTGTGACGTATGAGTACGCTCCCCCAAACTTGAATAGCAGACATTTGTCCTGAAAAACACAACAAAAACAAAACCCAAACAACAAGATCTAATGACAAGGAATAAAAGGATAAGGGTTGCCTCCCACAAGCGCTAAATGTAAAGTCTTCAACCAGACTCTCCATAGTAGGCGACAATCACTCTAGGTAACTAAGATCCTCCAACAATGTCGTCTCAATCTACGGACTCCTCAACTCCAAGAATAGTTTTAGCCTCTGTCCATTCACCTTGAAAGATTTACCATTCTTTGGATTCTCAATCTCGATGGCCCCATGAGGAAAAACCAACCGAGTAATAAATGGGCCGGTCCATCGAGATTTGAGCTTGCCGAGAAAAAGATGCAAGCGTGAATTATAAAGAAGAACTATTTGACCAGGCTCAAAAGATTGTCTCAAAATGTTCTGGTCATAAGCCTTCTTCATTTGTGCCTTGTACAACCACGCACAATCATATGCATCATTCCGCAGCTCCTCTGATTCATTGAGTTGGAGCTTCCTTTAGGAGCTAGCCTTCGAAAGATTGAAGTTTAGCTACTTGATAGCCCAATACGCTCTATGCTCTAATTCCACTGGAAGGTGACATGCTTTTCCGTACATAAGACGATATGGAGACATGCCAATTAGCATCTTGAATGTTGTCCGATATGCCCACAGTGCATCATTCAATCGCAGAGACCAATCTTTTCTACTAGGGTTCGCAGTCTTCTCCAAAATGTGCTTGATCTCGCGATTAGAAATTTCCACTTATCCACTCGTCTGTGGGTGATACGGGGTGGCAACCTTATGTGTGATGAAATACTTCTTCATCAACTGCTCAAAAATTCGGTTGCAAAAGTGCTTACCTCCATCACTTATGATTGCTCGAGGCGTACCAAAACGAACAAAGATAGTGTCCTTCAAAAACTGGACCACAACTATGTGGTCATTGGTCTTGCATGCAACGGGCTCCACCCATTTGGACAGATAGTCCATAGCAACCAAAATGTACAGATAGCCAAAGAAGTTTGGGAAAGGTCCCATAAAATCAATGCCCCACACGTCGAAAATCTCAACAATCAAAATGGGGTTGAGGGGCATCATATTCCTCCTACAAATACTCCCTAGCTTTTGGCAACGCTCACAAGATACACAGTAGGTGTGAGAGTCTCGGAACAGGGTAGGCCAATAGAATCCACACTGCGAAATCTTCGCAGCGATCTTTTTAGCACTGAAATGGCCTCCACAAGCATGATCATGACAAAAAGAGATGACATTAGATTTGTCATGCTCAGGAATACACCTTCTAATGATCTGATCGGGACAATACTTGAACAGGTAAGGATCATCCTAGAAAAAATGCTTTACCGTAGCCAAAAACTTGGACTTATCTTGTCACTCCCAATGTAAAGCCATTTGACTGGTGACACGATAGTTCACTATATCAGCAAACCATAGTGCGGGATTGTGAGCAATTTGCATCAATTGCTCATCAGGAAAAGTCTCAAAAATGGGAACGGCGGCCTCAATGAAATCCACTATCAACCTAGACAAATGGTCCGCCACTATATTTTCGGAACCTTTATTATCCCGAATCTCTATGTCGAACTCCTTAAGTAACAAGATCCAAAGGATAAGATGAGATTTAGCATCATTTTTGGAGAAAAAATACTTTAATGCTGCATGATTCGAGTAGATAATGACTTTCGATCCTAACAAGTAGGATCTGAACTTGTCCAACGCAAAAAACGACTGCTAGCAACTCCTTCTTAGTGGTAGAGTAATTGAGTTGTGTGTCGTTTAGAGTTCTTCTTGCATAGTAGATGACATGGGGGAGTTTATCAACACGCTGCCCCAAAATAGCTCCAATTGCATAATATGATGCGTCACACATAATCTCAAAAGGAACACCCCAGTTAGATGGCTGAATAATGGGTGTAGACATCAGAATCTTCTTCCAATCCTCAAATACTTTCTTATAGTCCTTATCAAATACAAATGGGGCATCCTTCAACAATAACTTGCACAAGGGCCGGGTAATGTTGCTGAAATCATGGATAAATCGACTGTAGAATCCTGCATGGCCCAGAAAAGAGTGAACCTCCTTCACTGTACGTAGGGGTGGAAGGTTGGAAATTAGGTCCACCTTCACTTTGTCGATCTCAATCCCTGGATGAGATATGATGTACCCCAGTATAATACCTTGCTTGACCATAAAATGGCACTTTTCCCAATTAAGCACCAGGTTCTTCTCCTTGCACCGCACTAAGACCAAAGTGAGATGGTGAAGACACTCATCAAATGATGAACCGAACAAGAAAAAGTCATCCATGAAAATCTCTAAGAAACGCTCAACCATGTCAGAGAATATACTGACCATGCACTGCTGAAAAGTAGCAGGTGCATTGTATAACCCAAAGGGCATATGACGATAGGCGAATGTCCCAAAAGGACAGGTAAACGTCGTATTCTCCTGATCTTCGGGGTCCATAGGGACCTAGTTATATCCAGAATAACCATCCAAGAAGCAATAGTAATCATGCTCAGCCAAGTGCTCTACCATCTGATCAATAAATGGGAGTGGAAAATGATCCTTCCTTGTGGCAGCATTCAACTTATGGTAGTCTATACACACTCTCCATCCTGACTGAACACGAGTTGGCACCAACTCATCGTCTTTATTCTTCACTACCATCAATCCAGCCCACTTTGGTACGACATGAATCGGGCTCACCAACTTGCTATCAAAGATTAGATAAATGATCCCTGCATCCAACAACTTTATCACTCAGTCCTCACAACCTCTTGCATTGCTGGGTTGAGCCTTCTTTGTGGCTCTCTCAATTGCTTGACCTTCTCCTCTAAATGTATCTTGTGCATAATCATCGAGGGGCTGATCCCCTTGATATCCTCAATATTCCAGTCGATAGCTTCCTTGTGCTCTCTTAAAACATCCAATAATTTCTCCTCTTGAGCATCAACTAAATCTGAAGCTACAATCACAAGCAAAGAATCTACTGGACCTAGGAACTTATACTTAAAATTGTCCGATAAAGGTTTAAATTCTTTCTTGAGGGGCTCAAGTGCTGCGGTCTCTTCCGTCTCACTACTCTCTCGAGGAGTCCAAAATAGCATTCGCTTGCTCAAGTAACTTATCCAAATCCAAATCCTCTCCAAACTGAGCAAAGCATGTCTCCAGGGGCTCCTTAATGCTTGATTCATCCACAGTCTCCTTAATAATCTCCTCTATCAAGCATGCATTTCTCACTTCATCATATTCTAGTGGTTTCTTACTAATATCAAAGATATTCAGCTCCACTGTCATATTTTCGAAGGAAATCTTCATCACCCCTATCCTACAATTTATCAAGGCATTAGCCGTGGCTAAGAATGGTCACCCTAGAATCACCAGTAACTGAATCCCCATATTCTGAACCGGTTCTGTGTCGAGCACAATAAAATCCACTGGGAAATAAAACTTATCCACCTTTATCAAAACGTCCTCAATTATTCCTCGTGGTATCTTCACTGACCTGTCAGCCAATTGAAGCATTGTGGATGTGGGCTTCAATTCTCATAACCCTAACTGCAAATAGATTGGGTAGGGCAGAAGATTCACACTTGCTCCTAGATCTAAAAGAGCCCTCTCAATCTGGTTGACTCCTATTATGCAAGAGATGGTAGAACACCCCGGGTCCTTATACTTGATGGGCAGCTTGCACTGAAGGATTGAGCTAACTTACTTGGTCAAAAATGCTTTTTTCGGGACATTTGTCCTCCTCTTAACAGTGATCAAGTCCTTTAAGAACTTGGCATATGACCACACTTACTAAATGGTGTCCAAAAATGGGATACTGATTTGGACCTGCTTGAACACCTCCAGAATATCCTCAAACTTCCCTCATTTCTTGGGCACTTGTAATCTCTTAGGGTAAGGTGCTTTAGGTATAAACAACTTAGAAAGATCCTTAACAGTAGGTGTGGTTGTAGATGGCTCAACATCTCTCTTTTCTTTATTGCCACTTTTTTGCCCTTGTTGTATAGCAGGGTTCTCTTCCACTTGATTGTCCACTTGTCTCCCAGACCTCAATGTGACAATCAATTGCACTTGTTTTTGCCCGTGCATAGGAGTTGATGAATTTTCAACCGCAAACTATCCCTTTGGGTTAGGCACGGGTTGACTGGAAAACTTTCCCTTCTCTCTTTCACCTAAGTGACTTGCGATTTGACCCATTTGACTCTCTGGCTTGGCAATCGCTTGGGTGTTTACTATTGTTGCACTCTTCACTTCACTGATGGATTAGCCAATCATCTTCATGAAATCTTTGGGGGTGTCCTCCAATGATTGGAAAACTGATGCTGGCGCTTAAGTGAGAGCTTGGTAAGCGGGTGATGGTGCTGGATGGGCTGAGTGACCATGACTTGGAACTAGTGTAGGAAATCCGAGAGGGTATTGATTGTGAGCATAATGAGGGTCTCCTCCTTGTTTCATCGGTTGGTTATGCTTCCATGAAAAATTAGGGTGGTTCCGCCACCTTGGATTGTAAGTCTCCGAGTAAGATCCATTTGATTGCTTCTGAAAGTCATTGAAAGCATTCACTTGTTCCATGGGATACTCGGAAAAAGCTGGCATAGATGGACAATTATGTGCTAAATGCATAGGACTAGCATAGATGGAATAGCTATCAACATTGAATGTATTGGCAGCATTGATGGACTGGCCCACAGTGAGAGCATCAACCTTCTTGGTGAAAGCATCTATCTTTATCCTCAAGTCAGCGTTCTCCTTAATCTCATTGATGCCTCTTTTCTTAGGAGCACGAATGGACTTGTCTCGATAACTTGAAAAATCTCACTGCTGCGAGTTGTCGGACAATTTATCCAATGCCTTGTATGCTTCATCCCCCGTCAGACTTAAGAATGCCCCCCATTCATAGACTCGATCATGCTACGGTTGGGTTGAGTCAACCCTTGGTAGAAGAACTGATTGAATCTCCACTTCTCATATCCATGTGGAGGGCATCTGATCAGTAACTCTTTGAAACGCTCCTAACTCTTAGAAAACTTCTCATCCTCCTCCTGAGTGAAAGAACTAATCTCATTTCGGCACTTATTCACTTTAGAAATTGGGAAAAACTTATTATAGAATTTACTCAACAAGCTTTCCTAAGATGTAATAGACCCGAATGTATTGGAATCCAACCATGCCTTAGCTCTATCGTGAAGAGAAAAAGAGAAAAGTCTAAGATGGACCGACTCATCAAAGAAGTTCTGGAACTTGAATGTGGCAGAAATATCTTTGAATTTCTTCACATGGCTGTAAGGATTTTCAAGATCCAAGCCATGAAATGAGGGTAGAAGTTGGATGACATATGGCTTTAGATCAAAATGGGTAGCATTGGTTGATGGCAACACTATACAAGAAGGGGAGTTAGTCACAATGGGTGAGAACAAATCCCTAAGGGGAGTAGTGAAGTCCACGTTCCAAGCTCTAGGTTGCTCTACATTCTCCGGTTGATTTGTGTTCCTTAAATTGTTCCCCATCTCAATCGTCTCTCTCTCAACAAGTGCTCTCTTATTTCTCCTAAGAGTTATTTCTATTTCAAGATCTAAAGGTATCAACTCTAAGTTCAGGGATCTCCAACCAAGCATACACCACACAAAAAGTAATAAAATAAACTAACTAGCTGAAACAAAAGAATAAAATAAAATACAAATAGCAAATAACAATAAAATAAAATAAATGCAAAAACAGAAAACACAATACTCATAAAATGGGCCAACAAAAATTGGCAAATTTTTTTTTTCCTCAGCTACTGCTAGTCTACTGATGCTGTCACGGAGATGCGCTCGAGCACAGGTAAAGTGTGATTCGACAGACTGTAAAAACATATCAAACACCAAAATTTTATTTTGTTACATATATGGGAAATTGCAAAAAGAAAAATAAAATAAAAATGCTAACTAAACTAGTAGAAAAATAAAATTAATTCAGACAAAAATTTAATTTTCACAAACAAAACAAATTCCCGGCAACGGTGCCAAAAACTTGTTGTGAGTTTTAAATTACTTGCAAGCGCACAAGTCGTTTGCAATACAGTGTGTGTAAGTGCGAGGTCGAATCCACAGGGAATTGCGTCTTGAAAATATATTTTTATCTAAACTAAACCTATTTTAACCTAGTTCTGAATTTCGAACTGTGTCGTGCAAAGAATATAAACTAAACTAAATTGATTTAAAACAAATTATAAAAGCACTAAGGTTTCTGAATCCACCCCACCAAATTAAAGCATATATTTTCATGATTTTCGTTCCTACAACCGACAAGCAATTATATTCTATGTATGTTCTATATAAAAGTAATTTATCAAATAATTCCATGAATCTATCGATATACAAATCACAACGAATACCCTAATTAAATCAAATCATCTAATATATCCGTTTAATTTACAAATCACAGTGGATGTTCGATTTAATTTGAATGATTCGATGTATCTATTGGATGAAACACATCGAATTTCCAATTTGAACTGTTTATAAACAAAACAATCAATCATAAGAATTTACTCAAACAATTGAACTGAAATAGAACATCAACACAAAAATATCGGAATCGTACGAACATATATGAAAATATAATGTTAATCAATGGCGAGGCTTCATCTTAAACCTTAGATGAAGGTTTTAGCCTCTCATGATTATGAAAATAAATTTCAAAATTAAAGTGCTAAACATTGAACTTTAAAACACAAAAGAAATAAACCAAAGCTGAAAATACATTGAGAGAGAAATTACACTTGCAGCTTCTCTCTTTGTTTTTTCTTCTTTTTGTTTTTGTTGTACGGCGCTCTTCCCCCTTGATAGCAAAGCCTTCGAGATCCATCCCTTGAAGATGAAGTGAAATGGTGCTTTTATAGGGAAACTCCATGAGTGCAATGTGTTTCCAACCGATGTTGGATGCAGGATGTGGGATTTAAGCCTTCACATGCCGCTCAAAACTTCTGCCCACGTCTCTTTTATTTTAGCACCTCATATACTCAAATAAAATCTTCATTTAAATGAGAGAAAAAGTCCCTAGATGATAGGCTGCTAAAATTTGGATCTTCATTTTCTTCAAATCTGAAATAAAAGAGATATTCTCTCTTAATCGTCTCTCTCTCAACATGGTGCGCTGATAATTGTCTCTCTCCTTTCCAAAATAGGACCAGTCGCCATACTGCGCGAATGCGCTCGATCGCAACTCTCGTGTGCTCGATTGCAACAGCAGATTCTAGCTTTTCCCTATTTTGCTCTTTAAGCCAGATAATTCCATAATGCTCTAAAAATCTAGAAAAACACAGTAAACACAGAAAGAAGATAAAATAGGATGAAATAACACAAACTAATAGCTTAACAAATATAAATTAAAGGGCTTAAATATGAATATTCAAGCACTTATCAGGCACCAAGGAGGCCCCATCCGTGGCAGAAAGAACTAGGGAGGAGACATAGAGGAGCCCTGAGGTAGCAAAGTCTAGGGAGGTTCCCAAGGAGTAGACCTTCAACTTATCCTTACAACTTTTTTTTCTTCTTCTGTATTTGGCGTTAGAACCCACTGTTTATACATCATTTTCAAATCTTAATGAAAGGCCTTTTGTTTTTATTTCTATCTTAAATATTATACTTGTGTTAACTTCTTGACTTTCTCTTCGAAGGTTAGGTGAATAGCCTTCACCTTGGACTAAGGAGTCTTAAGGACTTGATCGAGGTGAAGGGGTATTGTAATGACCCATCCCGGGTTGGCCACCCCCGAGACAGTGTCGTCACGTTTTAAAATCTCAGCATGACACATATATGCACTAATATAAAAATATACATCGATTGAGAATATATACATCAAGCCTCAAGCTTTAAGCCTTAAGCCTTAACCCTCAACTCTCAATAGGGGAGTTACATTATCAATATCGTATCTAAAACAATATATACAACATATTAAAGATGCATGAATATTTATAATTTTTTTCCATTAGTCTGAGGATATAGATCACGAGACTTACATATAAAAACTCAGTCTGAATCTTAGCTCATAAATTTATCTGTCCTGCCCGCTACCTAAAATTATTTAATAATGAAGAGTGAGTTTCACAAGCTCAGTGAATTAAATTTTACTAGTACTAGATTTGTATACTTCTAGTTATATTCAATCATTATTAATCAGCATAATTAATCATCTATCTCTTCTCACATACTAATTCAATCATTTGTCGGTCTCTTTATAAATAAATTATCAAGATATCATCTTTCAATACATATATCTCATATACTAATCATATTTGTTTTCTTCTCATATATTATATTTTATCAATTTAATATTTTCAATTTAATATCATCATTTACCTCATCATAAGGTTCACATCATATAAGCAATCGATCATATAATTCTTTATTATATCATCCTTTCAATTTGTTTATCTTCAAATTTTTCTCACTATGAGACTCATCTATCTATCAATCATTTCATAATCAAAACTAATCTTTAGCATCTCAGCCAACAATAATAAATATTTAAAAAAATATAATGCATGAATTTAAATTTTCTTTCTTTCTTTCTCATCAAATCATTTCATACTATTATCAGGGAATGTCTTCCCACATGTCGACATGTTTGAGCCAGACCAGCTACCTTCCTGGTTTTCTCAGCCAGACCAGCTGCCTTCTTAGTCTTCTCTTTATGAATTTGATCAATAACATGCAAGCAAACATACATCAAAACATTTAATTCAACTATCTATTTCTCAAAATTATTATTTTATCATATACATATATATATATATATATTAAATTGTCTCCGCATATATCATATCAATTTTTCAATCATATCTTTCAAGAATTTCAAATATCTTTTCAGCATATTTTTCATTAATCCGTCATTTTAAAACATTAATTCTTATATAATTAATTTTCAAAATATCATTTAATCCTTAATCAATCAATTATCATACATAAAAGAAGATACATCATCCAATCACTATAATTTAACAATTTATTCAAATATCATCAATTCATATTTTTATTGGTCTCAATTACTAAAAGTAAATCTAACTCACCGAATAGAACTTAAAACTACCCGTAGATCACCTCATTACCTTTCCTGCTCCTTTCAGCAATTTCTTGGGATTGTTGATCACCAATATCTAACCATAAACTTTCATAAATCTTACTATTTCATAACTTAATTCAAACAATATAATTATTTAGTTATGAGTCTTATTGAAAATTTACCTCAAACGTGATGAAATCTTGCTATTGTAATTAGATGACTGTAATTATCTCTAACATTGGAGAAATTTTCTTTATAACTTTTTGCTAAGAATTTGATTTGAAGAAAGAAAAAAAAACGAAACGAGGAATGGTAAAAATGAAGTCTCTGAACTTCAGAGACAATATAAAGCTTTGATCAATTTTTTTTATTATAAATTATTATTTTATTATTAATTAATATATTATATTATAAATTTTAATCAAACCCACACCCTTCACGTGAAGCACCACCGGTGCAAGTTACTTAGCAAAAAAATATTTCCTACATATCCACTGCTTCTGCCATTTGGGAGATTTATTTTTTTTATATTGGGTATTTACAATTCTACCATCGATCTTTCAACATTTAAAATTTACAGTTTTTGCGAGTGATTATTTACAATTCTGCAACCAGTCTTTCAGCATTTAGAATTTACAATTATATCATTATTTATTAATTACTATTATGTGACTGTTTAATTACGATTTTGCCATTTCTCCTTAAAAATCAATTTTCCATCTTTTCTTCCTTAAAAAAACTCTAAAAATTATATTTTCATCCACAAAATCTTCTAATTAATTTCTTCAACCTTTTTTCTATATTTTTCTTCAAAATTCTTTCATTTAAAACTTCCAAACAAATTAAATTTTATATTCTCCTTCTTCAAAAATTCCCAACTCTTTCCAACAAAAATTTCAATATCATCTTTCAAATATTATTTTAAATCAATACTAAATCTTTCATCTGTGAATTATTTAATTCAATATAATATATGTAAAATTACTTTTTTACCCTTATTTTATGAACACATATATTACAAGCATTTTGGTCTTTCACCTCATTCCTCCGGGTTTGAGGACTAGTGTAAGGTGAAAGGGCATTTTGGCCCTTCATCTCGATCCTCATTGGCTGAAGGACTAATGCAAGGTAAAGGGGCATTTTGGCCCTTAACTACAGTTCTTGGTGGCTTAAGGAGTGATGTAAGGTAAATGAGCATTTTGGACCTTTACCTCGGTCCCCAGTGGCTTAAGGACTGATGCGAGGTGAAGGGGAATTTTCACCCTTTACCTCGGTCCTCGGTAGCTTGAGAACTGGTGCAAGGTGAAGGGGAATTTTGACCCTTAAACTCAGTCATTAGAGTTGCTTTGTAAAAAGAAATAGAGATAGGTGATATTATGTAAAATTCAAAAATCTTGATTTTAATTCATAGTAGCTAGTTTGTACAATGGGTACTCGGTTGAAAGCCTAGTTGAAAGGAAAAATCAAAACAATTCTTGAAAGTTGACTCACTCGTAAAATTTCCTCAGATTCTCTAAGTTCCACCTCCATGGCACTAGAGTGTCATCTATCCTTCCCAGCTCGAAGGTCCCTACCTTGTAGGCATACAAAACTGCCACATATGTTGTGGGCATACATAACTACACCTCGATCCCTAATATGAGAAACCTCATTCTTCCTAGCGTTCAAGTGTGAAGTTTTGTTCTTCGTTGAGGTGCGATGCGAATTCAATTCTTTACATCGGCAATAATGAAGAAAGGCTAAAAATAAGCTTCAACTTGATCGAGAAAATCAAAGATGAAGAATTACTGAGGCTTGCTTCTTATAAATAGAGGATTGCTAAGAACTACAATTCAAGAGTCAAGTAGAGGTACTTTAGATTAAGTGATATGGTACCCAACAGGATGCACAAACCACTCCTGATGTTATCATAGGTATGGTATCTATCCTTGATAAGCCTGCTGAGTATGAATTTTGTCTCTGGTTTTCCCCGTTCCCAGAGAAGACATGATGTTGTATGGGTTATAGTGGATAGATTTTCTAAGCCTTCACATTTTCTTCCTATTAAAACTACCTGGAGTCCTGAAAAGTTGGTTGAATTGTATGTAGTAGATATAGTAAAATTACATGGAGTACCTTTGAGCATTGTATCAGATAAAGATTCTAGATTTACCTCTAGATTTTGGAGAGGTTTTCAAGAAGCTATTGGTATGCAATTGCAGTTTAGTACAGCTTTCCATCCACAAACTGAGGGCAAATGGAGAGAATCATCATAATACTAGAAGATATGCTAAGGGCAAGTGTATTGAGTTTCTTAGTGAGCTGGGATGCTCATTTGCCTTTGATCGATTTTGTATACAATAATCAGTATCAAACTAGTATTAGGATAGCATCATTTGAGGCTTTATATGGTAGATGGTGTAGAACTCCAATATGCTAGGAAGAAGTTGGAGAGAGAAAGATATTTGGTCAATAAATGATAGATTTGACTACTGAGAGAATCAAACTAGTTACAGAGAACCTTAGAGTAGCACCAAACAGACAAAAGGGATATGCTGATAAAAGAAGACAATCTCAAGTTTTAAGTTGGTGATTGGGTATTTTTGAAGATATCTCCATGGAATGGTGTATTGGGGTTTAAAAAGAAGGGAAAGTTGAGCTCGAGATTTGTGGGGCCATATAATGTGATTGAGAGAATTAGACCAGTAGCATATCGATTGGATTTGCCCCCAGAGTTAAAGCAATTACATAATGTGTTTCATGTGTCACTATTGAGAAAGTACTTACACGATGAATCCCATAGCATCTCGAATCAGGCGATAGAACTTCAGGAAGATTTGACTTTTATGCAAGTATTGGTCATAATTCTAGATAAAAAGGAACAAGTCTTGTGCAATAAAGTCATTCCTTTGATTCAAATATTATGGCAGAACAAAGATATCAAAGAAGTCACTTGGGAGCATGAAGCAAGAATGAGGAAAGAATACCTCCAACACTTTCATGAATTAGATAAGAAAATTTTGGCGACGAAATTTTTGTAAGGTGGGTAAAATTGTAATACCTGTATTCGTAAAGAATGGGTAAAGAAGTAATTTAATAAATATGACATGGAGTTAAAATAATATATATGTGAAAGATTTAGTTTTTATAAAACAATTCTTTAAAAAAAACATGGCAACAAGTGTTGCCACCTGTTTCCAAAAGATAATTGTAATGTTGCATGTAAGAAAGTATTACAATATCGTGGCAAAGCATGGGGGGGGGGGAGGTGCTGACTATGGTTTTTAAAATTTTGTGTATATATATAACTTTAGTTTATTTTATTAATTACTTACCAAATCATGTTTGGTTTTCCTTCAACTACGATTCAAATTACTCTATTTCTTTAAACATTTGGGTACCGAAAGAAAAGTTGAAAGAGTAAAATTTTGAAGGGGTTTACGGGAGAATTTCCTAGAGAATCATGGGAAGCTCTAAGAAAAACATAAGGTAATAATGTGAAGTTTATTTTTTGAAATTTAGCATACATAAAATTTATCGGAATTCAAAGTAAGAATTTTCAAAGGGTGTGAATTATTGAAGAATTGAAGAATAAATTAGAAATTTAATATCAATATTATGTCAGGTGTTGACGATCAGTAATCGGAGAAAATTGCTGAGAAGAGTAGGAAAGGCAAGAAGGTGATCCACAGGTAGCTCTAAGTGCTACATGGTGAGTTAGATTTACTTTAAGTAATCAAGATAAATATGAAATATATAGTGATAATTTTGAATAAATTATTAACCTATGATTTGATGATAGATGAAAGTTGTTTGATGGGTATGATAGGTATAACTGATATGTGGAAAGTTATTATATGAGAACTAATATTATTGGAATTATGAGTCAATTTAATAATGAATTTGATAAATGAAATCCTTGACGTGTTATGGTTGATAAATTGATATGATATATGAGGAGAAGAATTTAGTGAAATTGATCAAATAATAATTTGAGAAAAAACGGTATAGCTAAATTGAATGTCTGAATACATACTTGTTTTTATATTATTGTTCATATGCATATTTCATGTCATTGTTCATATGCATATGCATATGCATGAAATAAAAGAACCAGGAGTGGGCCAGTCTAAATGAAAAACCGTGACAGCCGGTATATGTTGGAAATAAATGAAAACCGTGACAGCCGGTACATGGTGGAAATATGAGAACCGAGAGGGCATCCGATCTAAATAAAATAAAAGAACTGGGAAGGCAACCAGTCTAAAATAAAAACATGTTGACATGTGGGAAGATGTTCCATAATAGTAATTCATGCATTGCATCTGTTTTAAATATTGATTTTATTACTGAAATGTTGAAGTGTTGTTTTGTTATTATAAATTTATTTATAGATGAATGAGTCTCACAGAGAGACAATTATGGTGAGAAAGAAACATGAAAGTATGATATGATAAGAACTATCTAAATGGTAGACTATATGTTGTGAACCTCATAATGCGAGAATTATGAGATATCTTAAGGTGAACAAATATATAAGAAGAAGAGATTGATAGAGAATGGGCTTATGATTTGTGTAGTGATAGTAGAATGCTATTATCAAGTTATATGAGATATAAATGATTAAATATTAAAAGACTATTTATACAAATTGAATACTTCTAGTAAATTTAATTCACTGAGCTTGTGAAGCTCATCTCTCAATGTTAAATGATTTTAGGTAGCAGGCAAGACAGATAGTTGGTGAGCTGAGATTCAGACGAATTCATTATCTATAAGCCACATGGTCCGTATCTTTAGACTAATGAAATTTTTTTTTTAAAATATTCATTCATATTATGTTGTATACAATGTTTAAGTTGAGATTTGAATTATGTATCTCTCCTATTATAGGTTGAGGATTTGATGTAAATACTTGCAGTTGGTAAATTTTTATTATTGCATATGTGTGTCGTACTGAGATTTTCAAAATGTGATGACCCCATTTTGGGGGTCGCCAACCCAGGATGGGTCATTAAATTAGCATTCCTTCATCCACTAGAAATCTTTGGTCTTTTTTAAATCCATGAAGAATGTTAGGAACCTCTCTGCTGACTTGGACATGAAGTGTTCAAGGGCGGTGATGCGGCTAATAAGTTTTTGAACTTCTTTGATATTCCGTCAGCCTTCTATGTCCAGCTTTGATTTTCTCGAGATTCGTCCCAATTCCCCTTTGGGTTATCATAAAGCCAAGAAACTTGTCAGAGCTTACGTCGAAGGCATACTTAGAAGGATTCAACTTCATTTGGTTTTTTCTTAAGACTATAAAGCATTCTTTTAAGTTGTTAACATAGTCGGGGGCTTAAGTGCTTTTGACGAGCATGTTGTCCACATAAATTTCCATGTTATGATCGATCTAGTTCTTAAAGAGTTTGTTAAGCCTCCGGTATGTTGCTTCGACTTTTTTCAGTCCGAATGACATGACCTTGTAGTAGTACAGACCCTTCTTAGTAATGAAAGTGGTGTTCGGTTGTTTCGCTCATGCATTCGGATCTGATTATATCTAGAGTAAGAATCCATAAAACTTAGCATCTTGCAGGCAAATGTGACATCAACTAACTAATCGATTGTTAGCAAAAAGAAGCTATCATTAGGGTAAGTCTTGTTTAGGTAGGTGAAATCGACGCAAATACGCCAATTTCCATTTGGTTTCTTCACTAAGACCACATTGCTCATCAATTTCAAGTAGTCAATTTCTTTGATGAACTTTGTCTTCAGGAGCTTGTTGATCTCGTCATCAATTGCATTTTGCCTTTCAGGACCGAACGATATTTTTTTCTGAATGATTGGTTTGTAGTCTATATCGATATAGAGGCGATGTTTAATGATCTTTAAGTCGATTCTCGGTATGTCAAGGGTTAATCATGCAAACACATCTTGGTTCTTTGGAAGAAACAAGATCAGTCATGCTTGAAATTCATCCTTCAAGCTATAGCTAATCTATATTTTTTTTATCATCATATTATTCTGTTAAAGATATGTAGACTAGTTCTTCCATCCATTTCCCCCTTGGGTACTTTACTTCATCTATTAAGTATTATATTTAGAGAACGTCAAGCTTATCATTACCTTTAACAGAGGCTAAGTAATAAGTCCAGACAGCTGCTTGATTAACTCTAACTTCACCCATGCCTTACCCAGTAAGGAACTTCATTTTTAGATGGTAAGTGGACACTATAGCTTTAATGGCAATCATACCAGGCCGACTAAGGATGGCATTGTAGGCTGAGGGAAGATTGGTTACCAAGAATGTTGTCATTATGGTGGTCTACCGAGGGATAGTTCCCACCGTCACCGGTAGGGAAATGTTGCCCTTCGGATACAATGGCTCTTTCGAGAAACCGTATAAGGGCTGGCTAGTGGGTTTGAGGCGATGTTCCACCAATTTCATTTGTTTGAAGGCATTATAGTAGAGGATATGTTAAGATGAGCCATTGTCGAGCAATATCTTTTCCACTCGATTGATTAAGAAATTTAGCATAGGCTTTGCGAGAATTTATGAACTCTCCCCGAGAGGTAGCTCCCCTAAAAATGGCTCGGATGACACCCGTCATAAGCGTGTTATCTAACCTCTCTTCAATGTGGTGTTTCTTTTTTTTATTTTATAGGCTTTGTCGCCTCGATTAGCTTCTATCTCTCCTCTTTAGGCTTATTTCGTGCGGCAAGCTTTGTAAAGCATTCTCTCGAAAAAATTTCTTAAGGTATTCTCTTTGGATCAAACTCTCAATAGCATTCTTCAAGTGCCAACACTCGTTCATTTCATGTCCTTGGCCTTAGTGAAATCAACAAAACTTTGACATGTCCCTATTGTTTAGAGGGCTTCTAATCTTCCTAAGTCATTAGAGGATATGTCGGTTCATGATTTCTATTAATACCATCGACTTTGGGGCATTGAGAAGCATTTAGTTCTCAAATGCTCATGATGTTGGGTCAAAAGTGCTCATGTGAGGCACCCCATAACATATCCTTTCTGTTTATTTATTATTTTAAATATTTATTGTTACTGTTTATTTCTAGTGTTTCTTTTGTTTTCTAGTCTTTATTTTTCAAGGACAACACGTACTTCAGTTCAAGTTTGGGGTATGCTATGAGCCATGCCAGCCCAGCTAGTTCTCCATCTCCCAGGTCAGCTCTTTCCATAATATTCACATATTGGGGACAATGTGTAATTTAAGTTTGGGGGTATGGGAGACACATTACACACACTTTGTCCTAATTTGTTGTTGTTTTTTCTTCGTTTTAAAGAAAAGATAAATGCATCTCATGTTATTTTGAAATTTTGGTTGATCTAAACAATTTCTATGATGGGATTTCATTAGTGAGCTTAAAATTTTGAACACATGATCTGATGATAAAGTTTTAAAATTTAGTTACTTACTTTAGGCATTTGAGAATTCACATGTTTGATCTAATCTGACACGAGCACATAATTATGTGAAGTATGACATGTGATTTTAATGTGTATGTGTCCATGACTTAGCTAACTGGATGACTTGTTGGATAAACACTTTGGCATAGAAAAGTATAAAAAAAGATTATTATATATATATATATATTTATAATGATCATCAATAAAATTTTCACTGAGTAACTGGACCTCTTGCCTCAGTAAGCAGTGAGTGTTCACGTCAAATGGTGCGAATTTTATTCATAATGATCATTGAGAAACTTTTCGCTGAGTAACTGGAACTCTTGCCTCAGTAAGCAGTGAGTGTTCACGTCAAAAGGTGGGAAGTTTGCTTGGTAGTATTAAGGCCAGTTTAGTTTCGTAGCCTTTTTTACTCGAGTTAGTAAGTCCTTAGGGGGGTCTTTACACCTAATGCCCTAAAATCATCTGGTTTGGGAGTCATTGACTTAACACTCGCTAAATGGGTCAAATAGAAAGCTTAAGGGAACTAAACATAGTAGAGTCTTATAATAAAAAAATAGAAGAAAATAAACTATGCCAGTTTTGTTCATTCTGATGGGAAATTCGGTGAATCTTGATATGTGGAGACATTACACATTGGAGTTATTTGGAAGCTTCATCTTTATATGCTAATTCACTTTACATTGAGTCAGACTTGTGATGCCTTAGCCTACCTTTTGTAAGTAATTAGATTTTAACATTTCTATTCATTGCGAAGATGGGTTTATCTTTTTAAGCTTACTCATGAATGAATATCATGATTTTGAGCGCTCCTTAAATTTTTGGATACCATGAATGATGAACTTATCTTTATGTTCTTTGTTTTTCATTTAGTTTTGATAAGAGACTAGCAAAACGTAAGTTTCGGGGTATTTGATGAGTGCCAAATATTGCATATTTTGGCCCCTTAATTTACATTTGTTAGCTTAGGAATTTGTTACTTTGAGTTTCTTTTTTGTTTTTTTACAGGTTTACAAGCACTTGGAAAGGAGTTTCACTAAATTGCCAGAATTGCCCGTACAGATCAGTCATATTTGTGGATTAAACTGTATTAATTCAGAAAGAACTAGGAGATGAGCCATATATGCTTGGAAAGATCCGGATGTCTATTTTCTAGGGAATTTTACAGCTCGTAAATATGATATTTTTCTAGAGAAAGTTATGATAGTTTTAGTAAACAAAGGTCAGGTTGTGCGTGATTTCAGCATGGCAGAAGTGATTTTTGCAGATTAAACTATAATGATTCAAGAAGAACTAGGAGATGTGCCATATATGCTTGGAAAGATCCGGATGTCTATTTTCTGGGGAATTTTACGGCTCATAAATGTGATTTTTCTATAGAAAGTTATGGCAGTTTTAGTAGACGAAGGTCAGGCTGTGCGGATTTCAGCATGGGCAGAAGTTTTGAAGGTCATGTGAAGGCTTAAATCCCACATCGGTTGGAAACACATTCTATATCCCACATCCCACATCATATTGGAAATACATTGCACTCATGGAGTTTCCCTATAAAAGCCCCACCTCACTGAAGCACTTATTGTGCAATCCGGAGGACTTCTGCGAGCAATTTGGGGGATCTCCAAGGCTTTGCTACCAAGGAGGGGAAGTGCCGTACAACAGCTGCGAGTGGAATTTCTCTTAATATATAGTCAGTTTTAATTTATTTCTTTTGAGTTTAAAGTTTTATGTTTAGCACTTTAATTGTGAAATTTAGTTTCATAATCATGAGAGGCTAAAACCATCATCTAAGGTTGAAGATGAAGCCTCACCATTGTTTGGCATAATATTTTCAGATATGTTCGTACAATTCTGATATTTTTAGTATTAATATTCTGTTTCAATTGTTTGAGTAAATTCTTATGATTGATTCTGTTTAAATTGTTCAAATTGGATATTCCTTGTGTTTCATCTGCCGGATACGGCGGATCATCCAAAGTAAATTGGATATCTATTATGATTCTAAAGGGATACATTGGATGATTTGGTTGAATATGGGTATTCACTGTGATTTGTATAATGGTGGATTCATAGAATTATTTGATACAAAACATGAAAATATATGCTTTATTTTGGTGGGATGGATTCAGAAACCTTAATATTTTTATCATTTCTTTCAACTCAATTTAGTTTAGTTTATATTCTTTGCAAAATATAATTCAAAATTCGGAACTAGGTTAAAATAGGTTTAGTTTAGATAAAAATATATTTTCACAATGCAATTCCCTGTGGATTCGACCTCGCACTTACACACACTATATTGTAAACGGCTCATGCACTTGCGAGTAATTTAAAACTCACAACACTTACAAAGAAGTGTTTAATCCTAAACACTCTAAGAGTTATTACAACTCTTTCCCCTTTACAATAAATGAGATATGCAGTAAAGTAAATGGTAGAAAGATAGCAATAAGTGCTTTTACAAATGAAAAATATCTCTCTTTCAAGAATAATCTTGAAGAATGGCTCAATAATAAATTTTTCAAAGCTTTTGAGAATTAATGAGCAAACTTGTGAATTGAATGTATTCTCTTCTTTTTTTAAATGCTCATTGAAGTGGGTTTATATAGCCTTGAATCAATATTGCAATTAGACATTGACTTGGTAGGTTTGGTGCATTAAATGCTTAAGTCTCGCGTCTTAAACGATTATATTTTTTAATTACCAGTCAACTGGGTCCTTGTACTAGTCGATTGGGTCAAGTGAGAAACTTTACTTTTAGGCCATTAGGGAGCACCAGTCGACTGGGTCCTAAGCACCAGTTGAATTGGAACTCTCTGTCCTAGTTTCCAGTCGACTGGGTTTTTGACATCAGTCAATTGAGGACCTTCTATCCCATACCCCAATCGACTGGTATATTGAGCCAGTCAACTAGGTTGCCCTTCAACCTAGTTTTTCATGTATTAAAACTGTTTTTGACTTGGAAACATTTGTATTAATAGTTTTGTCAAAATCTTTTGTAAAATGAGCCATAGGTCAAGCTAAGTATTTGAACATGAGAGATTTACAGTTGTTTTCAATACCTTAATGCTTATTCTATATCTTTTGTCTTGTCTTGGCATCTGAATCTAGTTGAGTTCTTATATCTTGTTTCTATACTGAAATCTTTTACCGCCTGACCATTTAGATAAAACTATTAGTACAATTATTGTAGTGTTTTGTCATTATTAAAATCAAATATGGATCAACAATCTCCCCTTTTTTTATGATGACAAAACTAATGAGTGAAAAACAGTTTTAAAAACTAAGTGTTGGGTTTTTAGAAAAATTTAGGCAGAGTTTCCTCTATTTTTTGGATAAATCCAACCTGTTAAACAGTTCAAATGCAATTTATAATCAACCCAACCAAACAAAGTAAGACAAAGTTATATTCATCAATGTGTTCGGAGCAATGCTCCCCCTAAATCTATGCTCTATTATAAGTTTACATTGATTTTTCTCTTTTTTTCCCCCGTTTTGATAACAGTGTAAAACGGGGTGTAAACTTAAAAAAATAGGCAAGATAAACTTTACAACTATAAAGATAAGGTAAAAAAAATTGTAAGTAAAGACTAGGCATGTTTCAGAATTGAGAAGACTTCCCGGAAAGAGTCAGAAGTTTTTTTACACTAATATCAGCAGTTAAGGCATATAGGTAAGCATGAATATTATAAGCCAAGCAACGATATAGCATAAAAGCAAGATATATATATATATATATATATATATATATATATATATATATATATATATATATATATGAGCTAAATGCTAGAAGAGTAAAGCAAAGAAACAATGTATATACATCCATCTAATGTGAGCTTATAGAAAGTTTATATGAGTACAAAATGTGAATGAAAACTGAATGTTCGTGCTACAACCATCTAAGATCTATATATACATGAAAAGGGATAAAACATAAAGCTCAGCAAGCGGGGTAGTTAGAGTCATCTCGTATAAGATCCTAAAGCTCAACCAAGGAGCCCTCCGTGTGCTCTCGGTGTAGCTTAAAATCGTTACAAAGTGTGTGGAGGTCACGGTGCATGGAATCAACGGAAGAGCTCAAGCTTTGGAACCCATACTGTATGGATAGCTGGAGGCTCATAATAGCCTATAGTAGATCTTCGTACCTAGCCTGACCAGTATTAAAACCACTATACTGTGGGCTAGGTGCTCTGTCATCAGTATCCATAACAACGGGAGGAGCTGCATCACTAGAAACCTCATCGTCCTCCTCGCTGCTGTAACCCTCTCTAATCCTTATGTTCTTCCCAACCTTGGAGTAGATCATTCCATCGCAGATAGTGCACCCCATCTTATTCAGAGAAGAGACATTGATAATGTCTTTGGGACCGATGTCCTAAGCCTCAGAGATGGGAAAGGGGACCCAAAATACTAGAGGATAAGGGTGATGAGCATCCCGTAGGGAAGGCACCCGAAGTCACTAGCTTCGTCATTTATCATGTTGGCAAGCAGTAGAGGGTAGATATTGAAGTGGTGTCTAGTTTTGAGACACCAAATCAATACTACGTCTATCTTCGAAAGATAGCCTCGACTCTCAAGTCGTAGATCGATGGTCCAACTCATGATGAGATTGAACAGCTTCGAGTCGAGGAGCATATCACTACATGTGTGAAATGCAGTAGGCCTAAAGATGTAGTTAGGTTCTCCCCTAATGATCTGGAATGCCTCCTCATAATCGAAGTTGTTCGGCCATCTGTCCAGACTCCATTGGATCTCTCCTACTAGGATCCTCATAATGCTGACCAGGAGGTCAGTGTTCATCTCAAACTCCACGCCCATCACACTGGTTCTGAAATGAAGAGCCAATAGACTAGGTTTCACCAAGTTTGTGTAGAATTGCTGAATGAGGAATAGGTAGTATTTTTGGTGAATCTTGATAAGTGGTGTCAAGTGCACTGCGTCGAAAGGAGGTAAAATGTCAAAATTTGCATAACGGATAAAATCAAAGTCAATGAATCTACTTGTCATGACCTTTTTGTGGTGAGTGACGAAGTGATACCTTTCTTTGGCGGCTGGACTCCAGAAGAGTGAGTCGTCGAGCTCAGTCCTCGCCTTTTTGCTTGAAGAAACCTCCAAGCTATTTACTTTGGCATCTGGTGCCGTGGATTTCTTGAACCGTGGCCTTGTAGGCGCGTGAGGTCCTCCAACAGTGGTTTTGATCCGGATTTTATCAGACATTTGGAAGAAAGTGTTTTTAAGGAGAAATTTGAGAGATTTTGGGAAAAACAGATTTTTCAACCGTGGAAAGTTGAAATGAAGGTGATGCGCGATGAGATTAAAGATTCTATGGAGTGTTTTTGTGAGATTGTGGATAGAAATCAGAGATTTTCTATAGAGAGAAAGCTTAAGAGCTTTGAAAATGGCATGAAAAACCTGAAAAACTGAAGCGACTATTTATAGAATCACGATACTAGTCGACTGAGTTAGGGCACCAGTCGATTGGATCCTTCATAATATGAGAATTTTTGTCATACCAGTCAACTGGGTAAACTAGCAAAGAAATACCAGTCGACTGAGTCATCCAAACTAGTCCACTAAGTAGGTTACCAAAATTTCAAAATTTGGCTCCAAACAATGTCTTGTGCTACCAGTCAATTAGGTACTTGGAACTAGTTGACTGGTTGAATTGGCACTGACTTGCCAGTCGACTGGAGTCAAGTTACCAGTCGACTGGATCCTTTAAGAAACTTAAAAAGATGAGATTTAGCTTAGAATTTTAGCACGAATTTTGTTTATCTATGCCATCTTGAGTGAGAGATATATTAAATAAGAGTTAATACTCATTCACTAGATCTTAAATATGCATATGATGAATGTTGATGCAATCAAACATGCAATTTATCATAGTTGTTTAAACCCATCAATAGTCTAATCTTACAAAAACTAACTTCACTTAAGGGTTTTGTAAGAATATCAGCTATTTGATCTTCTGAATGAATGAATTATAGTCTTATATCACCATTTTGAGCATGTTTTCTTATGAAATGATGTCTAATTTCTATGTGTTTGGTTCTAGAATGTTGAATAGAATTTTTGGTTAAATTGATAGCACTAGTGTTATCACAATGAATTGTAATATCTTTAAAGTGCATGCCATAGTCTTCCAGTTGTTATTTCATCCACAACAACTTCCGACTGTTAAATATTTCGCCTCAACGGTTGATAGCACAACCGAGTTTTGTTTCTTGGAAAACTAAGAGGTTAGCATTGCAACTAAGAATTGACATGTTCTACTAGTGCTTTTTCTATCTAGTCTACACCCCACAAAATCAGCATCTGAATATCCTACAAGCTCAAAAAATGAATCTCTAGAGTACCATAATCCTAGGTTTTGGTCCCTTGTAGATATCTAAGGATTCTTTTTACTGCAATTACATGTGATTCCTTAGGATTAGCTTGAAATATAGCTCACATGCATACACTGAACATTATATCAGGTCTACTTACAGTTAAATAAAGTAAAGCTTCTATCATGCTTCTATAAGTTTTAGTGTCTACACACTTACCTCCTTCATCAAGGTTAATTTTTGTAGAGGTGCTTATATGAGTGCCAAGTGACTTTGAGTTTTCCATATCGAACCTCTTTAAAAGGTCCTTAGTGTATTTTGATTGATTGATGAAGACACCTCCTTTCAATTGTTTGATTTGAAGTCCAAGAAAGTAGGTAAGCTCTCCCATCACGTTCATTTCAAATTCACCTTGCATGCACGTAGCAAACTCTTGACACGTAGATTTATTAGTAGTCCCAAATATGATATCATCAACATATATTTGGACTAGTGGTATGTCATTTTTTTGAGTTTTTGTGAAGATGGTTGTGTCTATTTTTCCTCTTGTAAAATTATTTTCAAGCAAAAACTTACTTAGTCTTTCATACCATGCTCTGGGAGCTTGCTTCAACCCATATAGAGCTTTAGAAAGCTTACAGACAAGATTTGGAAGATTAGGATTTTTAAATCCAAAAGGTTGCTTAACATACACCTCTTCTTCTACAAAGCCATTTAAAAAAGCACCTTTTACATCCATTTTAAATAATTTAAACTTGTTAAAGCATTCAAAGGTTAATAACATTCGAATAGCTTCTAATCTCGCTACGGGAGCATAGGTCTCATCAAAGTCTATTCCTTCTTATTGATTATATCCCTTAACAACTAGTCTAGTATTGTTCCTAGTTACTATTCCATTTTTATCCATCTTATTTCTAAATAATCATTTAGTTCCTATTATAGTATAACTCTTTGGTCTAGGAACTAGATTTCATACATTGTTTCTTTCAAATTGATTTATTTCTTTTACATAGCATTTATCCAATCAACATCCTTCTCGGCTTCTACAAAAGTCTTAGGTTCTATTTGAGATAAATAAGCTACACAATTGCAAATATTTCTAATAGAGGAACAAGTTCTTATCCTTTGTGAAGGATCACCAATCACTTGATCGATTGGATGATAATTTACATACCTCCAATGATAAGGACACGGCTAACAAATAGGAGGCGGATCCTATTCAAGTTCCAATTGGTCCAGTTACATGGGCTCGAGCTAAAAGATTCAAGGAAACTCTCAATGGGCTGATTCAACACATTTGGGCTAAGAACCATCTTTGGGGGCCCAAGGATGATGCTATACGTGATCCACAATGATGGGTTTCCATAATTCAAGCTTTGGAATAATCTAACAACTCAAGATTATGAATTAAAATCTTAGTTTCCCAAAATTGGAGACTTGCTCGTTTTGGTTAGCTCATCAAAGAAAATGGATGGCTGCAATTTTTTTTATTACCTTTTCTTAATTATTTCTTCATTAATTTAATTACTGAATTGTAAGGATTGCATGCCAAGTTAGGTACTTTCCTTATTTGGATTTTAGGTTACCAGAATTCAGTTACCAGAATTCTAGTATAAAACCTATTCCTTAGTTTCATTTTTCTAATTGGTTACGAATTCCTTAGTTTCATTTTTCTAATTGGTTACGAATTCCTTAGTTTCCTTTTTCTAATTGGTTACGAATTCTCACGTATTTAAATAGTTATTGGCTTTTTGGAATAAGACAATTCAGATTTGATTCATACTTTGTGAGAGAAAATTCTCTTTGGTTCTTTTAGAACTTCTGAACTTATCGGAGTTTCCGTGGCATTCATTTTCGACTTATCAATCAATCCTTCCATAATTGATTGTGGCGTCTTCATTATACCAAGGTTCTTGCTTCAATATAAGCAACGGGTCACAGTCTCGCATAAATCTGGCATCTTCATTATACCAAGGGATCATATCATTTGGTATCAGAGCGGGTTCTAGTTGCAGGTTTGCTTATCTTTTGTTTTGTTTCATTAAGAAAAAAAAAAGGTGGAAATTCGAAATTAAAAAAAAAAAAGAAAGAACGAATTTCTAGTTTAGAAAAAAAAAAATTTGAAAAAAAATGTGTGTGATATTTAGATTCAATCATTTCAATTCTTGTTTCAATTTCTCATCTTTGTTTTTCTTGTATTCTAGCCTTTAAATCTGAATTTCTTTGTGAGTTATTGGTGAATTGTTGCTAGAAACTATGATACTTGTTTGTTTAGTTTGATAAGAACCTACAGAGTATTATTACGAGTGGAAAAATGCAAGAATTATGAGCATATAAGAGGGTAAAAGCCAGTATGATTTTGTGTAAAAACACGAATGAAATTAAGTGACTCATTCTTTAAGTGAATATGAAAGTAATTCTGGAGATACATTGGGAGAGGGTGATCCGAAGTTGCTCATGGAGGCTTTAATAGGTGAGATGAGGAGAGTATTGAGAACGGAGATGGAGCAGGTTCATGAGCGGATAAATCGGGTAGAAAATGCACGTGTGGGACAGCAACAAAACGCTCCCAATGTGCGTAGAAGGGAGAGAGCTCAACCTAGGGGAGAGAGAGCTGAAGATAAAGAGTATTATGGGAATTGATTTGATGAAGAAGATGATCGGGAATCGGTTGTTAGCCATAGGAGATTTGGTGATCGAGGTAGAGAAGCTAGGAATCGGGAAGATAATAACTTGGGTAGTATTAAGATGAAGATTCCATCATTTCAAGGCAAAAACGAACCTGAAGCTTACCTTGAGTGGGAGAAGAAGATAGAATTGGTATTTGATTGTCATAATTACTCCGAGCTTAAAAAGGTTAAACTTGTAGCTATTGAATTTTTTGACTATGCAATTGTTTGGTGGGATCAACTAGTGTTAAACATGAGGAGAAATAGAGAGCGTCCAATAGAGACTTGGGAGAAGATGAAAATCGTGATGAGGAAACAGTTTGTTCCAAGCCATTACTACCGTGAGTTGTACCAAAAATTGCTTAGTCTTACACAAGGTAGTCAGAGTGTGGAGGATAATTATAAAAAGATGGAAGTAGCTATGATCGGAGCAAATGTAGATGAGGACCTTGAGGCTACTACGGCTAGGTTATTGGCTGGTTTGAACCGAAAATTGCTAATTCGGTGGAGTTGCATCATTATGTGGAGTTGGAAGATATGGTGCACATGGCTATCAAAATTGAGAACTAACTCAAAAGGAGGGGCAACAATACACGGCAAAACTCTAACTCGGGTTCATCTTGGAGGTCGAATTTTGTGAAGAAAGATGAGAGGCAAGCCACGGCCAAGCCCAAAATTGAGCAAAAGTAAGAAAGTACCAGCCATGGAAATCAAAGTAAAACTGACTCTTCCACCACTAGAAATCATGATATTAAGTGTTTTAAATGCTAAGGCAGGGGTCACATAGCAAGCCAATGTCCGAACAAAAGAGTTATAGTATTGCGAGATAATGGTGAAATTGAAACTGAGAGCGAAAAAGATACTGAATCTATGCCACCATTGGAGGATGCGAGTGATGAGGAATACATTGCCCAAGGAGAATTGTTGGTTGCAAGGAGAGCTCTAAGTGTGTAAATCAAATAAGATAACGAAGTGCAGCGAGAAAACATCTTTCATAGTAGATGCCACATGCAAAACAAGGCATATAGTGTGATTATTGATGGAGGTAGTTGTACTAACGTTACTAGCACTACAATGGTTGAGAAATTAGGGCTGCCAACAATTAAACATCCTCCGCCTTATAAATTGCAATGGCTCAATGATAGTGGTGAAGGAAGGGTGAACAAACAGGTGTTAGTTTCCTTCTGGATTGGAAAATATGAAGATGAAGTTTTGTGTGATGTAGTTCTGATGTAAGCTGGACACTAGTTACTAGGCCGACCATGGCAATTCGATCGGCGTGTTAAGCATGATGGCTTCACCAACAAATATTTGTTTGTAAGCAATTAAAGAACAATCACTCTAGTTCCTTTGACACCAAAGCAACTTTATGAAGATCAAGTAAGGTTACAAAAAGAGAGTGAGCAAACGAAAGAGAGTGAGAAAAAGAGAACGAGTGAGAATCAAAAAGAGAAAATGAGAGAGGCAGGGAAAATTGAGAGAGAAAAATAAGAGAGTTGATTCGGCTATTGAGAGAAAAACAAATTTCTATGCAAGAGCGAGTGAAATAAAAAGAGTGATGTTTTAAACCAACCAATGATTGTACTTTTGTACAAAGAGGCGTTAAACACTAACCAATTTGACTCATCTTTACCTAGTTCTATTGTTTCTCTTTTTGTAGGAGTTTGATGATATCTTTCCCGAGGAGATTCCACATGGCTTACCTCCTATTCGAGGAATTGAACATCAAATTGATTTCGTACCCGGTGCTACAATTCCAAACCAACCAGCTTATCGAAGCAATCTCAATGAGACAAATGAGCTACAAAGGCAGGTTAGTGAATTAATGGAAATGGGGTACATAAGATAAATCATGAGTCTGTGCGCTGTTCCGGTGATTTTGGATTCTAAAAAGGATGGGACGTGGGGAATGTGCGTTGATTGTCGAGCAGTCAACAATATAACGGTAAAGTATCAACATCCTATTCCTCACTTAGATGATATGCTAAATGAAATACATGGTGCTTGTGTATTTTATAAGATTGATTTTAAAAGTGGATATCATCAACTAAGAATGAAAGAGGGTGATGAATGGAAAACTGCATTTAAAACGAACCATGGTTTATATGAGTGGTTAGTTATGCCATTTGGATTAACAAATGCACCGAGTACCTTCATGAGATTAACGAACCATGTTTTGCGAGCTTTTATAGGTAGATTCATTGTTGTTTATTTTGATGATATTCTCATTTATAGCACAAACTTAGATGATCATGTTGTGCCTTTAAAATCAGTTTTGGATGTACTTAGAAAATAGAAGTTGTTTGCTAACTTGAAGAAGTGCACCTTTTGCACCGATAAGCTTGTCTTTCTTGGTTTTGTTGTGAGTGCACAAGGAATACATGTTGATGAAGAGAAGATCTGTGCGATTAAAGAATGGCCAAGTCCCACGAGTGTAGGTCAAGTTCGTAGTTTTCATGGCCTTGCTAGTTTTGACAGGAGGTTCATGAAAAAATTTAGCAGTATTGCCACACCACTTACTAAAGTCATCAAGAAGAACGTTAGATTCAAATGGGGAGACGAACAAGAGAAGGTGTTCCAATTGGTCAAAGGAAAATTAACTCATCCTCCTTTACTTGCTTTTCCTGATTTTACTAAAACATTTGAAATTGAATGTGATGCTTCAGGTTTGGGTATTGGCACAGTTCTTATGCAAGGAGGAAGACCAATCGCATATTTCAGTGAGAAATGAAGTGGGGCAGCTTTAAATTACCCTACTTATGATAAAGAATTTTATACGTTGGTTCGAGCATTGGAGACATGACAACACTATCTTTGGCCTAAGGAGTTCATGATTCACACAGATCATGAGTCCTTGAAGCATTTAAAGGGTCAACACAAGTTGAGTAGGAGACATACACGATGGGTAGAATTCATCAAGACATTTCCATATGTCATTCGATACAAGCAAGGTAAGGAAAACATCGTTGCAGATGCACTTTCTCGAAGGTATATATTACTTTCTACTCTAGATGCAAAATTACATGGTTTTGAGTACATTAAAGAATTGTATCCTTCAGACAACAATTTTTGTGAGGAGTTTCGGACTTGTGAGAAAAACACAGTAGGTAAGTTCTTTAGGCACAAAGGGTTTCTTATTTCGGGAGAATAAGTTGTGTGTACCGAATTGCTCTTTGCGTGATTTGTTAGTAAGGGAATCTCATGGAGGAGGTTTAATGGGTCACTTTAGAGTTGCTAAGACCTTAGCCATTTTACAAGAACACTTCTACTAGCCACACATGAAAAGAGATATTGAGAGACTTTATGGTAGATGTGTTACATATAGGCAAGCAAAATCTCGAGTGCAACCCCATGGTTTATACACGCCACTGCCCATTCCTAGTGAGCCTTGGATAGATATTTCGATGGACTTTGTGTTAGGTTTACTTAGGTCTAAATGTGGTAGAGATTCAATTTTTGTGGTTGTGGATAGATTTTCTAATATGGCACATTTTATTCCATGTCACAAAACTAATGATGCTTCCAATGTTATTAATTTGTTCTTGAGAGAAATTGTAAGATTACATGGTATGCCTAGAACAATAGTTTCATATAGAGATGCTAAGTTCTTGACTTACTTTTGGAAGACTTTGTGGTGTAAGTAAGGGACTAAGCTATTATTTTCTACTACTTGTAAGCCACAAACTGATGGTCAAACTGAAGTAGTGAATCAGACTTTGCCTACTTTATTGAGGGCTATCATTAAACAGAACATAAAAACTTGGGAAGAATGTTTACCACATGTTGAGTTTGCTTATAATCGTACTGTTCATTCTACTACTAAGTTTTCACCATTTGAAATTGTTTATTGTTTTAATCCTTTAACTCCATTGGATTTAATGCCATTACCTATGTTTGAACATGCTACCTTGGATGGAAAGAAAAAGGCTGAATTTGTTAAGTAGATACATGAGAAGGCAAGACTAAATGTGGAGAGGAAAACGGAATAATATGCAAAACAAGCTAACAAAGGTTGCTAATAGCTTATTTTTTAACCCAGAGATTGGGTTTGGTTACATATGAGGAAAGATAGATTTTCGGCACAAAGGTGTTCAAAGTTACTTCCTAAATGAGATGGGCCTTTTCAATTCCTTGAGCGCATCAATGATAATGCATACAAATTAGATTTGCAAGGTGAGTACAATGTTAGTGCCACTTTCAATGTTTCTGATTTAAGCCCTTTCTTATGTAGGTGATGATTTGAGAACAAATCCTTTTCAAGAGGAGGGGAATGATGAGGACACGGCTAACAAATGGGAGGTGGATCCTATTCAAGTTCTAATTAGTCCAGTTACAAGGGCTCGAGCTAAAAAGTTTAAGGAAACTCTCCATGGACTGATTCAACACATTTAGGCTAAGAACCATCTTTGGGGGCCCAAGGATGATGCTATACATGATCCATAAGGATGGGTTTCCATAATTCAAGCTTTGGAATAATCTAGCAACTCAAGATTGTGAATTAAAATCTTAGTTTCCAAAAATTGGAGACTTACTCATTTTGGTTGGCTCATCAAGAAAAATGGCTTGCTGCAATTTTTCTTATTACCTTTTCTTAATTGTTTCCTTATTAATTTAATTGCTGAATTGTAAGGCTTGCATGCCAAGTTAGGTACTTTTCTTATTTGGATTTTAGGTTACCAAAATTCTAATATGAAACTTATTCCTTAGTTTCCTTTTTCTAATTGGTTACAAATTCCTTAGTTTCCTTTTTCTAATTGGTTATGAATTCTCATGTATTTAAATAGATATTGGCCTTTTGGAATAAGACAATTCAGATTTGATTCATACTTTGTGAACAAAAATTCTCTTTGGTTCTTTTTGAACTTCTGAACTTATTGGAGTTTCCGTGGCGTTCATCTTTGACTTATCAATCAATCCTTCCATAATTGATTGTGGCATCTTCATTATACCAAGGTTCTTGCTTCAATATAAGCGACGGGTCGCGGTCTCACATAAATCTGGCATCTTCATTATACCAAGGTTCTTGCTTCAATATAAGAAACGGGTCGCGGTCTCACATAAATCTGCTTCTAGACGATCTTGTAATCCTTCTTGATCCATCAATTTCTTAGTTCTTGGCATGGATCATATCATCTAATCTTTAGGAAGACTATCCGTTTGTTAAATTGTAAAGGGTTAATCAGGATTGAGAGCGACTTGTTTGAGGTAGGCTCTCATTTGGGTCAATAATAGGAATAGGTGTTTCCATTCTTGGAATGAAATCTATATCATCATTGAAAGAAACTACTCTACTACTAATTGGGTTAGACTCATCAAAGGTTACATGTACGGATTCTTCTACCACTAGAGTTCTTTTGTTAAAGACTCTATAAGCTTTACTAGAGGTTTAATATCCTAAGAATATCCCATCATCGGTCTTTGAGTCAAATTTATCCAAGTTAGTTTTATTGTTATTTAAGATAAAGTATTTACAACCAAAGGCGCGAAAATAGGAGATATTAGGCTTTCTATCATTCCATAATTCATATAGATTTTTGTTAAGCATAAGCCTAATTAAAACTCTATTTAAGACTTAGAAGAAGTTTTTACGGCTTCCACCAAAAAATATTTTGGCAAGTTATTTTCACAAAGCATTGTTCTTACAAATTCTTCTAAAACTTTATTTTTCCTCTCAACAACTCCATTTTGTTGAGGAGTTCTAGGAGCCAAAAAGTTGTGATCAATTCCATTTTCATCACAAAATTTTGAAAACTTTGGTTTTTAAATTCTTTTCCATGATCACTTCTAATACTTGAAATATAAATTCTTTTTTCATTTTGAACCTTTTTACAAAAGTTTTCAAATCCTTTGTAAGCTTCATCCTTGTAAGCAATAAAAATAACAAAGGTATATCTTGAATAGTCATCAACAATAACAAGAGCATATTGATGGCCACCTCGACTAATGGTACTTACTGGACCAAATAAATCCATATGCAAAAGTTTCAATGGTCTAGTGGTTGAGACTATATATTTTTTTTAAAAGAAATTCTAGTTTGTTTTCCCATTTGACAAGCATCACACGCCTTGTCTTTTTCAAATTTGATTTTTGAAAGTCCAAGGACTAAATCTTTTCTTGAAATGATTTTAAGCAAATCCATATTCACATGGCCAAGCCCTCTATGTCATAGTCATGGGGTTTCACTAAATACGGGAAAACATTTTTCATTTTCCGAATGCAAAGATTTTAAATCAACTATATAGACATTTTCGTGTCTATGGCCAACAAACTTGATTTTGTTACTCTTGATGTCTATAACTAGACAATAAGAGGTTTCAAATATAACTTTGTTGCCTTTGTCACATAGTTGACTAATACTTAGTACATTTGGCTTAAGGCCTTGCACAAGTAATACATGATCAATGGTTGAGAAATCATTACCAACTTTTTCATACCCGATGATTTTATCTTTGTGTTATCTCCAATGGTGATATGTCTGCCATCTCTTAGAGTCAGCTCTTTGAATACACTTCGATCACTGGCCATGTGCTTTGAGTATCCATTTTCAAGGTACCAATAGTTACCTTTTTCCCTAGTGTGGAGACATATCTACATTACACAAGGATATACAATTGCACTCTTAAGTACCCAAAATTTCTTGGGTCCTTTGGGGTTAGTCCTAGAAAATATGGTTCCTTTAAGGACCCATACTTTCTTAAAATTGTAAGGTGCTCTATATTTATAGACATGTTGATGACGCACAATCCTCGGATAATAGTTATTGAAATTTCTAGGATTTCTTAGTTATGCATGTCTATAGTTCCTTGGATAAGTATTCCTAGAGTACATGTTTCTATTGTGAAGATTATGAACATGCATGTCACTTCTAGGAGTTGTATTATAATGATTTTCGAGATGTGTACTTGTATTATAATGAACATACATATTGTTTCTAAGATGTACATGATGGTAATTCCTAAGATGTGCATGTGTAGTGTGCAAGTTATGAGTATACATATTATCTCTAGGATGCACATGATGGTTACTCCTAGGATGTTTATATGCATTTCTTGAATGATTGTTCCTAGTATTTGTATTTCTTAAGTGAGCATACATATATGCATGAGTATTTCTAGGATGCTTACCTCTAGTATATGCTTTAGAATTTACATTTGCATTTTTGGACTTACTAGCATATATTGAGGGAGTACTTTTGATCTTGCTACTGGTCTTGGAAGTAGAGGCTTCATTCACACATGTTGCTTTCATTAATAAGGTCTCTTTTGATTTTTTCTTACCTAATGGAGAATAACCTAACCCAGATTTTCCTCCACTTAACCTTTGGCAAGTTAACACTTATCTAGCTTTTCTTTTCTAAGCATAAGTCTTGATATAGTGCCATTCAATTATATTAGTTTCTTCTTTAAGTTTTCATTTTCATCTTTAAGAAAATCTTGAGAAGAATTATAAAGCATGGAAGATAGTTTTTCTTTTTCTTCATTTAAGCTTTCCATCTCTTTAGAAAGAGATGAGACTTCCTTTTTGAGTGTGGTGTTACTAGAATCAAATTTTTTCAATTCTTCATGCATTTCATTTATAACCTCTATTAATTCTTCACTACTACTAACAATGTTATTATTAGAAAGGGAAGAATTTGATACCTCATTTTCATCGTCAATTGCCATTAAACATAGATTGGAAATCTCCTCGTATCCGACCTCATTGTCCGAGGATTCTTCTTCTTCGTCATCACTCCAAGTGGTTGCAATCATAGCTTTCTTTTTGAAGCTCTTATATAGTTTGCTTGTCGTTGTACAATCGGTCTTGATGTGACCGGGGTTCTTGTAACCATAACACATAAGTGGTTTCCTTTTTGAAGTAGGATCCTTTATGTAAGGTTTCTTGCTCTTCTTCAAGAACCTGTGAAACTTCTTGGTGATTAGAGCCATCTCACCATCTTTTTCACTGCTCTCTACCTCTTCTTTTGTTTATTCCTCTTTGTTGCTCGTAGAGGCTTTGAGAGTAATCACCTTTTTCTTCTTCTCATCATCATTGACAACGGGATTCATTTATTCCATCTCATATGTCAATAGTGATCCGAGAAGTATTTCGACATCAAGTTTGTCGAGATATTTAGCCTCCATGATGGCCATCTTCTTTGCTTTCCAAGTGGATAACAAAGACCTTGAGATTTTTCTTGTTAGTTCAAATTCCTCAATGTTCCTACCAAGAAGATTTAAACCGTTAACAATAGTGGTGAAATGTGAGTGCATTTAAGAAATTGTTTCATTAAGAGACATTTTGAAAGATTCATACTCAGACACTAGCATATAGATTTTTTATTTTTTAACTTCGCCAGTTCCTTTATATATAACTTGCAATTTGTCCCAAATCTCCTTAGCCAAACCATAAGCAGAAATTTTATTATATTCAGAAATATCTAAAGCCCAATGTAAAATACTTGTGGCTCTACTATTTAGAGACATCATTCTACAATCCTCTTCATTGAACTCAGTTTTGAGTTTAGGCATTGTATGATTGATTTCTCTAATAGTTATTTCCTTTGTAGGAATTCTAGGTCATTCCTCAATGACTTTCCATAAATTGTAATCTTGTCCTTCAACAAAGATTTTCATTATATTTTTTCAATAGTTATAGTTGGAGCCATTGAACAAGGGAGGCTTAGTATAGGAATGTCCTTCGAAATAGCTATTAGATGCCATCGGATCAACTCAAGGATTTTAAGCTTAAAATTGAGAACGAAGCTCTGATACCAATTCTAAACCGAGGTTCAAACCAAATAGGGGGTGAATTAGGTTTTTAAAAACTTTTACTAATTACTTACAAGTTTATAAAAATAGTTAAATGCACAAAGCATACAAACAAATAATGTGCTTTAAGTAAAAGAATTTAAGGAAGTGAAAGTGTAAACTCAATTTATAGTGGTTCGACAATATCAAATTCCTTCCGACCCTACATCCATTCTCTTCAATGAACCTCCTTGAAGTAATCCACTAAAACCTTTAGACGCACAACTTCACAGGTGTTGTACAAACCTTACAACCAATCCCTTCCTCACGAAAACTATTCCCCTTCCTCACGGAAGCTAATCCCTTCCTCACAGAAGCTTACAAAGAAGTACTTAATCCTAAATACTCTTAAGAGTTATTGCAATTCTTTCCCCTTTACAATAAATGAGATTTGTTGTAAAATAAATGGTAGAGAGATAACAATAAATGCTTTTACAAATGAACAATATCTCTCTTTCAAGAATAAGCTTGAAGAATGGCTCAACGATAAATTTTTCAAAGCTTTTGAGAATTAATGAGCAAACTTATAAATTGAATGTATTCTCTTTCTTTTTTAAAATGCTCATTGAAGTGGGTTAATATAGCCTTGAATCAATATGGCTGTTAGACACTGACTTAATAGGTTTGGTGCATTAAATGCTCAAGTCTCACATCTCAAACGATCATATTTTCAAATTACAAATCAACTGGGTCCTTGTACCAGTCGACTGGGTCAAATGAGAAACTTCACTTTTAGGCTATTGGGGAGTACTAGTCGACTGGGTCCTAAGCACTAGTCGACTAGGAACTCTCTGTCACAGTTGCCAGTCGATTAGGTTTTTGACATCAGTTGACTGGGACCTTCTACCCTATACCCCCAGTCGACTGGTATATTGAGCCAATCGACTGGGTTGCCCCTTCAACTCAGTTTTTCATGTATTAAAACTGTTTTTGACTTGGAAACATTTGTATTAATAGTTTTGTCAAAATCTTTTGTAAAATGAGCCATAGGTCAAGCTAAGTATTTGAACATGAGAGATTTACAGTTGTTTTCAATGCCTTAATTCCTATTCTATATTTTTGTCTTGTCTTGGCGTCTGAATCTAGTTGAGTTCTTGCATCTTGTTTCTATGCTGAAAGCTTTACCACTTGAACACTTAGATAAAACTGTTAGTACAATTAGAGTAGTGTTTTTTCATTATTAAAATCAAATATGGGTCAACAGTTATAAAGTGGAAGAGTATCCTCTTGGAGATCGCTCAGGGGTAGGGCTTAGACCCGTTCAGTAATGACCTCAGGGTTGAGCTGACTCCCTAGGCACGCAGGGGTTTTGTCCTCAGCAAGGGCTGATGGAAATGGCAGAGTGAAGTCTTGCCTATTGACTTCAGGGGACAACTTCTGAATAGGAGGGGCTACTGGCTTTCTAGGTAGTATTAGATAAGATTGTTCCTCCCACGAACAATGCCAATTCGTTGATGCCTAGAATGGGTTAGGTTTGAATTGGTCACTTCGAGTTTGTCTCTAAAGTCGGTTCCACATCAGTCAAGTCCGAGATATTTGAAAAAGGAAGTAGCTCGAAGTGTTGTACTATGGGGAGGACCCTCCGATATTTAAGTCAACAAATGACCTAGGAAAGGGAAGGGGAGAAAATGGGAGAATATTTTGGGAAAGGTGTAATTAATAGTGCACTTGAAATTATAGGCCCCTTTATATAGAGTCAAGAATCTAATTGGAAAAGATAATGGGTCACTAAAGTGAAATTACCATTTTCCCTCATGGTGATAGGAGCTTCTAGGCCTCAGGTTTCCTCTCTCTTCCAGTAGATGAAATGACTTAATTACCTTTATGGATGACCATATATCATTGTTCTATTGGACGGTGTATTTTAGCCACATCAACATGCATATTCTTTTCCATTTAAAGTGATCTTAATTCATTGAAATCAATATATATATATATATATATATATATATATATATATATATATATATATATATATAAACCCACAAAAGAATTATTATTGTAAAAGAAAACTACAGAACAAAAAGCATGCTTTGATTTTTTAAAGAGTTCTTACCTGCATCATGTTGCCATAACTGAATATTGCGACTTTCTTGTAGAAAGATGAAGAAGGAAACCTCAAGCCTAAGGGTGAGCATGGAAACCGGTGGATCCAACCTAAACCAGTGTAACAGGTTGAGTTAGGTTGGGGTTTTCAAAAGTTGGGTTTGGTTTTGGTTAAGAAATTCTCTAACCCAATAGGTTGGGTTGGGTCACGGGTTAAAATATTTCAACCCGAGCCAAACTGAAAACTCGGTCGTTATATAATTATATATATTTAAAATATACTTAATTTAAGGATTGGTGGATTACATTTATATTTTGGTAAGATAGTTTGGATTGCAATATATATATATACATATATATATACATACATATATATATATATTGTGTGTGTGTGTGTATTTGATGGACCAAATTCATATTTTGATGAATTATTTTGGATTGCAATATATATTTCGTGTTTGTGTGTGTGTGTCTATATATATATATATATATACATTCTTTTTTTATTCCCAAAAAATGCTAGTTTCTATAAAAAAAATTACCAATTAGAATTTAAATATGTGAGCAATATGTTCTTTTTAGTACTTTTAGTTGAAGAAGACTGTTTGTTCTCGTGAAAGTATTTCTTTTGAATTTTCAATATGCTTTTCAAAAGCTTGTTGAATTGATTTGGTTATTTTATGTTCATTCACTTTATGTTTTTTGTATAATGGAACTTGGTTATGGAGATTCTAGGACCAAGTCTATCTTAGTGTTGAAGTTTTGAAGAACTTGATTGATTAAACATTTTTAAAATCTAGTTTTTATTTACTTTTGTATGTTTTGTATTAAATGTTGTTTGAACTTTGTGTGAAGTAATTTAAGGTACTTAATTTGTAAATGATAGCTTGTAATATTTAATAAATTCTTGGATGGATTTGATTATGAGTCTAATGAATGATGAATGATTATAGTAAAAAAAATTACGTAATATATTTGCATTAATTTTTAAATAAAAAAATATTAAACCGATGACCCAAACCAATCTAAACAAATTTGAATGAGTTTGATTGGACTGAAATTGGATGAGCTCATCGAATGAATTAAATTGAGATTTTTTAACCTGATATAATTGGGTTGAATTGATTTTTATAATCAATGCTCATCTCTACTCAAGCTCATGTACTCCTTACTTAAAACAGGTTCAATTTGAATCCGACCCAAGAGAGGCCTAATTCTTCAGCCCATAAAGGCCTATCAGATACTGTTAATGGGCTCAATCACGGTATTTTAATTTTTAAGAGCCTGCCCTGTGTAGCTTTGTGTAATTAAATATATTCGTAGGGGCTCAAGTGAAAATAATAATAATTATACCTCCGCTCAAATTAATTTGCTTCCCATAACGAAGGGCGGAAGACGCCCAAGCAAGAGAGAGAGAAAACGTGAGAACTTTCTTCTTCTCTTGAAAAATATAAATAATAAATAAAATTCTAAAATCAAGAACCGAACTCTTATGTTCTCTCTCTCCTTTTTTCCCCTTTCTGTCTCGCCCCTAGCTCTATGCATTTTGCTAAATACATTAACCGTAAGATTTCTCTCTATGTTAAATCTCTTTAGCTTTACCTTTGACTAATTAATGCGTTTTTGGTTCTAATTATTACTTTCGTTGTGGCGGGAACGGAATTTTTATATTATTGTGGGTGATTTTAGTTTTCGTTTTGATTTGTACTGTGATTTTGATCGAGTTTAATGGTCATTTTCGTGTTTTCCAACATCATTGATATATGCGTTCTGTTTATTAAGTTCGTCTTTTCTACCGATTTGGTTTTCGTTTGTTTTTTTAATCGTCAAAATATGACATCTTAGGGTTTCTTCTTGTTGATTGTGTGACTGTGTTTCCTTCATTTTCTTTTAGGTGTTTTTGGTTGCCGAGATTACTGAGGAGAAGAGAGAAAGAAGTTCAATTTTGAATCTTTGTTTCGGTTTACAAATTACAAGGATAATCAAGAATTAATATTTCACTGAACCCGAGTAAAACGTAACAATTTTAGGGGTTTTTTTTCGGCTTTTGGCTATTGCTGCATTAGTATCTTAAGCGGCATTGTTTATGGCATCATTTTGAATCAAGGGATAACTTTTACTCGATTGTTTAATAATTTCTTGGGTGCGTATTTGGTGGATTTTCTTTTTCTGTATTCTAGCTCTAGGTTTTTATCCAGTAAACATGCATTGCACGTGTTTGATTTAGGTTTCTTGAAGTTATCTATGTTTTTGTGTATTAAAGAATGTTAAATTACCATACATTGATTAATTGTTTGTTGCTTCCTCATTTTGTTCAGCTTTGTGCTCTCTTGCATTGCAAAGAAATGTGAGGTAAGGGAATCAAAATTGTGGATCTACTATATGCTTTTGTCACTAAGGAAGCTAAAGAACTTAAGTGAACTAAGTAAAATACATTTGCATAGCTTTAGATGATTGGTGAATTTGTGTCTTCTTTTCATACTTTTCTTTGAGACTGATGAATGATTGGTTATCTGCCTCTTTATATCAATTAAGAGGCTGTTCTTGGTTTGCATGTCACAGGAAGTGGTTTTTTATCCTAGTAGTGGGTCTTCCTTTAATTTGTGGGCTGTACTCGTTGGTGGTTGTTTCTGAGTTTGAAGAATGCCTCTATTGAAAAGGAAGCCTTTTACTTTAGTGGATCCACCAAAGGATTTGGAGCCTCATGAGCTTGTATACCAAGTTCGGTTCACAAAAGAGATTTTTCGGGATTATCAGTATCCTTTGTTGAAATTTATTTTAATTGTTCTTTGGCTATTATGCTACTCACTTTTTGGTTGTTGAAAAACTAATGAAAAGTTTACATACTTGATTCTAATGTGCATTGTCGGTTTGGTCACAAAGTTATGCTAAATTTGATGGATCTCAGTCGTTCCACGATTTCCATCAAATTCTGTTAAGTGGAGTTTTTGTGTTCTACATTATTAAAATTTTGAAAAGATCCTAAATTGGGTTTCCCTCACTTGTTAGAAACCAAATAGCCTATTATCGTTTGTTTGTTCTGCTTAACATGGACCAGAGAGTATTTGAAGCGGATAGATTTATATCGCACACGAGTTTGGATATGTAAATCTACTGGGAAAACTAACTTGACATATGAAGAGGCTTTGGTCTCAGAAAAACGTGCAACTGAGAAGGTTCAAGAGCTTCCTAAAGAGCTAGTGGCACCTGCACTACATATCATCCAATTTAGTAAGAATTGACTCACCACTATCTGTTTCTTAAATTAATGTTTCTTTTATTTCCCTTTTTTCTACTTGGTTACCAATAGGAGCTCATAACTACCAACAAAATTTTTTCTTTTTCTCTCCATTCAAGTAATTAGTCAATGCAGGGGAACTATATTTTTAGGATGTATAGTTCTTATGAGCTTTTGCATAGAAAATTCATATACTTTGGAGCTATATTTTGATCTTAATCTGGAATATGTACTTGAGCTTTCTTTTCTACATTTTGTCATGTTTCCAAGTTGAAAATATTTTTGTAACATGTGGCTTAAGTGTTGTACCCTTCCTTGGAGTACAGGTGGAAATGTGTTTAAATATTAGATTTGTTAAATGTTGGGTTTTGTTATGGGACTCAATTTATTCAACATAATGCTAACATAAAGTTCAAAAATACGTATAGAATAACGTCTTAGAATTGTGGTAGTGAAAGTTTCATCAACTCTTAGATGTTTAGTATTGGGGTGGATGAAAGTGGTTGGGTTTCTAAGCCGAGTAGAGGGTTGTATGGGGTAGGGTGTGGAAGTGGATTAAGAAAGGTTGGGAGGAGTTTTTTCCTAAAGTGAGTTTTGAAGTTGGTGATGGGGCTAATGTAATGTTCTTCTATGGCATGATGTGTTGTGTGGGGAGTATACTTTTAAATAGATGTTTCCGGATTTGTTTATTTTGGTTAGAGAAAAAGATGTTTTAGTAGCGGTGAGTGCAATTATGTCACCGGATGGTGTTTATTGGGATGTGCCATTTGGGAGGAATGCTCAGGAATGGGAAGTTGATTGCATTGAATCTTTTTATTGCAAGTTGTATTGTGCAAAGGTGTGTTTAGTTGGAGAGGATAAAGTGAAATGGTCCTTGAAAAGCGATGGGCGCTTTGATGTGAGATCATGGTATTTGAATATTTGTGGGGATTCCATGGGTGAGGGCAATGTAGGCTTTCCTTGGAAAGAAATTTGGAAATCGCGTGCTCATACCAAAGTTTTCTTATATGCGTGGGAGGTTTCTTGGGATAGAATTTTGACTATTGACAATCTCCAAAGGCGAGAGAAGATCCTTGTTAACTGTTGCTATCTTTATAATGAAGAGGCCGAGCCCGTCTCCCACCTGCTATTGTGCTGCCCATGGACGAAGCAATTATGGAAAATGGCTTATGTGGTTTTGGGGTTGAGTTGTGCCGTGGCAAGTTCTGTTGGGGGGGAGATTTGTGTGTGGAAAGGGTTTAGAGGTCCCCAAAGATGAGAGGAAAGCTTGGTGTTTATTCCCTCTTTCTATATTTTGGATTGCTTGTTCCAAGAGGAATATGAGGGATTTTGATGGGGTGGAAAAGTCTATAAGTTTGATTAAAGATAAATGGCTTACACCCTTAAATTTTGGTTTAGTGGGCATTCCTTTGTTAATGAGGAAGAGCTCCTAGAGTTTAGATTTGTTGGCTTGTAAATGACTTTGTAGAGTGGGTTAGCACCCCCTTGATGGTTTTATTGTTTTTTTTTTTATATGACTACCTTATTTATAAAAAAAATGTCAGTTCTAAGTACAAGTCCATGTTAAAGCTGGTATCGTTGAGGTGAAGCTCAAAGGATTTTATATCACGTTACTTCAATGAGAGTTTCAAATTTAGAAAAGAAAAAACAATTTCATTTCAATTGCCTAGTTGTTTTGGACCTTTACATTATCAGCGGGGTACAGACTTTGAGATAGGATACGATTTTAACTTGTTCTTGTATAAGCAATTTGTAAGTAGTGATTGCATAACTTATAGCACTAATTTGTTGAGATACTGTTTCAAAAAAAAATCCCACATATTCAATAAGTTAATAAAGAAAATCAAATATACCATTATAATTTCAAGCATATCACTCATCTATTAAAAATCTAATGAATAATGAAAATGTCTAAAATGACTTCATTTATCAATCTAATTGATAAATTAAGTGCCTGTCTCTCTAAACTCGCATGTTGGAATGTGTTTTGGAATATTCTAGTTTTGTGCATTGTAAAGTTCCATTATGAAATCAATTAATATATGGGATGGGTCACTGTGTATGCACTTGTTATGTATTTCAGCTTTCCCGTGGTTATGGTTGCATGCCTGCATCCTTTACTTGCAGACTACTGTCTCTAAGCTGGATAAAGCGAGTTACTTTAGGCAATAGAATTATTAAGACTGGCAGTATTTATGGGGTAAAAATTAAGTAGCCTGCCAAGTCGAATGAGTTAGGAATTAGGAGCATGAAAACTTAATGAAGATACTTAATTTTTAACTAATAAATACAAAGATATGAGTCATAGTTGGAGTTAATTTTTAATTATTTAGCTCCAAATGGTTTTATGAGTCCTTGTTGGAGAACCAAAAATCTATTAATTGTTTTATGGACACTGGAAGTTAAAATACAAAGATATTAATGGAGAAGTGAAACTGGAAGAAATGTTCTCTTGTTCATTTTTTGTTTGGATTCCCTTGTGTTGTGTTTTTACTTTTATTCGAGAAATCTGATGAGAATTCTTATCTGCCTATCTTGTTTCTTTTGTTAGCTCTATGCTAGATTTGGTGTTAGAGTATGTCAAATTTGTTTGACAGTGATAGTCAGGCTATTTGCTTCATAAAGCAATAGGGCATTGGTGAGGTAGTATCTTTCTGTGAGGTGAAGTAATACTTGACCAGGAAAAATGTTTCACTTCCCTGATCTGGAGTTAAATAGACCCTAAAATGTGATTATTCACCTGCTGCTGTAACCCTGCATAAGTAGTATCTATTCTGATGAGCACTTGGAGTTGAGAATGTAAATGATGTGACTGCCAAAAGTTTTGTGTTTGTCACCGCCTTTTTAGCTCAAGTAGTAAATCATTTAAAAATTTAAAAAAAAGAGAAGAAAAACGATATCGTTACTGTCACAGTAAAGGATGACAGACATCTTAAATTAGACATCAAGAATGTGTTATAGAATGAGATTTTGTCTTTTACTGTACAATTAACAATTTCAGATGTCCTGAATTCCTTTTATATGTTAGTCCTCCAGGGTATGAGTAACACCCTATGGTACTGGCGTTGCAGTAACTAATTTAAGACTTGTCAGTTTATCAGTGCTAAAAATATTCCTGAATCTGGGAGTTGATGTTAATACCTGTTAATCCTCCAGGGTGTGAGTAACACCCTATGACTGGGGAAAAGTTTTAGAATACTGTTGGAGCAGAAAGAATACCTGTTAGACATGAAGTTCTATACAATTTCTTCACTAACTTCTTTTTCCTTTTCCGCTTTTGGCAGGTCTGCTTTCATTGAAAGATCTTGCTGACACAATAGCTTCGAAGTTGCAGGAGTGTCTATTTGTTGGTGCTGAATTGTCTGGAAGAAAGGATGGGGATTTTTATCCATGCAAAATAATAAAAGTTCTGGAGGAGGGTGCTAAGAAACCTCGATATGAGGTAGGGTGGTTTGACCGAGATAAGAAAATATCTGAAAAGGCAGTATTACTTGGGAAAGATCTGATGTGGAAGAAGTTTCCTTTTAGTAGAAATGTTTTGAAGTCTTTCATTCGGGAATCTACAAGCCGAAGTATTCCTTGGGTGCTTCATGAAAAACTGGCCCGGAAGCATGGAATTTCAACTGATCTTCCAGAGGAGTTACGAAGCAAATTTTTCTTCCAAGATGGACAACTGGTCTGCAGAAAGAAAAGAAAGAAAAATGAGGAAGATAGGAAGAATATCATGGTAAATTATACAGGCTCAATTTGCTTTGCTCATGGATGAAATATATGATATTATGTTTTGCTTCGTATTTATATGTACAGGAATTAAAAGAAGAATCTGGAAATTGCAAAAGGAAGACACTAGAAAATAACAGATTTGAAGGCTCAATAGCGGAGGATATGGAGAAAGGTAGGTTCAAGGATCAAGCTATGTATGTGTGGTTTAAAGGTAGTTTGCCTTTTCTTTCATCTTGCAGGAGTTGTTTACATTCTTGTCTTGCAAATTGCCATATTTCTACTTTCCATTTTTTTCCCTGGCCTGGTGGGAAGGGGTTTGTTGTTTTAGGCTATGGTGTTTTCTGTGGTCAGGTGCTACTTAAATTTCCAGTTGATCTGATTCTTGTTGCTGTTTTGAACTTTCAGAAGCTAATCAGCCGGAGGAAGAACCAATCAAATATCCAATTGATGACCTACTGGTGAAGCCAGGTCCCGATGATCCGGTTTTTACTGACCGACCTTCTCCTTCAAGGGACTTCAATGTTCCAATGGATTGTGTCAGTGATCTTCTAATGGTTTGGGATTTTTGTTCTTCATTTAGTAGGCTGCTGCACTTGTGGCCATTCTCTCTTGGAGATTTTGAAAATGCTATCTGCCACAAGGACAGTAATTTGGTCCTCATTGCGGAATTGCATGCATCTCTTTTTCAGTCACTCATAAATGACAATGGTGACTATTTTTTGGCTGTAAAGAAAAGAAATCGAAAGTTAAAGGTCATAGATCCCTCTTCGTACTGCATTATTTTTTTGTCAGAAATTATTTTCCTTCTCAGCTTGGAACTTTGTTGTCTGACTCTTCCAGGGATTTACCTTGCTTCTCCTTATTATAGTCCTTGATGCTGATTTGTACTCATTTTGCATTTCAGATTACATTAATCAACTGGACTGAGTATTTATGTGATTTCTTGGAAATGATCAACATTCCTGAATTATACTCTCATATCACAACTATTAAGCGGGGGCATTATGGCCTTCTGGATCTCAATGTTAAATTGGAAATCTTGCGAGAATTAGTTAATCGGGCACTTGAATCGGATGTTGTTAGAGAGAAACTGGATGAGCATATTGAACAGCTGCAGGAACTTGGAGCCACTAGAAGGGGGGAAGCATTGGAGGAAGGTAGAAAGAAAAGAGAATTGAAGGATCGCTTGAAGGCTGAGGCTGGTGCCAATGGAGTTATGGAAGGGCATAGTTTAGAAGGCACAGGAAGCAAGATGCATGCAACAGCGAGTGATAATCATCGTAGAGAGAGTGGAGGCATTGCAGGGAAGAACAATGGGGTTGTCATTTCTTGTCAACAGACTGATCCAGCGGAAAAAAAGTGTGTTTTATTATAGATTTTAGTAAAAATATATTGATTATAAGTTCTACTTGATTTTAAGCTTATTATGAACTTTTAACAGTGAGAACAAGCTCTTGGCCAATGGATTGAAGAAAATGAACAAGAAGCAGAATACAGATGTGAAAATCCAAGCAGAAAATGTGAAAGATCTATCTGGGAAGAAGGCAGTGCAACAGTTAACAGATGATAAAAAGGAAGCAGTAGAAAAGAGGAGTAAAGAACAGAGGGTTTGATCCATCTTCTTATACTATCTTATATAACGTGCTTGTGTGTGTATTTCCATGCGTGTGTGTGTGCATGTGCTGCATTTGATTTTCTCATGATATTTCACGAACCACAGAAAGAATATTTTGAGCGAGAGATGGAGAAACGAGTTATACGCACTAACTCCTTGGGTAAAGACAGACATTACAATAGGTATTGGTGGTTCCGGCGTGACGGGAGGATATTTGTTGAGAGCTCTGACTTCAATCAGTGGGGCTATTATAGTTCTAAGGAAGAGGTATCATCACTGAATAACTTCCATTATAGCATTTTCTTCATGATATTGTAAATTTAACGCGACCTTTTTTTTTCTGTTCAGCTTGATGCATTGATGGGTTCACTGAATTGCAAGGGAGAGAGAGAGAGGGCACTACAGAAGCAACTGGAAAAATTCTATGACAAAACATGGTGAGTTCATCTTTGTTCTTAAACAGCAAACCAAAATCCGTCTTAAGCAATGTTTTTGGAGGCGCTCTTGAGCTGTGCCTCAATGCGAGGCGAGGCCAAAATGCCTCAGGGCACCTCTAATTATATGTGGGGCTTGTGACGAAAACCCTTTTGTGAAAAAGTGTATGCCTTTCTCTATGGTGTGTGCCTTTTGTGTTTTTTTTAGCTGGGCATGCGGCCTACTGGTAAATGGTAATATGATTTTGTGGTGGGATCACACTACATAGAGAATGAAAGAGCAAAGAGAAAGGTGAAGTCCTTTCCTTTTTATTACTGTTGAAGAGAAAAGACACATGGATTAGTGCCTCAGGGCACCTCTAATTATATGTGGGGCTTGTGACGAAAACCCTTTTGTGAAAAAGCGTATGCCTTTCTCTATGGTGTGCGCCTTTTGTGTTTTTTTTTAGCTGGGCATGCGGCCTACTGGTAAATGGTAATATGATTTTGTGGTGGGATCACACTATATAGAAATGAAAGAGCAAAGAGAAAGGTGAAGTCCTTTCCTTTTTTTTACTGTTGAAGAGAAAAGACACATGGATTAGTAGTTGATTGTAGTCTTTTGGTTTGCATATATGGGTTAGATATTTTAATTAATTAAAATTCAAAATTGTTTTAACACTACTACTTTTGATTTTCTATACAATGCAAGCAATACTTTTTAATGTTTGAAACTTAATTTACATACTATAATGATTTTCAATTTAAAGTTTAATACTTTAATAAAAATTAATAATACCAAAAATAATTAGATTGTTTTAAATGTAACCAACATCACTTTATATATTGATTTATTTTCTTCATTAAAAAGTATTTATATATCTTTTTCTAAATTTTAAAAACACTCTTTTAAAAATTCGGTCTTATCTGTTGTTTTATGAATTCTGATTTTTTTATTAATTTTTATTGTAATTATATTTTAAATATTTATAAGCCTTGTCCTATGTCTGTCTCTAAAAACATTGATCTTAAAACATCTGAAGACACAACATAGAGAACCTGAATTTGGCCAAGATAGTTTAGAAAGAAAAAAAATCTAATGCCACAATTGAAAGGCCAAAAGAAGAGAAGAAATTTTTAAATGAACACTTCAAATATTGTCACATTATGCAACTTTAGATGATGTGGGATTATCTGTCGACCTATTGTATCATTTTCTGTCAATTTCTTAAATTGGTCGAGTGGTTTCTGTCACATTTATGTTTTTTCTTTGTAATATTCCATTATCATTTAGGTCTAACCAGATTATTTTCTCACGAATTTTCACAGCTCGGAACTCCGAAAGAGATCAAAGGAGTTGGCTCACAAGATTGCGGAGGAGGAAGCTGTGCTTAGAAGATCTTCTAGGGTACGGGCGCCACCTAGGGAAAATCCTGCCAATGCCTTCCTCAGATATGTTAACAAGTGGAAGGAAGATTAATTTTGTTAGATTTTGGTATGGGAGGCTATAGATTCCATCTAATTTTAGATTTAAGTGCTGAACTCGAAATGCTGTACGAGAGAATAGGAAATTTTTGCAATTGGCTTAAGCGCCTGTCTTTTCAGTGGGAATTTGAGGGAGTGGAAATAGGAGCAGGGCCATTGGGATGGAGCAGTTTTTAATCCATTCCTCTGATCACCGTCATTTTTTTTTTTTTTGTAATTGACTATGTTCGGGATTCCTAATTATTTTACCTAGTAAATTACACAATGCTAGTACCCGAACACCGAAAAAAAAATTGCCAGATTATTTATTTTTGTCTTCCAACACCTCCTGCTAGAAGCTACTATTAACAATCCCATCATTTTGACCTGTTACTTTCAAAATCAATGCGAACACCAATAGGATACTGCTGAAGGTCGATCTAAGTGAGAGCTTTTGGATTGGAGAATTTTTTTTGTATTGAAAGTACACGTGCTCTTGTAAAAAAAAGTTTCCATCAGTTTTTGTATTTCGAGGAGAATTCTCTAATGGTTAAGTCCACAAACATTCTTTGAGGTAAATAAAGAAAGTATGTGGAGTTAAGAGGATATTTGGCCGGAGGAGGGTGTTGGATTAGTTCCTTTGTTCTTCGGATGTTTTCTTCTTGTACTTAAGATTTTTTTTGGTTTTTATCTCTTTTGGAAGTGTATGACTATGTTTGAGTCCATCCTTTTTCTTTATCTAGTTTTCTCATGCATGCTTTCGCTCTTTTGTTTACTTGCCTCCTCAAGTGTGGAAATCCCTTTATGAGTTGATATCCTCCTTGTCTGACTCTTCGAAGTGCATGATTGTACAGACGAGACGTCTTCCCCTCAAGCCTCACAAAAGATGGTCTTTTGTACATGAGAGATGACTTCTTCTTAAGTCGTCACATCATTGTATCAAGAGGCATAGTTATATGTACATTACCGCAGTCAATTTGGGTCACTTCGTCGTTTGGGAGTTGTTAATTGGCCACGTGTTCTGTTTTTACTAGATCGTATCATTTTGGTCACATAAGATGCTCTCCACTCCCCAAGGGATCTAAGGAGATTCCTTGAGAGAGTAGTTCTCCTTTGTCACTCTTCGTGGATCGGGGCTCGAACTTCGGCTGGGAGCTCTACTTTAAGGTGGTTTGTACGTCCAGTATTTTCACATGGTTGAGGTCATAACTCTGAGTTGATCCGAAGCGAGATTGAATTGTTGTACAAGTCTTGACCCTTGACTTTGGTTGGTAATGGTTTGGATCCTGGTCGTCAGACCAAGTATTCTTGTGATCATGTCGATATGCTTTGACATCGGTCTTTCCTTCTCCTGAAATTTTTTATCAGTCCTAGCCTCAGACTACACCTTGGTGGAAGCGGGGTCGGGGCCATGGTTCTTCTTTCGCTTGAGTGAATTATGAGGCTCAAGGTCGTAGTTCTACTTTGGTAGGAATTATAGGGCCGGAGTCACTACTCCATTAGGCAGGATGAGGTACGATATCTCCACGAGTTGGAAGGGGATAGTTTGTTGTAATCTTTCTTTTGGGGGTTTTTTTATACTATGGCTTAGATCCTATGTTGGTAAAGGCGTAACTAGAGTTGTAGTTCCTCTCTTACTTGAGTGAACTGTAAGGCTTAGGAGTCGTAGTTCTGCTTCGGTGGGAACTGTCTGGCTGAAGTCACTCTCTATGGTAGCGAGAATCGTGGGCTGAAAATCTTCAAACCCTTTCAGCAATTCCTGTTGGATTGGAGTGGAATTGTGTGATTGAAGTCTTGATTCCTCTCATGTCTTGATAGAACTACGTAGCTGCAGAGGCCTTAGTTCCATGTAGGTGGGAATCGAGCGACTGAAGCTAAAACTCCACTCTTGTAGGAATTGTTGGTTATAATCAACTCTTGAAGAGGAACAATGTGACTAAAGTCGTAATTCCCATTGAATGGAGAGGAACTGTTACGCATGGTTGAAGTCGCTATCTTTGTTTGGTTAGGGATCGTTGGATTAAAGTCATTATTCTTGACTGATCCAAGGTGGGATTGTATGGTTGTGAGAGCCTTTAACCCCAACTTCGGTTGAGATCTTGTCGGTTTAAGTCTATCTTCCCATTGATCCAACGTAGAGTGGGGTAACTACAGAAGCTGTAATTCCACACTGCTGAGATTTGGGTGATTGAAACTGTACTTTTGTAACACCCGTGTTCTTAAAGTATGGGTAAAGAAATAATTTGATAAATATGATATGAAATTAAAATAAAATAATATATACGTGATGGGGTGGATACAAATAAAAAGAAAAGAAAAGAAAAGAAAAGAAACATCCAGACGTGGAGGGATAAGAAGGATAAAAAAAGAGAAAAAATAAATAAAAGGAAAAAGATAAAAAAACAACAACACATTTAGACAGCTCTTGAATTTCGTGGTTGCCAAATTGGGGGGGGGGGGGGGGGGGGGGAGGGAGAGAGTTATGCTGAGACTTCAACTTTTACATGTATGTATATATATATATATATATATATACAACGGGACCAATATAGAGTAAGGTAACTACAGAAGCTGTAATTCCACACAAACATTTTGCTTTACTTTAATTTTTTTTTAGCAAATCTTTGGTTTTCTTATTGTTTTAATACAAACTACTATATTTCTTTAAACACTTGGGAACTGAAAGAAAAGTTGAAAGAGTAAAATTTTGAAGGGGTTTACAGGAGAATTTTGCAGAGAGTCACGAAAAGCTCTTAGAAAAACAAAAGGTAATAATGTGAATTTTATTTTTGAAATTTAGCATAGATGAAATTTCTCGGAATTCAAAGTGGGAATTTTCAAAGGGTGTGATTTATGGAAGAACTGAAGAAAAAAAATTAGAAATTTTAATATAAATATTATGTCAGGTGTTGACGATCAACAACTGGGAGAAATTGCTGAGAGGAGCAGGTAAGGCAAGGAGGTGATCAACGGATAGCTTTAAGTGCTTCGTGGTGAGTTAGATTTACTTTAAATAATCAAGATAAATATGAAATATCTAGTGATAATATTAAAATAAATTATTAACTTATGCTTTGGTGATAGATGAAAGTTGGTTGATAGGTGTGATAGGAATAGTGGATGTGTAGAGAATTCTTTTATGAGAAATAATATTGTTGGAATAATGAGTCGATTTAATAATAAAAACGATAAGTGAAATTCTTGATGAGCTATGGTTGATGATTTGATATGATTTATGAGGAGGGGAAATTTAGTGGATCTTGACAAGTTATGATTAATGATTTGATGTGATTTATAAGGAGAGAAATTTAGTGAAATTTTTCAAATAATATTTTGAGAATAATCAGGATAGCTAATTTAAATATTTGAATTCATGTTTGTTTTTATATTATTGTTCATATGCAAATTTCATATAATTGTTCATATGCATATGTATGAAATAAAAGAATCAGGAGGGGGCCGATCTAATTGAAAAACCGTGACAGCTGATATATGCTAGAAATAAAGGAAAACTGTGACATCCGATATATTATGCAAATAAATGAAAATCGTGACAGCCGGTATATGTTGGAAATAAATGAAAACCGTGACAGCTGGTATATGTTGGAAATGAAAGAACTGGAAGGAGGTCAGTCTAAGATAAAAACATGTCGACATGTGGGAAGACGTTCCCTAATAATAATTCATGCATTGCATATGTTTTAAATATTGATTGTATTACTAAAATACTGAAGTGTTGTTTGTTATTGTGTATTTATTTATATATGAATGAGTCTCACAGAGAGACAGTTATGGTAAGAAATAAACATATAAGTATCATATGATAAGAACCATCTAAATGGTAGACTTTATGATGTGAACCTCATTACGTGGTAATTATGAGATAATTGATGGTCTTAAGGTGAATAAATATATAAGAAGAAGAGATTGATAGAAAATGAGACTTATAATATGTGTAGTGATAGTAGAATGCTATTATCAAGTTATATGAGATATCAATGATTAAATTTTAAAAGAATATTTATACAAATTGAATAATTCTAGTAAATTTAATTCACTGAGCTTGTGAAACTCATCCCTCATTGTGCAATGATTTCAGGTAGCAGGCATGACAAATAGTTTGGTGAGTTGAGATTCAGATGAAATCGTTATCTATAAGCCACGTACGTGTCCACATCCTCAGACTAATGAGAAAATAAAATAAAAATTTATTTGTAAATATTCATGCATTTTACGTTGTATATAATGTTTAAGTCAAGATCAGAATGATGTATCTCCCCTGTTGAGGGTTGAGGAATAATGTAAAAAAATTTGTTGGCGTTATTTTCTTGTTGCATATATGTGTCGTGTGGGGATTTTTAAAATGTGACAGCACCGTCTCGGGGGTGGTCAACCCAGGATGGGTCGTTACAATTTTGGTATCAAAGCATTAGGTTTTATGATTTTGTAGACTACAGAAAAAAGTAAGAAAGTGGAAGATTTAAAAAAATTATATTTTAATAGTATGAGGATGACACGTGGACATGCTAGAGCTTGAGTTAGAGTTGTTGATTTGAGTGGGCGTGGTAGGCTCCCAATATTTTGACAAGTCGAGATTGAGTCTGAATCTGTGGTTCCTATAAGGGAACGTGTTGACAGTATAATTGATATTAGTAAAGGTATGAGAGAATCTGAAGTTAAAAGAGATCAGCTAAAATAAGCCCTTACAAATGCTCTTGAGAAAATGAATGTAACAGATGATAGTGTTGAGAGCCTATAGCATAGACTTGATGAACAGGCTAGGGCAGTCCCCGAGGTTGTTGTAAATCCAGTACTGATAAATGTTAAATAAGGGAAAAGTGAGTTTATGCACGAGATGTAGAGAGATTGTTTTGTTAGATATATTAAGTTGAATGCCTTATTGTTTAAAGAGTCTATGAATCCTTTAAAGCCTGAGTTTGGGTGAAACATGTAGAGAGATTATTTAGTACTTTACCAGTAACTAGCAGGCAGAGAGTCATCTTTGCTTCAGTTGAGTTAGAAGGAGAGGCTTTGGAATGATGAGAGGATACTCTTCCCAAGGTAAGTGCATATGTTGATAGACCCTTTAACCTGGAACAGGTTTAAGGAGGTTTTCCTTGATAAATACTTTCTTTATACCTTTATAGCCCAACTAGATAGAGATTTTATTTGAGGAAAATGTATTGACTATGAATCAGTATGATAAGAGATTTGTGGCTTTGTTGACGTTTGTATTGGAAATGGTAGACCTAGAGGAGAAGAAGTGTAAAAGGTTCATAGATGAACTATGTTTTAATATTTGATCAAAATTATCTTACATAAGGCATAAGAATTATGTCAGGTTGATGGATATAACACTTCAGGTTGAGAAAGATGTGATGGAATTTAGAGGAAGGAGGAATTAGCAGAAGAAGTGTAGATTTGAGGAACCCAGAGGTGATACCAGTATGAGTGTGTAGGGTGGGAGACCACCCAGAGGAGGCGTTCCTTGTCACAGGGAACTGAAGTACAGAGTTAGAGGCAAGCAGGATCTGTTACTTTTGTAGCTTAGAATACTATCGGTGGGACCCTTAGAATTGGGAGAAAGGTTATGGGAACTGGGAGTCATGGCAGAGGAAGTAAGTATGCCACCAACGGGAAGTGGTAATCTGATATATGACCGAGAAACAGAAGTTTGTTATAAATGTAATCAGATAAGATATTTATCTTACAATTGCCCTAATTTGAAGTGCTTTGTATATGGAAAATGTGGACATATCAATGTTGGTTGATATTAGTGCAACCCATTCTTCTGCATCCAGTATTCATATGAAGTCTGTTGAAGTATATATTAGTACTTTGATGCATAATGTTATTGTTGAAGTCCCCACTAGAGATAGAGTGATAATCATAAATGTTTATAAGGGTTGTATGATTCGTATCAGTGATAGAGAGTTTGAAGTTGATTTGTTTTATTTAAATATGGTTTACTGTTTTAAGGAAAATGTACTGTTTAGGATACCGGACAGAAGGAGTTAAATTTTCAGAGAAAAACTCAAGATACTTGCAAATTGTCTTATTTTTGCTTTGACTACTAGTAGATGGTTGAAGAAGAGTTGTGAGGAGTATTTGACATACATAATGGATTCTAAAAAGGAAAATAGGAAGTTAGAAGAAATCTTAGTAATGACAGATTTTTCTGATGTATTTCTTGATGAGTTGTATAGGTTACCTCCCTGTAGAGAGATTAAATTATCTATTGATGTGATACCATGTTAATCACATATATCTAATTGTACCCTACAGAGTGACACCCACTGGGTTAAGAGAGTTGAAAGTTCAAGAAGTGTTAGAATAACAATTTATTCGATTTAATGTGTCACCATGAGGAGCCCACTTAGTTGTTGTGAAAAAAAAAAAAGATGGAACGATGAGATTGTGTATAGACTACAGATAATTGAATAAGCTAACCATTAAGAACAAATATCTTTTACGGATAGATTATTTATTTGAGAAGTTATATGGAGCAAGAGTATTTGCAAAAATAGACCTGAGATTAGGTTATCATCAATTAAGGATAGAGAAGGGAGACATGCCTAAGACTGCTTTTAGGACATGTTATGGTCATAAGCTTCTTGTGATGTCATTTGGATCGACTAATGTTCCAGAAACATTACGAACTTGATGAATAGAGTATTTAAACTATATCTTAACAAGTTTATGGTTGTATTTGACATTCTAATATATTCTAAGAAGGAAGAACAACACGTGAAACATTAGACAATGTGTTGGAGATTCCGAGGAGAGACATATTATATGCAAAGTTCTCTAAGTGTGAGTGTTGGCTGAATGAAATAACTTTCTTGGAATATGTAATATCTGGAGATGGTATAATAGTTGATCCACAAAAGGTAGAGGCAATGTTGAGTTGGGAGAGACCAACTAATGTAACTAAGATTAGAATCTTCTTGGGGTTAGCTGGTTATTATAGAAAATTCTTTTAGAATTTTTCTATTATTATGGTACTGTTGACTAGATTGACTAGGAAAGAGGTGAGATTTGTATGGTGCGGGAAGTGTGTGAAAAGTTTCTAATTACTAAAAGAGAAATTGACTACAACTTTAGTATTGGTGTTTGCTTCTGGTGATGAAGGATTTGTAGTGTATAGTGATGCATCCCACAAAGAGTTGGGATATGTGTTGATGCAACATAAGAAGGTAATGGCATATGCTTCTAAGCAATTGAGGAATCATGAGAGAAATTACCCTACCCATGACTTAGAGTTGACTGCCATTGTGTTTACTTTAAAGATTGGAGACATCATTTGTATGGAGCCTCATGTGAGAAATTCATTTATCATAAAAGTTTGGCATACTTACCTATCCAGAGAGAGTTGAATTTGAGGCAAAGATGGTGGATGGAGTTGATTAGTGACTATGATGGTACAATTCACTATCATCTAGAAAAAGGGTGAAGGTGGTAGCTGATGCATTGAGTAGAAAATCTATAAGAAGATTGTCTGCTATTGAAAGTCATGATGTGTAATTGATGAGATTTAGAGAGATAAGAATGAAGTTGAAGATCAGTGATAGAGGATCATTGTTAACAAATATGGTTATACAATCATCCATAGTAAAATGCTTGTTAGAGATAAAGAGAGAGAAAAGATTAAGCATTGAGTGCTTACTATAAAGCAATATGAGTTCAAATTTTGAAATGAGAGTATTTTGGTATTGGAACATAGGATTTGTGTTCCCAATGACGCGGAGTTGAGAAAGAAGATATTGAGAGAGGTACAAGATGATGTATATTCGATGCACTCGAGTAACAATAAGATGTATAGAGGATTGAAACAAAACTTCCGGCGGTCAAGATTGATGAGGGATATAGTTGAATATATTTCTAGATGTTCGGTTTATCCGTAAGTGAAATTAGAGAATAAACATCTGAGAGGCTTATTACAGCCTCTTCCTGTGCTCAAATGACCATAAAAAAATATGAGCTTAGATTTTTTTTCTAGATTTTTCCATACCCAGACAAGTCACGATACAGTGTAAATGATAGTAGATATAAGTCATCTCAATTTCTTCTAGCTAAAACAAACTTGAGTCCTAAAAAGTTGGCTAAACTGTATGTAGTTAAGATTGTGAGGTTGTATGGGATACTATTAAACATAGTGTCAAATAGAGATGCTAGAGTTACATCTTGGTTTTGGAGAAGCTTTCAAAAATTCACAGGTATGTAGTTACAATTTAATATTGCTTTTCATCCTCAACAGATGGGTAGAAGGTGAAGACCTCCAGTATGTTGGGAAGAAGTGGGAGAGAGAAATATATTTGGTCCATCAATTATTGAGTTAACAACTGAAAGGATCAAACTGGTTAGAGAGAACCGTAAAGTAGCACTGAGTAGACCGAATAGCTACGCTGATAATAGAAAAAGATCTCTTGAATTTCAAGTAGATGATTGGGTGTAATTAAAATATCTCCATGAAAAAGTGTGTTGATGATCAAAAAGAAAGGAAAGTTGAGTCTGAGGTAAGTGGGACCCTATGAGGTTATTGAGAAAGCTGGGTGATAAGTGCTTAAATATTCATATTTAAGCCCCTTAATTTACAGTTGTTAGGCTCTTTGTTTACATATTTCAGTATATTCTACTTCATTTTTGTGTTTTCTATGTTTTTTTTATAGGTTTTTGAAGAAAATATAGCATTTTGGAGCTCTAAGGAAGAAAACTGAAGATTTGGAACCAGATAGGTGCGATCGAGCACACAGAAGAGTGCGATCTAGCGCAAAAGCGCCCACGCCAGGATCAAGCATAGCCTGCGCTCGCGCGCGCAGATGCACTCGAGTGCAATAGTGTGCGATCGAGCGCACACGTATAGTAAACTGGCAGAACCTGTTTTGGAAATAATGGTTCGGGACTTATTTTGGAAATTAGGGTTTTAAAGTGTCCTTAGAACCCTTTAAATAGACTTGTAAAACACAGAAACAATATCCCCCATTTAGTTTAGTTTTTGTTCAGGGAGGCCGGAGGCCGGACGAGCCCGGAGAAGAGATTGTGGAGATGAATTGACAACTCTTCTCCATAGTGTTTTCGGGTTTCTTTTTTCCTTTGTTATTTTACTTTATGATGTTGTTTAGCATCACAACTATGTGTAACTAAACCGTAGTAAGGGCTTAGTTGAAGCCCTAATTATGTTTAACCAATAATTCAGTATTGGCGCCTTTGCAATATTTATGCTGTGATTCTTGATTTGATAAATGCCTGTTTTTATTTAAATTCCTCATATGTGTGTGTCTGCTCAACGTATGCATGTGGTATGATTTAGTTAGTTAAATCAATTTGGATGATCGAGTCCTGGGTTTAACAATAGTAACAAAAGATATCTTATCTGGATTCTTGGGTTAATCAACATGGGAAACCAGGAGCGAACCAAGCCCTAGGTCTCGTGTGGTTGTCGATTTCCACAGACCTTATGCTCTCTTAAGGAACAACTCAGTGTACACCATGCTGAATCCCTTAAGAGAGAAAAAAGTTAGAGTATACACCATACCTAACTCGTTACATAGGAAAATCAATAGCCTAAGGAGTGGACCAAGCCCTTAGGCTGACAACCAGCAGGTATTCATAGCATGAGTAGAGCATTGGCATATTGTTTTGTTGGGGTAGCATGATTAGTGGTGGATATCAAGTCTTTACACCTTTATCATTATTATTTAATTCAAACTCAATATTTATTTCAATTGTTTTATTTTGCGAAACTAATTCTAAATCGAAATTCACCAATCCCTATGGAGATGATCTCGCATTTGCACACTATGCTACTATTGACCTTGTGCACTTGCAAGTAAAACTGTACGATTATTTGCTTATTAATTTAGGTATATAAACGAACAACAAGTTTTTGGTGCCGTTGCCGAGGATTGCACTAAATTTCTTTTCAGAATTCTTTTCGTTAATTTTATTATTTTGTTCTGTTTTATTATTTTATTCTGCTTCATCCAATCTAATTTATTCTCTCAATTTTTTGTTTTTCTTATTTTGTTCTATTTTCTGTTCTAATTTTTTTTTTCTTATGTTTTTCTGTTTCAGGTGTGCATCAGTGCTGTTTCTGGACACATTGCGATCGAGTGCAAGCTGAGGTGCGATCGAGAGCAGCAGTGCGATCGAGCGCTGTTCTTGGTGTGCTCGAGCGCAAAACGTCCAGAAACTACCCAAACTGCAGCACTGAAGCTACTGCACTGAAGCATTTGAGCTAATTCATGCAAGGTCTTTGGTCCAGGAACCAAAACATCTTTCCACTCGAGGTGAGCTTAATCGTGGATCTTCGAATTAGATGGCTGCTATGGAAAGAAAGCTAGACATGATCGTAAAAGCCATGGCTGCTAAGAGTAACTTACCTAGTCCATATGCTACACAACGCTAGGTATGTGCTATATGCTCTCATTTTGATCATAATACTTATACTTATCCTCTGCATTCAATTGCAGATCAAGAGCAAGCAAATTATGTGGGACCGAACAATGCATATGCAAATACCTACAATCCTTGATGGCAGAACCACCCCAACTTCTCATGGAGCGACAATTGCAATGCCTTGAACCTTCAAGGGCAACAAAGGAACTTCCAACCAGTAACCCAACCAGTTCCAGAATCAAGGAAAAGTGACCTAGAGAGTCTTGTGATGCAACTGGCAATTCAACAACAACAGTTGATGACTTCACAAGATTAGTTCATGGCAGAAACAAGAAAATTTCGGACTGAGCTAAGACAAATCACTGCAAAACATGAGCAAGCAATTCAAAAGCTGGAAGTACAAGTGGGGAAATTGGCTAAGGAGCTAAGTGAAAGAAAGCAAGGTGAACTCCCATCCCACACACTACCTAATCCAAAAGGATATCAACAACTGAATGCTGTGACAACTCTATGAAATGGTAAGATCAGAGAAGCTGATGAGCCTGCACAAGCGTCCACATCAAAGATAAGTGAGATGGAGAAGGTAAATGGTGAGAAGGTTGAATTCATAATATTTGATGGATTAAAATTACCTCAATATGATATGAAAAGATTTAATATATGCATGACGTCAAATGTTGTTGAGGAAGTTTTTCAGGTCCATCACCTTAATCCATTTGAGTCCACCCTCACCCATGGTTTCACAAGATTAGATATTGAGCCAAAATCCGCAGAAGTTACTGATAACATCCTTGAGGCCTCTCCAAAGCAGCCAAGCACCAAATTTGGCATTGAAGCAGTTACCGGTGCACTCAACTTATGCTTTTCTAGGAGAGAATAAGAGCGTCTGGCTGAAGACGTAAAACTTAGCGCTTATTGGAGGCAACCCACAGCAGTCTGGCTGAAGACTTAAAACTTAGCACTCATGGGAGGCATCCCACAGCTTATCCTTTTATTTTTATTGTTTTTCATATTTATTGTTATTTACTTACTTTTAGTACTTCTTGTTTTCCCGTATTACGTCACTTTTTTCTTTTTGAGGGACAATGTGTGCATCCATTCAAGTTTGGGGGTGTGCTATGAGCCATGCTGGCCCAGCTAGTTCTCCATCTCCCAGGTAAGATCTTTCCATGTTATTCACACAATAGGGACAATGTGTAATTTAAGTTTGGGGGTATGGGAGACATAATCACACACTTTGTCCCAATTTTTTTTTATAGTATTTTTTAAAAGATAAATGCATGTTCATATTGTTTTGAAAATTTTGGTTGATTTAAAACAAATACTATTATAAAACTTCATCAGTAAGCTTAAAATCTAGAACACATAGTCTAAATAATAAATTTTTAAAAGTCTAAATTACCTACCTCAAGGCATTTAAGAATTCACAAGTTTGATCTAAATCTAACACGAGCACATTAGCATATAATGGTGTGAGGTATGATGTATAATTTTTATATATATGTTTCCATGACCTAACTGTAATCGGATAACTTGTTAGAATAACACTTTGGCATAGAAAAATAGAGAAAAATGTTTACTATGCAAAAAGAGAAAATAAAATGCTCCTAATGATCATTAAATAAACTTTTCGCTGAGTAACTGGACCTCTTACCTTAGTAAGCATCGAGTGTTCACGTCAAAAGGTGGGAATAATGCATATAATGATCATTAAATAAAGTTTACGCTGAGTAACTGGACCTCTTGCCTCAGTAAGCAGTAGATGTTTACGTCAAAAGGTGGGGATTTTGCTTGGAAGCATTAAGACCAGTTAGTTTCATAGCTTTTTTTACTCGAGTTAGTAAGTCCTTACGGGTGTCTTTACACCTAATGCCCTAAAATCATTTGGTTTGGGAGTCATTGGCTAAACACTCGTTACATGGGTCAATTAGAAAGCTTAATGGAACTCAAGATGGCAAAAAGCTAATGATAAAATAAAAAGAAAAGAAATAAAACTATGCCACTATTGTTCATTTTGATAGGGAATTCGATGAATGTTAAGACACCGAAACATTATACATCGAAATTATTCGGAAGCTTCATCTTTTTTGTGCTAATCCACCACACACTAAGTCAAACTTATGATGCCTTAAACTAGCATTGTGTAAGTAATTAGAATTTAAAACCCTTATTCATTGTGATGATGTGTTTATATTTTAAGCCTACTCATGAACAAATATCATGGTTTTATGTGCAACCCAAATTTTAGATAAAATGAATGATGAATTTATCTTTGATTTTGTTTTTCAGTTAGTTTTTCGTTTTGTATTACAAGGGACTAGCAATATGTAAGTTTGGGGGTGTGATAAGTGCTTAAATATTCATATTTAAGCCCCTTAATTTACAGTTGTTAGGCTCTTTGTTTATGTATTTCAGTATATTCTACTTCATTTTTGTGTTTCCTGTGTTTTTTATAGGTTTTTGAAGAAAAAAATAGCATTTTGGAGCTCTAAGGAAGAAAACTGAAGATCTGGAACCAGATAGGTGCGATCGAGCGCACAGAAGTGTGCAATCGAGCGCACAAGCACCTAGCGCCCACACCAGGATCGAGCATAGCCTGCACTCCTGCGCAAGAAGAAGACTTGAGTGCAGATGTGCTCGAGCGCAATGGTGTGCGATCGAGCTCACACGTACAGTAAACCAGTAGAACCTGTTTTGGAAATAATGGTTCGGGTTTTATTTTGGAAATTAGGGTTTTGAGGTGTCCTTAAAACCCTTTAAATAGACTTGTAAAACACAGAAACAGTATCTCCCTTTTAGTTTAGTTTTTGTTCAGAGAGGCCGGAGGCCAGACGAGCCCGGAGAAGATATTATGGAGATGAATTGACGATTCTTCTCCATAGTGTTTTTGAGTTTCTTCTTTCCTTTGTTATTTTACTTTATGATGTTGTTTAGCATCACAACTATGTGTAACTAAACCCTAGTAAGGGCTTGGTTGAAGCCCTAAGTATATTTAACTAATAATTTAGTATTGGTGCCTTTGCAATATTTATACTATGATTCTTGATTTGATCAATGCTTGTTTTTATTTAAATTCCTCATATGTGTGTGTCTGATCAACGTATGCATGTGGTATGGATTAGTTAGTTAAATCAAGTTGGATGACCGAGTCTTGGGTTTAACAATAGTAACAAAAGATATCTTATCCGGATTCTTGGGTTAATCAACATGAGAAACCGGGAGCGAACCAAGCCCTAGGTCTCGTGTGGTTGTCGATTTCCACAAACCTTATGCTCTCTTAAGGAACAACTCATACACCATGCTGAATCCCTTAAGAGAGAAAAGAGTTAGAGTATACACCATACCTAACTCGTTGTATAGGGAAATCAATAGCCTAAGGAGTGGACCAAGCCCTTAGGTTGAGAACCAGCAGATATTCATAGCATGAGTAGAGCATTGGCATATTGTTTTGTTGGGTTAGCATGATTAGTGGTGGACATCAAGTCTCTACGTCTTTATCATTATTATTTAATTCAAACTCAATATTTATTTCTATTGTTTTATATTGCGAAACTAATTCTAAATCAAAATTCACCAATTCGTGTGGAGATGATCTCGTATTTGCACACTATGCTACTGTTGACCTTATGCAGTTGCAAGTAAAACTGTACAATTATTTTCTTATTAATTTAGGTAGATAAACGAACAACAAGTTTTTGGCACCGTTGTCGGGGATTGCGCTAAATTTCTTTTCGAAATTCTTTTCGTTAATTTTATTATTTTGTTTTGTTTTATTTTGTTTTATTCTGCATCATCAAATCTAATTTATTCTCTTTGTTTTCTGTTTTTTTTTATTTTGTTCTATTTTTTTGTTCTAATTTTTTTTGTTTTTCTGTTTCAGGTGTGCATCAGTGCTGTTTCTGGACGCATTGCGATCGAGTGCAAGCTGAGGTGTGATCGATCACTGTTCTTGGTGTGCTCGAGCGCAAAACATCCAGAAACTACCCAAACTGCAGTACTGAAGCTACTGCACTGAAGCATTTGAGCTAATTGTTGTGAGTTTTAAATTACTCGCAAGCGCACGAGTCGTTTGCAATATAGCGTTGTGCAAGTGCGAGGTCGAATCCACAGGGAATTGCGTTGTGAAAATATAATTTTTAATCTAAATTAACTCTATCTTAACCTAGTTCCGAATTTTGAATGATAATTTGCAAAATAAATTAAAACTAAATTTAATTGATTTAAAATCTAATAATAAAAAGCACTAAGGTTTCCGAATCCACCCCACCGAAGTTAAGCATACATGTTCTAAAAATATAGCCTATCAAAACATTCAATGAATCCAACTATAAGACAAAAAACAAAGAATATCCCAACTAAACCAAAAGCACTCGATGTATCCGCTCTTAACAAATCACAAAGGGAATCCAATTTAATCGAAAAGCATTCAATGTATCCATCAGATGAAACACAAAGAAAATCCAACAGACAATTTAAACTCAATCAATTATAAGATTAACTCAAATAATTGACAGAACATTTATACTAAAAATTGTCAGATTTGTACAAGCAAATCTGAACTACTACGCCAAACAACGGCGGGGCTTCATCTTCAACCTTAGCTGAAGAGTCTAGCCACTCATAACTATAAAACTATAATAACAAGTGCTAAACATTTAAACTAAAACAACTGAATATAAAGAAATAAATAAAAAACTTTACATGGGAGAAATTCCACTCGCTGACGGGCGGCACTTCCCCTCGTGGTAGCAATGCCTTCGGGATCCACCAGAATGCTAGCGGACATCCACCGGTAAACACCAAAGTGGCTCAGGAATTGTACCCTGAATGATGAGGTCAGATGGTGTTTATATAGGGGGAGTCCCGGAGCACAATGGGTTTCAAAATCGATGTGGGATACTGCCCGAGTGCGATCGATCGCACTCTGGTGCGCTCGAGCGCACATTGGCGCACTACAGAGCATTTTTAACCAATGTGGGATGTGCAAGAGCGCATTTGCGATCGATCGCAAGTCTGGTGCGATCGAGCGCACTAGACTTCTTCAGCTTGACCCTTGTTTACTAAAATGGCCATAACTTTCTCTAGAAAAATCGTTTTTGCAAGCCGTAAAATCCCTCAGAAAATAGACTTCCGGATCTTTCCAAGCATATATGGCTCATCTCCTGGTTCTTCCGGAATCAATACAGTAAAATCCACAAAAATGACTGGTCTGTAAGGCGATTTTGGCAATTTTAGTGAAACTCCTTTCCCAGTGCTTGTAAACCTGAAAAACAATGAAAACAACTCAAAGTAACAAATTACTAAGCTAACAAATGTAAATTAAAGGGCCAAAATATGCAATATTTGGCACTCATCACTAATTCATGCAAGGTCTTCGTTCCAGGAACCAAAACATCTTTCCACTCGAGGTGAGCTTAATGGTGGATCTTCGAATCAGATGGTTGCTATGGAAAGAAAGCTAGACATGATCGTAAAATCCATGGCTGCTCAGAATAACTCACCTAGTCCACAGGCTACACAACGCCAGGTATATGCTATATGCTCTCATTTTTATCATAATACTTATACTTGTCCTTTGTATTCAACTGCTGATCAAGAGCAAGCAAATTATGTGGGACCGAACAATGCATATGCAAATACCAACAATCCTGGATGGCAGAACCACCCCAACTTCTTATGGAGCGACAATTGCAATGCCTTGAACCTTCAAGGGCAGCAAAAGAACTTCCAACCAGTAGCCCAACCAGTTCTGGAATCAAGGAAAAGTGACCTAGAGAGTCTTATAATGCAAGTGGAAACTCAACAACAACAGTTGATGACTTCACAAGATCAGTTCATGGCAGAAAAAAGAAAATTTTGGACTGAGCTAAGATAAATCACTGCAAAATATGAGCAAGTAATTCAAATGCTGGAAGTACAAGTGGGGAAATTGGCTTAGGAGTTAAGTGAAAGAAAGCAAGGTGAACTCCCATCCCACACACTACCTAATCCAAAAGGACATTAGCAACTGAATGCTGTGACAACTCTCTGAAATGGTAAAATCATAGAACATGATGAGCCTGCACAAGCGTCCACATCAAAGGTAAGTGAGATGGAGAAGGTAAATGGTGAGAAGGTTGAATTCATAATATTTGATGCATTAAAATTACCCCAAGATGATATAAAAAGTTTTAATATATGCATGACGCCAAATGTTGTTAAGGAAGTTTTTTCAGGTCCATCACCTTAATCCATTTGAGTCCACCCTCACCCATGGTTTCACAAGATCAGATATTGAGTCGAAATCCGCAGATGTTACTGATAACATCCTTGAGGCCTCTCCAAAGTAGCCAAGCACCAAATTTTTTCCTTGAAGCAGTTACGGGTGCACTCAACTTATGCTTTTCTAGGAGGGAATAAGAGCGTCTGGCTGAAGACGTAAAACTTAGTGCTTATGGGAGGCAACCCACAACAGTCTGGTTGAAGACTTAAAACTTAGCACTCATGGGAGGCACCCCATAGCTTATCCTTTTATTTTTATTGTTTTTCATATTTATTGTTATTTATTTACTTTTAGTACTTCTTATTTTCCCATATTACGTTAGTTTTTTCTTTTTTAGGGACAATGTGTGCATCCGTTCAAGTTTGGGGGTGTGCTATGAGCCATGCCGGCCCAGCTAGTTCTTCATCTCCCAGGTTAGATCTTTCCATGTTATTCACACATTGGGGACAATGTGTAATTTAAGTTTGGGGGTATGAGAGACACAATCACACACAATCACCAATCCTTGTGGAGATGATCTCGCATTTGCACACTATGCTACTGTTGACCTTGTGCACTTGCAAGTAAAATTGTATGATTATTTGCTTATTAATTTAGGTAGATAAACAAACAACGTTGGGCTAGTTGTGAATAGCCTGGATTTACCTCCAGTGTTAAAGCAGTGACATAACGTATTCCATATTTCACGTTTGCGAAAGCACTTACTTGATAAATCTCATAATATTTTGAGCCTAGCTGTAGAAATTCAAAAGATTCGACTTTTATACAAGTACCAGTGAGAATTTTAGACAGAAAAGAATAAGTCTTGTATAATAAAATAATTTCATTAATTTAAGTTCTGTGACGGAATAAAGATGTTAAAGAGATTACGTGAAAGCATGAGGTAACTATGAAGAAATATTATTCACAATTGCTTTCTTGATTAGGTAAAGAAATTTCGATGACAAAATTTTTATAAGGTGGGTAGAATTGTAACACCCGTGTTCTTAAAGTATGGGTAAAGAAGTAATTGAATAAGTATGATATGAAATTAAAATAAAATAATATATACGTGAAAGGTTTATTATTTGAATAAAATAATTCTTTAAAAAAAATTGGATGCGTGATAGGGTGGATACAAAGAAAAAGAAAAGAAAAGAAAAACCTCAAGACATGGAGGGATAAGAAGGATAAAAAAAAAAGAGAATAAACATAAAAAGAAAAAAAAAAAAAAAACAACAACAACAACACCTGTCTAACATGCAAATGCATGTTAGACAGCTTATGAATTTCGTGGTAGCCAAATGGGCGGTGGTATGCTGAGACTTCAACTTTTATATGTGTATAAAAGTTTAATTTTTCTGAGACTTCAACTTTCCTGGTAGACACATTTTTTGCCTTACTTTAATTTTTCTTAGTAAATCTTTAGTTTTCTTACTTCTTCAATACAAACTACTCTATTTCTTTAAACACTTAGGGACTGAAGAAAGGTTGAAAGAGTAAAGTTTTAAAGGATTTTACAGGAGAATTTTACAGAGATTCACGAAAAGCTCTCAGAAAAACAAAAGGTAATAATGTGAATTTTATTTTTGAAATTTAGCATACATAGAATTTCCCGGAATTCAAAGTGGGAATTTTCAAAGGGTGTGATTTATGGAAGAATTGAAGAAAAAAAATAGAAATTTTAATATTAATATTATGTCAGGTGTTGATGATCAACAACTGGGGGAAATTGCTGAGAGGAGCACATAAGGCAAGAAGGTGATCCACGGGTAGCTCTAAGTGCTTCGTGGTGAGTTAAATTTACTTTAAGTAATCAAGATATATATGAAATATCTAATGATAATATTAGAATAAATTATTAACTTATGCTTTGGCAATAGATGAAAGTTGGATGATAGGTGTGATAGGAATAGTGGATGTATAGAGAAATATTTTATGAGAAATAATATTGTAGGAATAATGAGTAAATTTAATAATAAAAATGATAAGTGAAATTCTTGATGAGCTATGGTTGATAATTTGATATGATTTATGAGGAGAGGAAATTTAGTGGATCTTGACATGCTATGATTAATGATTTGATGTGATTTATGAGGAGAAGAATTTAGTGCAAATTTTCAAATTATAATTTGAGAATAATCAAGATAGCTAATTTAAATATTTGAATTCGTGTTTGTTTTTATATTACTGTTTGTATTCATATTTCATATCATTGTTCATATGCATATGCATGAAATAAAAGAACCGGAAGGGGGGCGGTCTAATTGCAAAACCGTGATAGCCGATATATGCTGGAAATAAAGGTAAACCGTGACAGCCGATATATGCTGGAAATAAATGAAAACCGTGACAGTCGATATACGCTGGAAATAAAAGAACTGGGAGAGGGCCGGTCTAAGATAAAAACATGTCGACATGTGGGAAGACGTTCCCTAATAATAATTCATGCATTGCATCTATTTTAAATATTGATTGTATTGCTGAAATGCTAAAATGTTGTTTGTTATTGTACATTTATTTATAGATGAATGAGTCTCACAGAGAGACAGTTATGATGAGAAAGAAACATAGAAGTATGATATAATAAGAACTATCTAAATGGTGGACTTTATGCTGTGAACCTCATTACGAGGTAATTATGAGATAATTGATGGTCTTAAGGTGAACAAATATATAAGAAGAAGAGATTGATAGAGAATGTGACTTATGATATGTATAGTGATAGTAGAATGCTATTATCAAGTTATATGAGATATCAATGATTAAATATTAAAAGACTATTTATACAAATTGAATACTTCTAGCACATTTAATTCACTGAGCTTGTGAAGCTCATCCCTCATTGTACAATGATTTCAGGTAGCAGGTAGGACAAATAGTTTGGTAAGTTGAGGTTCAGACAAAATCATTATCTGTAAGCCATGTACGTGTCCACATCCTCGGACTAATGAGAAAATAAAATAAAAATTTATTTGTAAATATTCATGCATTTTATGTTGTATATAATGTTTAAGTCAAGATCAGAATGATGTATCTCCCCTGTTGAGGGTAGAGGAATGATTTAAAAATTTTTGTTGGCGTTATTTTCTTGTTGCATATATGTGTCGTGCTAGGATTTTCAAAATGTAACAACACCATTTTCAGGGTGACCAACCCGGGATGGGTCGTTACAACTTTCTCTTGGTCAAGAATAATATAACTGAAACCATATTTTTTGTTGAGGTTGTACTACTAAAGTCTTTAACTTTCTTGATTTGGGGCGGGATTATATGGTTTTGAAAATTGTGATCCCATGTCGGAAGGAGTTGTTGACTAGAGCATGGCCTTTCTTCTGGTCGTGTCGAACTGTGATGCTTTGGAAGCTGTAGTTCATTTTTTTGGAGGATTTGTATAGCTGGGGCCTTGACCATTACTTTAGTGGGAGTGTGACTGGAGTCGTAATTCCTCTTTTGTTCAGGTGGAACCACGAGGCCTTTAAAGTCATGGTCCTATTTCCACAAGAATTGTATAACTGGAGCCATAACTCCACTGTAATAAGAGTTTTAGGGTGCAAGCTTTGATCTTTTGAGTGAGGTTTTCAACTGAAGCCTTAATTCCTTTTTGACCTGGATGGAACAATGTGACTATGGAGGCCTTGATTCCATGTACATGGGAATTGTGGGGCTGAAGTTGTAGTCCCTCTTCTATGAGAGTTATATAATTGGTGTCACGATTCCTTACTTACTGACCAGAGTGGGGCTTTATGGCTTTGGTAGTGCCTAGCTCCACGTCGAGAGGAATTGCTAACTATATTTAACTCTTAAAGAGACAAAACTTTTCTTTTGAAAGGATCCTTGTATAATTTGGTTTGAACCTTTCAACTTTGGAAGTTTGGGCCTCTCATTGTTTGGGCTTTGTACGAGTCCTTGTTCTTTGGGCTTGATCTTACTGGGCCTGCCAGAGTGGCCTACTTGAAGCTTTTTGAGCCCACATGCTGATAATGGGATGTTTCGTTTTTCGAGGCGCCACGATGAGCTGTTACGTTTAATAATTGATTGTATACTTCATCTACTCGAGGCACGTTTGTCAACACGAATGGCACATTGATCCACTCGTCATGGGAATGGTTAGCTTAGCAAAAGCTATTTAAAGGACCATTAGCCCTTGATTTTCACCTTTTCCCCTTATTTTGGTGTTTTGTACCTTCTCATGCTAAGTTCTTTGTGTTCTCTTTGTCTTCCTTGCGAGTTTTCTTCTCTGAGTCCTTCAAGTTCACAGACTTTCAACTTTTCTTTTTAATCTTTTTTCACTACGTCTGCCTTTAGAACCAGTAGGTCTCGAAAAGTGAGGACTAAGAAAAGAGAGGTTGTTACTGAGAGTGTAGAGGTAGTGGCCCTTATGAGTCGGGCTTTTCAGGTTGGGGGGATTCTTAGCAAGATCTTGAAGAATGACTTAGATTCTATACCCCTATGTTCTTCTTCCCTCATAAGTGGAGAGTTAGGCATCTTGGTCCTAATGAGTGGGCATGTTCCTCTTTGAAGAATGAGGTGTCATACTCTCCATGCTATTACCATGACCATCTTAAAGTGGGATTGAGGCTCCATTGGACCCTAATGTTAGGGAGATTATCAATTTTTATTGTATCTGCTCTACCCAGATATCCACTAATGGGATGTAGTGTGTTATCGAGTTCATGTTGGCTTTAAGAAAATAATTCAGGCATAGTAGAGGGGATGGAAGGTCAATAGTGCGAATGTTCAGATGGGTTTACACCTTGAAGAAACATATTAATTTTAGCTGGTTCAACTTCTACCCAAGGAGTGGGAGGAAAATTCTAAAGACTCTTTCCTCGATTAAGGGCTGGAAATAGTGGTTCTTCTTCATGGAGAGGCCAGACTCTCATCAGGTTCTGTTGTAATGGAACTCTAAGGAGATACCTAATCAGATAGAACCCTCATTAGGTGATGAGGAGCAGCGAGCAATCAATAAGGTTTTGGAAGTCAAGGTCAAGTTGACTGTCAATGACTTTTCGGATGAGCCTCTGTTGAGGATCCACTATCTTATCTTACACCTTCTTGACTCTCTTATTGGTAGTGGAGAGAGATTGTTTTTCTTCTTATTTTCTTATCTCTATCTACTAGTTTCTGAGGAGTTATTCTTTCTTTTGCAAAAGACACCATGTTCAGTCAAGTCGAGGTTACCGAGGCAACTAAGGAAAGAAAGAGGGCCAAAGCTGCTAAGCCATCTGCTGATGAACAATTTGGGAGGAAGAGGGCTAGAGTAGAGGTCTCTAACTCTCTTAGCTGAAGTCAGGCTTGAGGCTGAGGAGACTACAATCTAGCTGGTTGAGAAGTAGCAGACCAAGGTTTAGCCTACCAAGGTGTAAGGAGTCGAAGTTCCTTTCTTCGAGGAGAAGATGCCTAATGAGCAAGTTCAGGGGTATGAGGTTCATCAGAGGGTTGAGGTATAAGCTGATGATGATAAGTTTCCAATCTCTAGTTTAGTACCTACCACTCTTGAGAATTTTATTCCTGATCTTAGGGGTTCTTTTACAGACCTTGAGAACTCTGCACTTGTCCTCGAAGCTTTCTCTTCTACACATGGGGACTCTGCACTTGCTGCTAATTTGAGTGCTCAATCTGGGGGGTGACATTTACAGATTTACCTTTTAGCAGCATGGACACTATTCGCCAACTGTTGGGGGGCTATGTTCTTCCTGCTGATGTTAACTTGATGAAGTTCATACTTCTCAGCAGCTGATGGTCAATGCTCTTAACCATTGCTACAAGGTAAAAATATTTTCTTTGAGGCTTCTGACTCCTTCTTTAAATTTTTATTTATTTATTTATGTAAATATTTTGCTTTTGAGTGTGTCATGCAATTATCTACCTAAATTAATAAGCAAATATTTGAATAGTTTTACTTGCAAGTGCACAAGGTCAACAGTAGCATAGTGTGCAAATGCGAGATCATCTCCACAGGATTGGTGAATTTCGCTTTAGAATTCGTTTCGTAATATAAAACGATAGAAATAAATCTTGAGTTTGAATCGATAATGATAAAGGCGTAGGGACTTGATATCCACTACTAATCATGTTACCACAACAAAACAATATACCAATGCTTTACTCACACTATGAATACCTAATGTTTGTCAACCTAAAGGCAAGGCGTATACTCCTTAAGCTATTGATTTCCCTAAGCAACGAGTTAGGCATGGTGTATACTCTAACACTTTTCTTTCTTAAGGGATTTAGCATGGTGTATACTCAGTTATTCCTTAAGAGAGCATAAGATCTGTGGAAATCGATAACCACATGAGACCTAGGGCATAGTGTATACTCTCAGTTTCCCATGTTGATTAACCCAAGAACCCGACGTGGATTTATTTTGTTACTATTGTTAATCCTAGGACTCGGTCATCCAAATTGATTCAACTAACTAATCCACATGCATATGTCGATCGGGTAAACACATATGAGGAATTTAAATAAAAATAGGCATTAATCAAGTTAAGAATCACAGCATAAATATTGCAAGGGCACCAATACTGAATTATTGAATAAACATAATTAAGGCTTCAATCAAGCCCTTACTAAGAGTTTAGTTATACATAGTTTCGATGTTGAACATCTTCATAAAGTAAAAATAAAGAGGGAAGAATAAACCCAAGAGAAGAGTCGTCAATTCATCTTCACGGTCTCCTTCTCCAAGAAAAAAAACTAAAAAGTACAAAAGAAGATCTGGTTTCTGTGTTTACAGGCCTATTTATAAGGTTCAAAGACATCTGGAAACCTTAACTTGAAAAACAGAACCTAACCCTACTTTCCAAAATAGGTTCTGCCATTTTACTGCATGTGTGCGCTCGATCTCATGTTGGTACGCTCGAGCGCAAGGTTGCGCTCGAGCCTTTTTCTTGTGCGCACGAGTGCTGGTGCACTCGATCGCACTCTTCTGTGCTTGATCGCACTATGCATCTGTCAGTTTTTGCAAGTGTTTGGTTTCCAATCCTGATAATGCTCCATTTTCTTTAATATCATAGGAAAACACAGAAAAGAAATAAAATAGCACAAAATAACATGACTAGGAACTTAACAAATGTAAATTAAGGGGCTTAAATACGAATATTTAAGCACTTATCATACCCCCAAACTTACATATTGCTAGTCCCTTAGCAATACAAAACTAAAAGCTAACTGAAAAACAATAGCAAAGATAAACCCACCATTCATGGTATCCAAAAATTTAGGTCACACACAAAACCATGATATTTATTCATGAGCAAGCTTAAAATATAAACCCATCTTCGCAATGAATAGGGGTGACTTAATGTGTGGTGAACTAGCACATAAAAGATGAAGTTTCCAAATAACTCCAATGTGTAGTGTTTCGGTGTCTCAAGATTCACCGAATTTCCTATCAAAATGAACAATAATGGCGTAGTTTTATTTCCTTCTTTTCTTTTATTATGAGATTTTTGCCATGTTTAGTTCTCTTAAGCTTTCTAATTGACCCATGTAGCGAGTGTTTAGCCAATGACTTTCAAACCAGATAGTTTTAGGGCATTAGGTGTAAGGACATCCCTAAGGACTTACTAACTCGAGTAAAAAATGCTACGAAGCTAACTGGTCTTAATCCTGCCAAGCAAAATTCCCACATTTTGACATGAACACTCACTGCTTACTGAGGTAAGAGGTCCAGTTACTCAGTAGGAAGTTTAATTAATGATCATTATGAGCAAAATTCTCACCTTTTGATGTGAACACTCACTACTTACTGAGGCAAGAGGTCCAGTTACTCAGTAGAAAGTTTATTTAATGATCATTAGGAGCATTTTATTTTCTCTTTTTGTGCAATAATTTTTTTTTCTATTTTTCTATGCTAAAGTGTTCATCTAACAAGTCATCCAGTTACATTTAAGCCATGGAAACATACATATTAAAATTATATGTCATACCCCACACAATTATGTGCTAATGTGCTCGTGTTAGATTAGATCAAACTTATGAATTCTTAAATGCCTTAAAGTAAGTAATTAAACTTTTAAAACTTTACTATTGGAACATATGTTCAAGATTTTAAGCTTACTGATGAAATCTTATCACAATATTTGTTTAGATCAACCAAAATTTTCAGAACAATATGAACATGTATTTATCTTTTCAATAATAATAAAAAAAACTGGGACAGAGTGTATGTGAATATATCTTCCATACCTCCAAATTTAAACTACATATTATCCCCAATGTGTGAATAACATGAAAAGATCTGACCTGGATGAGAAAAACAAAAGGTCAACATAAAAATAAATACTAACAAAAAATGTGAAAAAATACTAAAAATAAAAGGATATGCTGTGGGGTGCCTCCCATGAGCGCTAAGTTTTACGTCTTCAGCCAGACGGTGCACCACTCTCACCGCTGGACTCCAGGTAGTGCGGAAGATGAGGCACCAAGGGCGGGAGGTAATCGATCTAGAATGGCTTGGAGCATCACTTCCTGCCTCACAAAGCATGCCTCCAACCCATCCATACGCTGATGAACTAGGCACATAGCCTCCCTCTCCTCTCGACGAATATCAGCCATCTCACACCAGAAGGAGTACACCTTCTCAAAAATGTGCTGGCACTCTGTGGGTCCCATGTCAGCATGGTCCACATCCCAAGTATGGTCTGCTGTGGGGTCCTTGACCTCCATAGGATCGTTCTCTATCCTCTCAGTAGTTGGTGCAGGCCCCTAGAGTCCTCTAGGCATGTGTGACTAGCTCTGGGTCCATTAAGTCTTACCAAAGAAGGGGTAATCCCTCATTGGTCCATCGATGGAAGAGCTCTTAATTCCCTTCTTCTTGAAAATGTATGAGAGGAGGAATGAGAATGGAAGCCCCTCAGGCATTAGCAGTGGTGAACTGGCGTGCATGGATGTGGTCCCAAAACTTATGAAGCTGGCCCTAGATGATAGCCGAGATCAAGTACCAGTGGCCTCTGTGAAATGCATAAAGTGCTTGGAGGAACTGGTCACGTCTCTGGGTCTTGTGTCCCAATGGGCACATATTACGCTGAAGAATAAAATCCATGAGCCAGAGTCATGGAGGCAACTTGGATCAGCTCCCAGCATTATTGTGTCGATTGGCATACTGCCCAGCACACATGTCCTCAATGATGGTGGACAAGGGAAAAGACTCCAACTACTCATCTATCTGGGCATCCTCAAGTGAATACTCATCATGACAATGGAAGGCAACATCTATATCTGAAGATGTCATATCAATACACTTGCACTGAACAGATGAGGACAAGACACCCGGCTTGTTGCAGTCAAAAGATAGGTTCTTATAAAACTGAACCATGAATTGGGTGTAAGCAGTAGAGCTGATAGGCTTGAATAGCCTCTTCAATCCACGACGCTTGAATTCCTGGATAGTCCATTGAGTTGCTTCAAAGTTTTTAAAGTCATCGTCAATGTTGAATGTAGTTTCGAATAAGATCTCCCGTTGTTTGAAACTGGGCCGCGAAGATTGTGTGCGGCTTCCCAAGGCATGGGAGGTGGAAGCAGTGTGCTTAGGCATCCTGGATAAGGTTCTGCAGAGTTTGAACTCGATCTCAGTAATGTGCACTTGATCGCACTTTGCCTATGCGATCGATCACACTGCCCTCTGCGCTCGAGCGCACTTAGTCAAACATTTTATCAAACAGGAGGTGGGCGACCCATAAACTAAGTTGAGCTCAACACTGCATAAAGTGATCCAACCTCTTGCAAAGCACCCAAAAACAACCAAAACAAACATAAGAACAAGCAGGAGATATGAATGTAATGCTTAAAAACAATAACAACTTCAAAAACTACCGAAAATGGTAGGACAATTGGGTAACAATGTGAGGTAGGGACGGGGTTAGGGCATTACCTGATGTGGTGAGTGTTGTGAGTTTTAAATTACTCGCAAGCGCACGAGTCGTTTGCAGTATAGCGTTGTGCAAGTGCGAGGTCGAATCCACAGGGAATTGCATTGTGCAAATATAATTTTTAATCTAAACTAACTCTATCTTAACCTAGTTCCGAATTTTGAATGATAATTTGCAAAACAAATTAAAACTAAATTAAATTGATTTAAAATCTTATAATAAAAAGCACTAAGGTTTCCGAATCCACCCCACCGAAGTTAAGCATACATGTTCTAAAAATATAGCCTATCAAAACATTCAATGAATCCAACTATAAGACAAAAAACAAAGAATATCCCAACTAAACCAAAAGCACCCGATGTATCCGCTCTTAACAAATCACAAAGGGAATCCAATTTAATCGAAAAGCATTCAATGTATCCATCAGATGAAACACAAAGAAAATCCGACAGACAATTTAAACTCAATCAATTATAAGATTAACTCAAATAATTGACAGAACATTTATACTAAAAATTGTCAGATTTGTACAAGCAAATCTGAACTACAACGCCAAACAACAGCGGGGCTTCATCTTCAACCTTAGCTGAAGAGTCTAGCCACTCATAACTATAAAACTAAAATAACAAGTGCTAAACATTTAAACTAAAACAACTGAATATAAAGAAATAAATAAACAACTTTACATGGGAGAAATTCCACTCGCTGCCGGGCGGCACTTCCCCTCGTGGTAGCAATGCCTTCGGGATCCACCAGAATACTGACGGACGTCCACCGGTAAACACCAAAGTGGCTCAGGAATTGTACACTGAATTATGAAGCAAAATGGTGTTTATATAGGGGAAGTCACAGAGCACTGCAGGTTTCAGATTCGATGTGGGATACTGGCCCGAGTGCGATCGATCGCAGAATGGTGCGATCGATCGCATGTGCGCTCGATCGCATGTCTGTTACCATCGATCGCAGACGCACTGAACAGCAACTATTTCGATGTGGGATGTTGACCTTGCGCTCGTTCATAGGCAGGTGCGCTCGATCGCATATCTCGTGCGATCGAGCGCAATGTCTCCAGAAGCTTCAAATCTCCTGAAATGCTTCATTTTCTCCACAAACCTGTAAAAATACACAAAACACAAGAAAAACGTAAAATAAAGTAAAATACTACTAATTAAGAGCATAACAAATATAAGTTAAGGGTCTAAAATATGCAATATTTAAGACTCATCAAATACCCCCAAACTTATATTTTGCTAGTCCCTTAGCAAAACAAAATAAAAGACTCAATGAAAAACAAAGAACATAAAGATAAAGTCATCACTCATGGTATCCAAAAATTTAAGGAGCACACATCACCATGATATTCATTCATAAGCAAGCTTAAAAAGGTAAACCCATCTTCGCAATGAATAGAAATGTTAAAATCTAATTACTTACAAAAGGCAGGATAAGGCATCACAAGCTTGAATCAGTGTAAGGTGAATTAGCATATAAAAATGAAGCTTCCAAGTAACTCTAATGTGTAAGGTCTCCATGTCTCAAGATTCACCGAATTTCCCATAAAAAATGAACGAACAGGCATAGTTTTTTTTTTTTTTTTAATAATAAGGCACGGCTATATTTAGTTCCCTTAAGCTTTCTAATTGACCCATGTAGCGAGTGTTGAGTCAATGACTCCCAAACCAGGTGGTTTTAGGGCATTAGGTGTAAAGACACCCCTAAAGACTTACTAACTCGAGTAAAAAAGGCTATGAAATTAAACCGACCTTAATATTACCAAGCAAAATTCCACCTTTTGACGTGAACACTCACTGCTTACTGAGGCAAGAGGCCCAGTTACTCAGCGAAAAGTTTATTGATAATTTTTTTTTTTTTATATTTTCCTATGCCCAAGAGTTCATCTAACAAGTCATCCAGTTTCAGTTAAGATAAGGAAAAATACACATTAAAATCACGTGTCATACCTCACATAATTTGTGCTAATGTGCTCGTGTTAGATTAGATCAAACATGTGAATTCTCAAAATGCCTAAAGTAAGTAACTAAATTTTAAAAATTTATCACCAGATCATGTGTTCAAAATGTTAAGCTCACCAATGACATCACATCACAGAAAATGTTTAGATCAACTAAAATTTCACGATAACATGAGCATGCATTTATCTCTATGACGAAAAGACAACAAATTAGGACAAAGTGTGTGATGTGTCTCCCATACCCCCAAACTTAAATTATACATTGACCCCAATGTGTGACTAATATGGAAAGAGCTGATCTGAGATATGGAGAACTATCTGGACTGGTATGGCTCATAGCATACCCCCAAACTTGAACTGAAGTACGCTTTGTCATTGAAAAATAAAATAAAAAAAACTGGAAAACAAAAAATACTGAAAACAAACATTAATCATAAAAACGCGAAATAATAAATAAAAAAAGAAAAGATAAGCTGTGGGGTGCCTCCCATGAGCGCTAAGTTTAACGTCTTCAGCCAGACCCAACATTAGTAAACAGGCCCAACTAAGCGCTCCACCATCTGATCAATAAATGGGAATGGAGAATGATCAGGCCTAGTGGCAGCATTCAATTTACGGTAGTCTAGACACTTTCTCCATCGTGACTGCACTCGAGTTGGAACTAAGTCGTTGTCTTTATTTACTACCGTAAATTCAACACGTTTGGGCACGACTGGAATCTGCCTCACCCACTTGCTATCAGAGATGGGATAAATGATCCCTGCCTCTAATAGCTTAATATCTTTTGCCCTCACAACCTCTTGCATAGCAGGGTTGAGCCTTCTTTGTGGCTCCCTCGATGGCTTGGAATTCTCCTCCAACTGTATCGTGTGTATCACCAATGAGGGGTTGATTCCTTTGACATCCACAATAGTCCTGCCTATAGCTTCCTGATGCTCTCTTAAGACATCCAATAATTTCTCCTCTGGAGCATCACCCAAATCTAAAGCTATAATTATAGGCAAAAAATCTGCTGGACCTGGGAACTTATACTCAAGATTATCCAGTAAAGGCTTAAGTTCCTTCTTGTGAGGTTCGGGTGTTGTGGTTTCCTCCGTCTCACTGATCTTTAGAGGAGCAGACTCCAAAGTAGCATTTGCTTGCTCAAACAACTTATCTAAGCCCAAATCCTCTTCAAATTGAGCAAAGCATGCCTCCAAAATGTCCTCAGACTTCCCTTCTTTCTTGGGCACTTGTAGTCTCTCAAGGTAAGGCGCTTTAGGTAAAGACGACCTAGAGAGATCCTTAATAATACGAGTGGCTGTAGATGGCTCAGCATCTCTCTTCTCACTGTTGCCACTCTCTTGCCCTTGGTGCATAGCAGGGTTCTCTTCCACTTGATTGTGCACTTGTCTCCCATACCTCAATGGGACAATTGATTGCACTTGTTCCTGCCAATGCATAGCAGTTAATAAATTTCCCACTGCAAACTGTTCCTTTGGGTTAGGATCAGTTTGACTGGGGAACGTTCTTTCCTCTTCTTCACCCACGTAACTTACGATTTGATCAATTTGACTCTCTAGTGTGGCAATCACTTAGGTGTTTTCTATTGTTGCACTCATCACTTCACTCATAGATTGGCTAGTCATTTTCATGAAATCATTGAGAGCGTCCTCTAATGACTGTGAAACCGACACTGGCACTTAAATGGGAGCTTGGTAAGCAGGTGATGGTGCTGGATAAGCTGAGTGACCATAACTTGGAATTGGTGGAGGAAATTCGGGAGGGTATTGATTGTGAGCATTATAAGGGTCTCCTCCCTGATTCCTCAGTTGGTTCTGCGTCCATGAAACATTAGAGTGGTCCCACCACCCTGGATTGTATGTTTCAGAGTAAGATCTATTTGATTGCCAACAACAGTCATTGAAAGCATTCATTTGTTCCATATGATACTCGGCACAAGCCGGAATTGATGGGCAATTCTGTGCTAGATGCATGGGACTAGCACAGATGGAACAACTTTCAACATTGAAAGTGTTGGCAGCATTGAGGGATGGGCCGGTCATTTTAATGAAATCCTTGAGGGCGTCCTCTAAAGATTGTGAAACCGGCGCTGGATTCATCCACATTTTTTTTAAAAAATTTTTTTTAAAAAATTAAATTAACTAGTAGAAAAATAAAATTAATTCAGACAAAAAATTTTCACAAACCAAACAATTCCCCGGCAACGGTGCCAAAAACTTGTTGTGAGTTTTAAATTACTCGCAAGCGGAAGTCACTGAATTATGAAGCCAAATGGTGTTTATATAGGGGAAGTCACGGAGCACTGCAGGTTTCAGATTCGATGTGGGATACTGGCCCGAGTGCGATCGATCGCAGAATGGTGCGATTGATCGCACGTGCGCTCAATCGCATGTCTGTTACGATCGATTGCAGACGCACTGAACAGCAACTATTTCGATGTGGGATGTTGACCTTGCGCTCGTTCATAGGCAGGTGCGCTCGAGCGCAGGTGCGCTCGATCACATATCTCGTGCGATCGAGCGCAATGTCTCTAGAAGCTTCAAATCTCCTGAAATGCTTCATTTTCTCCACAAACCTGTAAAAATACACAAAACACAAGAAAAATGTAAAATAAAGTAAAATACTACTAATTAAGAGCATAACAAATATAAGTTAAGGGTCTAAAATATGCAATATTTAAGACTCATCAGTGAGCACAGTGGAAACGGTGGTGCAGGGAATTTTAACGGTGGGATGAACAGTGGGATGTTGTGAGAGTAGTGGGCAACTATGATTTAGTCCAGAAAATGGGTTTGAGAGTGCGAGAGTGAAGGATGCGAAAGTGAAAGTGAAAAGGTGCAACAGAATCAACTGACTTAAAATAAAAACATGATTCTTTTCCCCGAATTTGCTCGATCGTAGGGTGGAGTGCGCTCGATCACACTTATGCGCAGGTGTGTACATGTGATTGCGCTCGCACCCCATTGGGCGCATGGCGAGGTTGTGCTCGAGCGCACTGTGACATGTGCTTGATCGTAAGGATATAATGTACTGAATTACTAACTGAACTACAGAAGTACGAAAAAAGTAAAAATAATGAAAAACAATTAACAAAAACAAAAACAGAAATGTACCGTACTCAGTGTCCTTAGTACCACTGACCTCAATAGAGGCACTTGAGCTATATGTTTATCAAAGTCTGAACTACTCAAACGCCCTCTATAGTAGCTTTAGTGCTAGTCTTTTGGCAATGAGTATTTAAAGTCCATTGCATGTGGCTCAAGTGCTCTTGGTGTTGCTACATATTCATCATGCTTCAATTCTCCCAACTCATTGAAATGCAACTTCCTCTTATCACCTGATCTTGGATGCATTGGAGAGGCCTCAAGGAGGTGCACAGCTTCAAAGATGTCATCAGTAACATCTTTAGATGCAGGCTCAATATCCGATCTTTTGAAACTCTGGGTTAGGGTGGTCTCCAACGGATTAATGTGTTGGTCCTGAAAAACTTGCTCAACAATACCTTGCATCATACAGACATTAAAACATTCTATATCATCTTGGGGTAATTTTAATGCATCAAATATTTTGAATTCTATTTTCTCACCATTTACCTTCATACTTACAATCCCCTTTTTCACACAAATTTGTGTATCATCTATTCTCATAAAGGGTCTTCCTAAGATGACGGGTAAAGGTAGTGGCATAGGACATTCTTTCATATCTATAAAATAAAATCGGTAGGTAAAATAAATTCCCCTACCTTCACCAAGACATCCTCAAGAATACCTCTTGGTCGTTTGACGCTTCTATCTGCTAATTGCAAGGTGATGGAAGTCGGTTGAAGCTCCCCCAAACCCAGTGTTTCAAATAGCGAGTATGGCAACAAATTGACACCCGCTCCTAAATCCAGTAGTGCATGCTCGAAAAACTAGTCACCTATCCTGCAATGAATGGTGAAACTACCTGGATCTTTCAGTTTTGGTGGTAGTTTCCTTAGCAATACCGCAGTTACCTCTTCAGTTAAAGTCACTATTTCATATTCTTGAAACTTCCTTTTATTAGTGCAATAATCTTTCAAAAATTTAGCACAGGAATTTGTTGAATTGCATCTAATAAAGGAATATTAATTGCTACTTTTCTCAAAGTTTCAAAGATATCTAGCAATTTACTTTCTTTCTTTGGCTTTACTAACCTTTGAGGGAAGGGTGGTGCATTCACTTTCTCCATTTCACTTACCTTGGATGTGGATGTTTTAATTGGAGATGCTTATGCAGGTTCATTGGTTCCTATTATCTTCCCATTTCTGAGAGTTGTCACGGCCTTTAGTTGCTGGTGTCCTCCTGGATTAGGTAGTGTTTAGGCTGAAAATTCACCTTGCTTTCTTCCACTTAACTCATTTGCCAGTTGGCCCACTTGTACCTTTAGTCTTTGAATGGCTTGCTTATGCTTTGCATTTGTTTGTCTTTGCTCAGTCCAAAATTGTCTTTCCTCTGCCATAAACTGATCTTGTGAAGTCATTAGTTGCTGTTGTTGAGTGGCCAATTGTCTTACAAGACTCTCTAAGTCACTCTTCTTTGATTCTGGAACTGGTTGGGCTAATTGTTGGGAGTTCCTTTGCTGCCCTTGAAGGTTCAAGGCACTTTGATTATTGCTCAATGAGAGGTTGGGGTGGTTCCGCCATCCAGGATTGTAGGTATTTGCATATGGGTCGTTCTTAGGAGGATAGTTGTTCGGTCCCACATAATTCACTTGCTCTTGATCTGCAGATGAATACAAAGGACAAGTCTTAGTATTATGATCAAAATGAGAACATATAGCACATACTTGGAGTGGTGTAGCTTATGGACTCGGTGAAGCATTTTGAGCAGTCATAGCTTTTACAAGCATATCTAGCTTTCTTTCTACAGCAGCCATTTGATTCGAGGATCCACCATTTAAGGTTACCTCATACATACCCTTGCTCTTGACTCCTTCTTTATCTCTAGAAGAGAATTGCTGCGTGTGCTCACTTAATGTCTCAAACAGCTCCATGGCTTCTTCACCACTCTTTTCTATCAGCACGCCTCCACAATACCTTTATTTAGGTCAATCAAACCTTCATAGAAAGCCTGTACCAATTCACCCTGAGGTAGATTGTGATGTGGGCATTTGAGTAGCAGTTCATTGAAATGTCTCCATGCTTCAAAGAAAAGGTCTTCATCCTTCTGCTGGAAAGATTTAATCTCTTTCCAAATATATTTTGTCTTTTGTGTTGGGAAAACTTCCTTAGGAACTTACTGGCCAACTCTTCCCAAGTATAGATAGAAACTGCAGGCAATGAATTGTACCATAGTTTAGTATTATCTTTTAATGAAAAAGAGAAAAGAATTAACCTGATTCCCTCTTGATCTAGGCCTCGGATGTGCTGTAACTTGCAGAGGTCAAAGAATTCTCAAAGATGCAAGTGTGGATCCTCAACAGATGTACCCCTGAAATGAGTCAAAGCACTGAGTATCTGCGGGCATATGTAATAATTGCCTTCTGCCTCAGGTTAGTAAGTGATGCATGAGGGCTAGTCAAGGTTCCGTGGAATGAAGGATTGCTTCATGGGTCTTCGCTCTGGTGGTAGTTGGTTGTCAAGCTGTTCCACCATTTGTGCTTCTCCCTTGAATTCCTCTTCTACCTCTTCAACATTGCCTCTAAGCCTTTGTTGAATGGTCCACTCAAGCTCTGTATCGAGGGGAAAGAATGTTGGATTCCTGGATCGAAGCCCTTGCATGAATTAGCTGAACCACTTCAATGCAGCAGTTTCAGTACTACTGCTCGGGTAGTCTCTGCCCTAAATGCTCTCGATCGCACCAAGTACTGTGCTTGATCGCAGTGTCAGAGATCACTCTACTGCACACCTGAAATAGAACAACAAAAAACAAAAACAAGAAATAAAATAGGTTTTTGATGAAACATAATAAAATAGGACAGAAAAATAAAACTGTACGAAAAATAATTCTAAACAAAAATTTAGCACAATCCCCGGCAACGGCGCCAAAAACTTGTCGTGCAATTATCTACCTAAATTAATAAGAAAATATTTGAACAGTTTAACTTGCAAGTGCACAAGGTCAACAGTAGCATATTGTGCAAATGTAAGATCATCTCCACAATGATTGGTGAATTAGTTTCACAATATAAAACGATAGAAATAAATATTGAGTTTGAATAGATAATAATAAAGGCGTAGGGACTTGATATCCACCATTAATCATGCTACCACAACAAAACAATATGCCAATGCTTTACTCACACTATGAATACCTAATGTTTGTCAACCTAATGGCATGGCATATACTCCTTAAACTATTGATTTCCCTAAGCGTATACTCTAACTCTTCTCTTTCTTAAGGGATTCAGTATGGTGTATACTGAGTTATTGCTTAAGAGAGCATAAGATCTGTGGAAATCGATAACTACATGAGACCTAGGGCATGGTGTATACTCTCGGTTTCCCATGTTGATTAACCCAAGAACCCGGTGTGGATTTCTTTTGTTACTATTGTTAAACCCAGGACTCGATCATCAAAATTGATTCAACTAACTAATCCATACCACATGCATATGTCGATCATGTTGATTAACCCAAGAACCCGGTGTGGATTTCTTTTGTTACTATTGTTAAACCCAGGACTCGATCATCAAAATTGATTCAACTAACTAATCCATACCACATGCATATGTCGATCAGGCAAACACATGTGGAATTTAAATAAAAATAGGCATTAATCAAGTTAAGAATCACAACATAAATATCAGAAAGGCACCAATACTGAATTATTGAGTAAATATAATTAGGGCTCCAACCAAGCCCTTACTAAGAGTTTATTACACATAGTTTCAATGTTGAACATCTTCATAAAGTAAAAATAAAGGGAGAAGAATAAACCCGAGAGAAGAGTCATCAATTCGTCTCCACGGTCTCCTTCTCCAAGAAAAAAAAAACTAAAAAGTAAAAAGAAGATCTGGTTTATGTGTTTACAGGACTATTTATAAGGTTCAAAGACATCTGGAAACCCTAACTCGAAAAACAGAACCCTAACCCTACTTTCCAAAATAGGTTATGCCATTTTACTGCACGTGTGCGCTCGATCTCATGTTGGTGCGCTCGATCACACTCTTCTGTGCTCGATCGCACTATGCATCTATCAGTTCTTACAAGTGTTTGGTTTCCAATCCTGATAATGCTCCCTTTTCTTCAATATCCTAGGAAAGCACAAAAAACACAGAAAATAAATAAAATAGCACGAAATAACACGGCTAGGAACTTAACAAATGTAAATTAAGAGCTTAAATACAAATATTTAGGCACTTATCAGAGTGCAGGCTGGCATATATGCTTTCTTTCTGAGCCACTTAGTGGATGCCACCATTGCTAGAATTCGATGGAGTGATATGGATCTTGCAAAACAGTTAGAGGAAGGCAAAGCACAAAAGGGATGCCCTTTCTAACCAGATTCAAGATTTGGAACTTGAGAAAAGGGAGTTATAAACTTCATTGTCTATTGTCATGCTACGAAGAAAGTGGGGTCTTTGAAGATCAAAGTAATAAACCTCCGAAGTGTTGGCGACCGATTTAGTGTTGAGGTTGGTCATCTTCATGGGGTGGAAAGTCATCTTGGTTCTGAAGTATCCCATCTTCAGGACGTCGTATAGGAGTTGAGGTCCCAACTGGCCTAAGCTAAAGCCTTTATTTTGAATAAGTATCACTGCTCTAAAGACTTCAGAAATGATTTGCTGGTGGAGTCTTCGGAGTACTACTCAATAGGCTTCGAAGTGGCCAAGAGAGAAGGGGCCAAGGTATGTGTAAACCAAGGTTCAAAACTTTTTCTAATTTACTTGCAAGTTTTTAAACAGTTAAATACACAAAGCATGCAATCAAATAATATACTTTAAAGTAAAGGAGTTAAATGCTCTTCCTCACAGAAATCACTCTCTTCCTTACAGAAGTTATAATGAAGTGTTTAATCCTAAACACTTTAAGAGTTATTAAAACTCTTTCCCTTTACAATAAATGAAGTTTTCTATAAAGAAATTAGCAGAGAGATATCAATAAGTGCTTTTACAAATGAACAACATCTCTCTTTCAAGAACAAGCTTGAAGAATGGCTCAACAATAAATTTTTCAAAGCATTTGAGAATTAATATGCAATCTTGTGAATTGAATGTGTTCTCTTGTTCTTTAAATGATCATTGAAGTGGGTTTATATAGCCTTGAATCAATATAGCCATTTGACACTGAATTGGTAGGTTTGGTGCATTAAATGATCAATTCCCGCATCTCAAATGGTCACATTTTCGAATTACCAGTCGACTGTGTCCTTGTACCAGTCGATTGGGTCAAGTGAGAAACTTCAATTTTTTGGCTATGGAAGAGTGCCAATCAACTGGGTCCTAAGCACCAGTCGACTGGATCCTTAACACCAGTCGACTGGGAACCTTCTGTCCCATATCCCAGTCGACTGGTATATGGAGCTAGTTAACTAGGTTGTCCTTCAACCCAGTTTTTCATGTTTCAAAACTGTTTTGGTCTTTAAAAATTTTTTATGGTTAGTTTTGTCAAAATATTTTGTAAATTGAGCCATAGATCAAGTTATGTAATTGAACATGAGAGATTTACAATTGTTTCAATTACTTTAATGCATGTTCTAGATCTTCTGTCTTGTCTTGGTGTTTGATTCGAGTTGAGTTCTTGCATATTTGTTTTTATGCTGAATTTGTTTACCGCTTAAACACTTAGATAAAACTGTTAGTGCAATTAGAGTAGTATTTTAATTATTAAAATCAAATATGGGTCAATAATCTCCCCCTTTTTGATGATGACAAAACTAATGAGAGAAAAACAGTTTTAAAACCAAAGTGTTGGGTTTTTAGAAAAAATTGGGCAGAGTTTCCTCTGTTTTTTGGATAAAACCAACTTATTAAGCATTCAAATGCAGTTTATATATAGTTATATCAACCCAACCAATCAATACAAGACAATATTACATTCATCAATGTGTTTGGAGCAATGTTCCCCCTAAATATATGCTCTATTCTAAGTTTACATATAGTGTATTGATTTTTCTCATTTTTCTCCCCCGTTTTGAAAATAGTAGAAAAGGGGTTAAACTCCAAAAATAAGCAAAAAAAAAAAAAGAAAAAAAAAGCACTATAACCATGAAGATAAGGCAAAAATAAACTTGTGTATGAAAATTAGAAATGATTCAGAATTAAGAAGACTTCCCGAAAAAAATCATAATTTACCTACACTAGTATAAGCAGTTACAGCATATAGGGAAACATCAAATGCTTAATTGAAGCAATCATTTAGCTTATAAGTAAACCATATATATGAGCAATAAGTTAAATGATTGAAAAGTAAGCATCTATATATAATCATCCATACATCATGAGCTTTATAGAAGCTGAATCAATGAATTCAAGCATATTAATGTATGTGAAGAAAAAAAATGTATGTGCTAAGTATCCATGGAGCTATAAATGTACATAATAGTAAGATAAAACAAAAAAACCTCAGCGAGTAAGGTAATCAGAGTTATCTTGAAGAAGATCATGAAACTCAGCTAAAAAGCCCTTTGTGTGCCCTCGGTACAACTCAAAATCATCTCGAAGTGTGCGGAGGTCGCGATGCATGTGATCGATAGAAGAGCTTAAGCTCTGGAACCCAGACTGCATGGATAGCTGGAGGCTCATCATAGCCTAAAGTAAGTCATTGTATCTAACCTGATCAACACTATAGCCACTATGCTGTGAACTAGGTGCTCGCTCATCAGTGTCCATCGCAATAGGAAGAGCTAAATCATCTCGAACCTTGTCGTCCTTCTCGCTGCTGTCATCCTCAGCACCAATCTGTATGTTTCTCCATTCCTTGGAGTAGATCAAACCATCTTGGATCATGCACCCCATCTTCTTCAAATAAGAGACATTGATGATGTCCTTTGGGCCGATGTCTTGAGCCTTAGAGGCGGGAAGGGGGACTTGAAAATGTTGTAGAATTAGGGTTATAAGCATCCCATAGGGAAGGCACCCGGAGTAGGGGGTAGATATTGAAATGGTGTCTTGTTTTGAGACACCAGATCAATACCACATCTATCTTCGAGAGATAGCCCCAACTCCCGAGTCATGGGTGGATGGTCCAACTCACGATGTAGTTGAACAACTTTGAGTCGAGGGGCATGTCACTACATTGGTGAAATGTAGTGGGCCTAAAGATGTAGTTAGGGTCGCCCCTAACTATCTGGCATGCCTCCTCATAATCAAAGTTGTCTAGCCATCCATCCAGACTCCATTGGATCCCTCCCATAGGGATCCTTAGGATATTGACCAGAAGGTTAGTGTTCACTTCGAATTCTACGCCCATCACACTAGTTTTGAACCAAAGAGCCAATGGACTCGGTTTCACCAGGTTGGCATAAAACTGGTGAATGAGGTGTGGATAGAATTTTTGGTTGATATTTACTAAGCATGTGAGGTTAAAAGCCTCAAAAGCAGGGTAGATGTCAAAATTTGCATGACAGATAGAATCGAAATCAATGAATCTACCTGTTATGATTTTTTTGTTGCAGATGATAGAATTATACCTGCTCTTGGTGGCGAGGCTCTAGAAAAGCAAGTCATCGAGCTCAAACCTCGCCTTCTTGCTTAAAAAACCAGCTAGCCCCTTCCCTTTGGCATCCAGTTCAGATGATTTCTTAGGCTAGGGAATTGTAGGCACGTGAGGTCCTCCTACGGAATTTTTAATCTGGATTCTCTCAAACATTATGAAAAATGTCGTTTTAGAGAGAGATTTTTTGGAGAATATGCAATTTTCAACTATGAAAAGTTGAAATTGAGGTTATATGGGATGAAATTAAGGGTTCTATGGAGTAGTTTTGAGAGATTTGAGACTGAAATCATGAATTTTCTAGAGAGATAAAACTTTAAGGATTTCAAAAATTGCGTGAAAACTGAAAAATCTGAAGAGACTATTTATAGAATCGCGATACCAGTCGATAATTTTGAGAATTTTCGACATACCAGTCGACTGGGTCAGGATACCAGTCGATTGGGTAAACTGGTAGAGACATACTAGTCGACTGAGTGAACCATACTAATCGATGGGGTAGGTTACCAAAATCTCAAATTTTGACTCTAACAATGTCTTGTGGAACCAGTCGACTGGATGATTTATACTAGTCGACTGGTAAAATGGGCAGTGGGATACCAGTCGACTGGGGTGAACACACTAGTTGACTGGGTCCTCCAGAAAACTTAAAATTCGAGCTCTAACTTGAGATTTCAGCACGTAATTGTTTATCTATGCCATCTTTAGTGAGAGAAATATTAAATACGAGTTAATACTCATTCACTAGATGTCAAATATGCATATGATGAATGTTGATTCAATCAAACATACATTTTATCATAGTCTATCAAGCCCATCAATAGTCTAATTTTACAAAAGCTATATTCACTTAAAGGTTTTTTAAGAATATTAGCTATTTGATCTTCTAAAGGAATGAATTCTATTCTAATATCACCCTTTTGAGCATGGTCTTTTATGAAGTGATGTATAATTTCTATATGTTTGGTTCTAGAGTGCTGAATAGGGTTTTTGGTTAAGTTGATAGCACTAATATTATCACAATGAATTGGTATATCTTTAAAGTTCATGCCATAGTCTTCTAATTGTTGTTTCATCCATAACACTTGTGCACAACAACTTTCGGCTGCTATATATTCCACTTCGGCGGTTGATAGCGCATTCGGTTTTGTTTCTTGGAAAACCACTATTGCTTTTTCTATCTAGTCTAAAACCTGCAAAATCAACATTTGAATATCCTACAAGCTCAAAAGTTGATTTTCTAGAATACCATAACCCTAGGTTTTGAGCCCCTTGTAGATATCTAAGGAATCTTTTTACTGCAATTACATGTGATTCCTTAGGATTCGCTTGAAATCTAGCACACATGCATACACTGAACATTATATCGATCTACTTGTAGTTAAATAAAGTAAAGCTCCTATCATGCTTCTATAAGTTTTTGTATCTACACACTTACCTTCCTCATCTAGGTCAAGTTTTGTAGAGGTGCTCATAGGAGTGCCAATTAACTTTGAGCTTTCCATCCTAAATCTCTTTAATAAGTCCTTGGTGTACTTTGATTGATTGATGAGGATGCCTTCTTTCAATTGTTTTATTTGAAATACAAGAAAGTAGGTAAACTTTCCCATCATGCTCATTTCAAATTCACCTTGCATGCACTTAGCAAACTCTTGACACATTGATTCATTAGTAGCACCAAATATAATATCATTAACATATATTTGAACTAGTAGTGTGTCATCTTTGTGAGTTTTGAGAAGAGAGTTGCGTCTATTTTTCCTCTTGTAAAATCATTTTCAAGCAAAAACTTACCTAGTCTTTCATACCATGCTCTTGGAGCTTGCTTTAACCCATATAGAGCTTATGAAAGCTTATAGACATGGTTTGGAAGGTTAGGATTTTCAAATCCAAGAGGTTGTTCAACATACACCTTTTATTCTATAAAGTCATTTAAAAATGCACTTGTACATCCATTTGAAATAACTTAAACTTATTAAAGCATGCAAAGGAAAATAACAATCGAATAACTTCTAATCTAGCTATGGGAGCATAGGTCTCATCAAAATCTATTCCTTCTTCTCGATTATATCCCTTAGCAACTAGTCTAGCCTTATTCCTAGTTTCTATCCCATTTTCATCCATCTTGTTTCTAAATACCCATTTAGTTCTTATTATAGTGTGATTCTTTGGTCTAGGAACTAGATTCCATACTTTGTTTCTTTCAAATTGATTTATATCTTCTTGCATATCATTTATCCAATCAGCACCCTTCTCGGCGTCTAAAAATGTCTTAGGTTATACTTGTAATAAATAAGCTACACAACTGCAAATATTTTTAATAGAGGAACGAGTTCTTACCCCTTGTGAAGGATCACCAATCACTTTATCGATTGGATGATTATTCACATACCTCCAATCTTTGGGAAGACTGTCCTCTTGTTGACTTGTAGATGGTTGATCAAGATTGAGAGCATCTACTTCTTGACTCGTTTGAGGTTGGCTCTCCTTCAGGTCAACAATGGGAGTAGGTGTTTCTATCATTGGAATGAAATCTGCATCATCATTAAAAGAACCTACTCTACTACTAATTGGGCTAGACCCATCAAAGGCTACATGTACAGATTCTTCAACCACTAGAGTTCTTTTGTTAAAGACGTTATAAGTTTTACTAGAATTTGAATATCCTAAAAATATCCAATCATCGGTCTTTGAGTCAAATTTACCCAAGTTAGTTTTATTGTTATTTAGTATAAAGCATTTACAACCAAAAGCAAGAAAGTAAGAGATATTAGGCTTTCTACATTTCCATAATTCATATGAAATTTTTTTAAGCGTAGGCCTAATTAAGACTCTATTAAAACATTGCAAGAAGTGTTTACGGTTTACGCCCAAAAATATTTTGGCAAACTATTTTCACAAATCATTGTTCTTGCAAATTCTTCTAGAACTCTATTTTTCCTCTCAACAACTCAATTTTGTTGAGGAGTTTTAGCTGCTGAAAAGTTGTGATCAATTCCATTTTCATCATAAATTTTGAAAAGATTTGGTTTTAAATTCTTTTCCATAATCAATTCTAATGCTTGATATAAAAATTCCTTTTTTCATTTTCAACCTTTTTATAAAAGTTCACAAATCCTTTGTAAGCTTCATCCTTGTAAGCAATAAAAATAACAAAGGTATATCTTGAATAGTCATTAACAATAACAAGAGTATATTGATGGCCATCTAGACTTATGGTACTTATTGGACCAAACAAGTCTATATGTAGAAGTTCCAATGGTCTAATAGTTGAGACTATATTTTTTTGATTTAAAGGAAATTCTAGTTTGTTTTCCCATTTCGCAAGCATCAATACTTTTCCTTTTTCAAATTTGATTATTGGAAGTCCAATGACTAAATCGTTTCTTAAAATGATTTTAATCAAATCCATATTCACATGGCCAAGTCTTCTATGCCATAGCCATGGGTTTTCACTAAATGCGGGAAAACATTTTTCATTATCAGAATGCAAAGATTTTAAATCAACTACGTAGACATTTTTGTGTCTATGGCCAACAAACTTGATCTTGTTACTCTTGATATCTATGACTAGACAATGAAAGGTTTCAAATACGACTTTGCTGTCTTTGTCACATAGTTGACTAATACTAAGCAAATTTGGCTTAAGGCCTTGTACATATAATACATGATCAATGGTTGAGAAATCGTTACAAACTTTTCCATGGCCGATAATCTTTATCTTTGTGTTATCTCGAATGGTGACATGTTTGCCATCCCTTAGAGTTAGTTCTTTGAACATACTTTAAGCATCCACTATCATGGTACCAATAGTTACCTTTTTCCTTGGTGTGGAGATATATCTACATTACAAAAGGATACACAATTGCACTCTTAGGTACCCAAAATTTCTTGGGTCCTTTGGGGTTAGTTCTAGAAAATATGGTTTCTTTAGAGACCCATACCTTCTTAACATTATAAGGTGTTTTAAAATTATAGACATGTTGATAATATATAATCCTAGGATAATAGTTTTTTCCTTAGATAAGCAATCCTAGAGTACATGTTTCTATTATGAAAATTATGAATATGCATGTTATCTCTAGGAAATGTATGATGATAATTTTTAGGATACACATTATGGTAATTCCTAGGGCGTGCATGTGTAGTGTGTAAGTTATAAGTATGCAAACTATTTCTAGTATGCACATGATAGTTACTCCTAGGATCTGTATTGCTAGCATATGCATTCTTTGAATGATTATTCCTAGAATTTTCATTTCTTAAGTGAGCATATATATATGCATAAGTATTTCTAGGATGCTTACTTCTAGTATATGCATTAGAATTTAAATTCATATTTTTAGGCTTACTAGAATTTATTGAGGGAGTACTTTTAATCTTGCTAGTGGCCTTGGAAATGGGGGCTTCATTCACATATGTTGCTTTCATAAACAAAGTCTCATTTGATTTTTGCTTCCCTAATGTGGAATAACCCAAGCTGGATTTTCCTCCACTTAGCCTTTGGCAAGATAGCACTTCATCTAACTTTTCTTTGCAAAGCATAAGTCTAGATATAGTGCTATTCAATTCTATTATTTTCTTCTTTAAACTTTCATTTTCATTTTTTAGAAAATCTTGTGAAGAGTTATAAAGCATGGAAGATAGTTTTTCTTTTTCTTCCCTTAAGCCTTCCATATCTTTAGAAAGATATGAGATTTCCTTTTTTAGGGTGGTATTCCTAGAATCGAATTTCTTCAATTCTTCAAGCATTTCATTTATAACCTCAATTAAATCTTCACTACTACTAACAATGCTATTATTAGAAGGAGAAGAATTAGATACCTCATTTTCGTCGTCGATTGCCACTAAGCATAGGTTGGCAATCTCCTCGTATCCGATCTCATTGTCCTAAGAATCTTCTTCTTCATCATCACTCTATGTGGTTACAATCATAGCTTTCTTTTTGAAGCTCTTATATGGTTTGCTTGTTGCTGTACAATCGGCTTTGATGTTACCTGGCTTCTTGCAGCCATAACACACAAGTGGTTCCCTTTTTAGAGTGGGATCGTTTGTGTAAGGTTTCTCGTTCTTCTTTAAGAACCTGTGAAACCGCTTGGTGATTAGAGCCATCTCACCATCTTCTTCACTGCTTTCTACCTCTTCTTCTTTTTCTTCCTCTTTGTTTCTCGTAGAGGCTTTGAGAGCAATTTGCTTGTTTTTCTTCTCATCATTATTGACAATGGGATTAATTTCCTCCATCTCGTATGTCAACAATGATCTGAAAGGTGTTTCGACATCTAGTTTTTCGAGATCTTTGGCTTTCGTTATGGTCATCTCCTTTGCTTTCCAAGTTGATTGCAAAGACCTTAAGATCTTCCTCGTTAGTTCAAATTCCTCAATGTTCCTACCAAGAAGCTTTAGACGGTTAACAATGGTAGTAAAATGTGAGTGCATTTGAGAAATAGTTTCATTTGGAGACATTTTGAAGGTTTCATATTAGGACACTAGCATATAGATTTTTTATTTTTTAACTTCGTTAGTTCCTTCATATGTAACTTGCAATTTGTCCCAAATTTATTTAGCTGAAATACATATAGAAATTTTATTGTATTCAGCAATATCTAAAGCATAATGTAACACACTAAATGCTTTACTATTGAGAGACATCATTCTACAATCCTCTTAATTAAACTCTATTTTGAGTTTAGCATTATATGATTGATTTCTCCAATGATTATTTCCTTTATAGGAATTCTAGGTCCCTCTTCAATGACCCTCCATAGATTGTAATCTTGTCATTCGACAAATATTTTCATTCTATTTTTTCAATATTTATAGTTTGAGCCATTGATCAAGGGAGGCCTAGCATAAAAATGCCCTTCTATATAGCTATTAGATGCCATCGGGTCAACTCAATGATTTTAAGCCTGAAATTGAGTACAAAGCTCTGATATCAATTGTAAACCGAGGTTCAAACCCAAAAGGGGGGTGAATTGGGTTTTAAAAACTTTTTCTAATTTACTTGCAAGTTTTTAAACAGTTAAATACACAAAACATGCAATCAAATAATATGCTTGAAAGTAAAGGAGTTTAAAGAAGAGAATATGCAAACTCCGTTTATAGTGGTTCGACAATATTAGAATCTCTCCGACCCTACATCCACTCTCTTCAAGGAACCTCCTTGAAGCAATCAACTAAAATCTTAGTCGTGCAACTTAGTAGGTGTTAGCTTTAAAGAAAGTAGCAGAGAGATAGCAATAAGTGCTTTTACAAATGAACAATATCTCTCTTTCAGGAACAAGCTTGAAGAATGGCTCACAATAAAATTTTCAAAAAATTTGAGAATTAATGAGCAATCTTGTGAATTGAATGTGTTCTCTTGTTCTTTAAATTCTTATTAAAGTAGGTTTATAATTACGCTCAAACTAACACGTGGTTATTGTGTATAGCTGAGGTGTCGATCCCACGAGGAAAAATGATCTACAAGGGAAAGTGTAAACCTTAACACGAACAATAAAATTTAAATGAGAGAATTTGAGTTTTGATAATGAAATAATGTGAAAGAGTTGTGTAAATATAATGAAGAATATAATAGAGAAATAACAAGGTTCTGGGAATCCTTCCTAAGTTAGTTATCTTATTCCAATCTCCATTCAATTGTTTTTATCTCGATTGCTAGTTTCACATCCCAACCAAGCAATCGGTAAATATTCAATCACAACACATTAACACTCTAATGTAACTGCTACAAATCACTCATTGATTTCGATTCAAGCACACATGACCTATCTTATAGATTTATTAAGAAACGACAACATATTTCAATAACAATATCGTAGTAATGGACAAACCTAAAAGATAAATCTACCGGAATCAATCACATCCAAACAACTTGACATAAGAAGAGCTTGACTAGAGTTATATGGAGGAGAAAGATGCAATCACCAGATTAAGAAAATCTAAGGGAATAAGAACATAAATTGCAGCTATCACATGAACCTAAATCCTTCTTGTTTAATCAAAGAGTAAATCATAACAATGTTTAACAATAAATCCATACAACTGAATCAAGAATGGAAATAAGAACAACTACACCTAGGAATTCATTCCTTTGCCTTGCTTGGAGATTAGTTGCCCATAGGGCTCATGCTTGAACACTGTAATGGAGAAGAATGTGGTAGCTTTCTTGAGTTTTTCCAGCCTCCCCTTATCAAACCCTAAGTGATTTATTTATAATACAAAAGGTTCAAGGGTATTTTTGGGTCTAAACTATCATTAAAACCCTAATTAGGAAACAGGGCATCGTGCTTGTGCCGCGGCGCACACTAGTCCAGGTCGCGGCGCCACCTTTTGACTGGCTTTCTGTAGTGCTGGAGGCCATGGCTCAGACTGGCCAAGTCGCAGCTCTAACTGTCCAGGCCGCGGCTTAGCCTTTGATCCTGGTCTTGTGGAGGCTTCTAGAGGCCGTGGCTCAGCTTTTCTAGGCCGCGGCGCACAACCTCCAGCTTTTATCTGAGAAGTTGATGGTTCTGGTGGGCGAGGCTTGAGGTTCTGAGCCGCAGCATGGAACACTAAAAACTTGGTTTCTCTTCATTTTGTCTTTCTGCAACCATGCCTTCACTTCGATACGCATGGAATCTTCGTGCTTTAAGCAACGATAGCTTTTCTATCTCTTTTAGACTCAAAGTACCTGAAAATGCACCAAAATAGATCAATGATCCAAGAATGACACTTTAAAATTGTTAAGGTATAAAGGTGTAATTCAACCCTAGATCAACCCTAAAATGCTAACAAATAAGTACTATTAAAATGCACTTTACGACTCTCATCATAACTCCCAACTAGCTTATTGCTAGTCACTAGCAATTCTAGCAAAAAACATGAAATAAATTCTTTATTAGAAATCAAAAACAAAGTAAAGCATGTTAGCGTTAAACCAAGAGTAATTCAACTTTTTGTCTCAAAAATCATACATAACACACAGCATATAAAATCATTAAATATCACTCAAGTCCAAAAATAATCCAACTATCAACCTCAACATTGTTATCGACTCTTAACATTCATCTTACCACAAACCATTAATCCAAACACTTGGATGATTTTATGCACTACTTTCATGAATACAAGTCTTGGCCTCTAAAAACATATTGAATTGTGTGACATCAATCACAAATCAAGCTCCATAAGCTCACTTTTCAAATCACTCTCTACTAATGTAGAAAAATCACACTACATCGGATTAATAGGCCTTTAATAGGCATGTAACGTTAGGCAAAGGTAAAGGTCAAGAAAGAACGGGGAGGATTAAACAAGTAAAAGAACTCAGTCTCTTAATTAAACACAACCATTTTAAGCATTAGATAACCTTACTTCAACACCCAACTCATTCAACCATTTTTTCGAGCATTTCACTTAATAAATCACCATTTTTTTTTCTTCTTTCTTTGCCATAATTCACTTCTTTTTCTTTTTTATTTTATTTTGGCACATAACCATTCACCTCCGTATTTTTTTTAGTTTTTTCCACAACCCCCAACTTATCTCCTTTAATGTACTGCGGTTATGATAGTAATATATTTTTTTTTCATATTTCTATCCTTATTCCTCTTAAGTGCTTCTCAACAAATGTGTATAAACAAAGTTCTCTTAAAAGGAAGGTAAGGATAAAATATTTTTAGGCTCATAAAGGTAAGTAAATGGGTTATCGAAAGAAACAAGGCTAAAAAAATTTTCAAGAAAAAATCTCAAACAGGTGACTAGTGATAAATATAACAAGGGTAAGGTTAAAGGGCTCAAACGGTCCAAAGATGGCCTACATCATATCCTAAGTAGTGTGCATTCTAGGATTTTGCCTCAAGTGATTATCAAATAAGTAGGCTAAAAAAGTATTCACAAAACAATCGCACATAAAACTTCTCTAGATGTTTTAGACTAATCATGCAATCTTACTGCAAACCAGAGTCTCAAACCAAATGAAGATCGACACCTAATTTATTCTCAAACCGAAGCAAGATTTAACTTCTTCTAAACGCTATATGCTATCTCAATTAGACTGATATCATTGACATGTGAATTAACTCCAAGGCTATATATATATATATATATATATATATATATATATATATATATATATATATTTATTTATTTAACAAATTATCCTAACAAACAAATGTATTAAAACAAAACAAACTAATTAAAACGAAAAAGGGAATGTGACACCCAACAATTCAATGGTATGCAATAAGAAATGTGTTTCCTCCACCCCCAACTTAAAATAAGCATTGTCCTCAATGTGAAAGAACAAGTAAAGGAAACTCTCTTTTTAACCAAAAGTGTGAAGAAGCCGAGATTTGTGCACGATCATTTGAACTGATGCGCATATTTGTCCCTGAAAAAGAAATACGAAGATAATACTGGAAAACAACAAAATACTAATATTAACCTAAGTTCGTTGTCTTATTCCAATCTTGATTCAATTGTTTTTATCTCGATTTCTAGTTTCACATCCCAAACAGGCAATCGGTAAATATTCAATCACAGCACATTAACACTCTAATATAACTGCTACAAATCACTCATTAATTTTTATTCAAGCACACATGACCTATCTTATAGATTTATCAAGAAACAAAAATATATTTCAATAACAATATCGTAGTAATGGACAAACCTAAAAGATAAATCTACCGGAATCAATCACATCCAAACAACTTGATATAAGAAGAGCTTGACTAGACTTATATGGAGGAGAAGGATGCAATCACCGGATTAAGAAAATCTAAGAGAAGAAGAACATAAATTACAGCTATCATATGAACCTAAATCCTTCTTGTTTAATCAAAGAGTAAATCATAACAATGTTTAACAATAAATTCTTACAACTGAATCAAGAATGAAAATAAGAACAACTACACCTAGGAATTCATCCCTTTGCCTTGCTTGGAGATTAGTTGGCCATGGGGCTCATGCTTGAACACTGTAATAGAGAAGAATGTGGCAGCTTTCTTCAGTTTTTTCGGCCTCCCCTTATCAAACCCTAAGTGATCTATTTATAATACAAAAGGTTCAAGGGTATTCTCGGGTCTAAACTATCATTAAAACCCTAATTAGGAAACAGTGCATGGCGCTTGAGTCGCGGCGCACACTAGTCCAAGCTGCAGCGCCACCTTTTGACCGACTTTCTGTGGTGCTAGAGGTCGCGGCTCAGACTAGCCAGGCCGCAGCTCCGACTGTCCAGGCCACGGCTTACCCTTTGATCCTGGTCTTGTGGAGGCTTCTAGAGGCCGCAGCTTAGCTTTTCTAGGCTACGGCGCACAACCTCCAGCTTTTATCCGAGAAGTTGATGGTTCTGGTGGGCGAGGTTGGAGGTTCTGAGCCACAACATGGAACACTAAAAACTTGGTTTCTCTTCATTTTGTCTTTCTGCAACCATGCCTTCACTCCAATACACATGGAATCTTCGTGCTTTAAGCAACGATAGCTTTTCCATCTCTTTTAGACTCAAAGTACCTGAAAATGCACCGAAATAGATCAATGATCCAAGAATGACACTTTAGAATTGTTAAGGTATAAATGTGTAATTCAACCCTAGATCAACCCTCAAATACTAACAAATAAGTACTATTAAGATGCACTTTACGACTCTCATCAGTTTATTGATAAGAGTTCATAATATCTATATGTTTGTTATATTTTCTCATGTTTTAATAGTTATAATTGCTTAAATCTTGGATTTTGATTATGTTTCATATTTTGTAGAGTATATTGAGAGTTAAATCAAATTGAATTCAAAATCAAGAGATTTGTGAAGATTGGACAAAAACTTGGAGCTGCAGCGCCAGAAAGCTGAGGCTGTAGCGCCAGAATGGTGATAATATGTGAAGATGGGGCAGCATCTTGGAGCTGCAGCGTCAGAAAGCTGAGGCTGCAGTGCCAGCATGGTGATAATATGTGAAGATGGGGCAGCAACTTGGAGCTGCAGCGCCAGAAAGCTGAGGCTACAGCGCCAGCCCGTGGGTTTTAAAAGTTAGAAATACTAACCCTAGCTGAAAGAAAACGAAAAGCTTGGATAGAAGGCGCGGCTGTTGAATAGAAAATCCTTCTTCTCTTTTCTTTAGGTTTTCTTTTAATTATGAGTAGCTAAATACTTTTCTTCTAACTGAACGATAATTGAAGTCTTGGTTCTTCTAGAATTGTGAGATCTAAATAATTTTCATTGCTCTTTTATTTCTTCTCTATTTATATATCTTTTGTGTTTATTATCAATTATTGTCTTGGTTGATTGATGCAAAGGGCCCGTTGTTCAATTATCAGGTCAATAAATTGCCATTTAGAACTTTAAATCCGTAATTGTTTAAACATTCTAATATTAGTGGTAAAATAACAAAGTTGATTATAACCAGATTTTTGATTTATGTTATGGAGATATATAACCTAGTCTAAATGAATTGAGCTTGTGTATTTGTTGGCTAGAATTGGTAGTCTCTCTAATTATTAATGTTGTCGATAGATAAAATTCTAAGAGCTTATTTAGGGTTGTTTATTAACAAGGGAAGTAATCAAAAAGCTTGTTTTGGTTATCGAGAAAGTAAGGAGAGATAGGTTGTTAGAGCTTGTTAGCAACCATAACCAATTTGGTGAAGAATATAAGATTTTATCCTTGTATCTGTGATCAATTCTATGAACCAATTCTGAAATTATACCTTCGGTTGGATATTTTCCTGATATTGATTTCTCCTTAGTTTTTAGTTGATTATAATTGCTTTCTCTTTTATTTCACTCCGAAATTTCAAACCCCTTTTTTTCTTTACTTTATTTTTCATTAAAATAAATCTACCCAATCCCTGTGGATTCGACCTTGCTCATCACTGTTACAATTTGTATTTTTGAGAGTGAGAATTTTATTATTTGTTGGATTCGACACCCACCAAATTTTTGGCGCCGTTGCCGGGGATTGGTGTTAATTAGATTTATTTTCATGCTTCGTTCTTCTCGTGCAGGTGAACTCCAATATGATCCTGAGATTGAGAAGACGGTTCGGGAGTTGAGGAAGGAAGCTAAGTTGCATGACAAACAAGCATCTTTATCCTCACCCCCTGGATTTAATTCAGTACCTGACTTGGTTGATTCATCCAGTGATTCTGAAGCAGAAGAAGCAATGGCCAATCAAGAGAGAACTTTAAGGGAATTGACTGCACCAAATTTAAATCAACAACCACTCTACATTACAAATCCAGCTTTGGAAGTGGGTTTTGAGTTAAAATCTGGATTGATCCATTTGCTCCCAACTTTTCTTGGTCTTGAGAATGAAGATCCTCACAAGCATCTGAAGGAATTCCACATGGTATGTTCAAGCATGAAACCACAAGGAGTGACCGAAGATCAAATCAAATTACGTGCTTTTCCATTCTCGCTGACTGAAAAAGCAAAGGATTGGTTATTTTATTTGTCCCCTGGCTCTATAACCACATGGATAGAGATGGTGAGATTGTTTCTTGATAAATTTTTCCCTGCATCACAAGCTGCTGACATTAGAAGGGAAATATGTGGAACAAAATAGAAGGATACAGAGGCCCTTTATAAGTATTGGGAAAGATTTAAGCAACTCTATGCAAGCTGCCCACAACATGGAATTTCTGAACAGCTCCTCATTCAATATTTCTATGAAGGGATCCTATCTATGGAAAGAAAGATGATGGATGCAGCGAGTGGAGTTGCCATAGTGAACAAAACTTCTCGTGACGCAAGAGACTTGATCTCCATCATGGCCGCTAACTCATAACAATTTGGATTCAAGCAGGACACATCTCCAATAAGGGTGAATGAGGTAAGTATATCTTACCTTGAAAATCAAATATCCAAGCTAACTTCTATTGTTCAACAGTTAGCTATAGGAAATATGCAACAAGTGAAAGCTTGTGGGATTTGTGCTACCATCGGTCATCCAACTGACATGTGCCCTACACTTCGAGATGATTCCTATGAGCATGCCAATGCAACTGGAGGATTTCCAGGCCCACCGCAAAGGAAATATGACCCCTATTCAAATACTTATAACCCAGGATGGAGGGATCATCCCAATTTCAGCTATGGAGCAAGACCATAATTCCAACACTTTCAGCATAGACCACCTGTTCCACCACCACAACAAAATTCCACAAGTTTAGGTATGTCTCTAGAAGAAATTGTTCAATCACTTGCAACTAACACGCAACAATTTCAACTGGAGACAAGAACAAGCATTCAAAAATTGGAGAATCAAATGAGTCAACTAGCATCTTCTGTGAATCGATTGGAATCTCAAGGTAAATTGCCCTCACAAACTGTTGTTAACTCAAAACAAAATGCTAGTGCAGTTACCTTGAGAAGCAGGAAGGAGTTGAAAGAACCCAGTAAGGCAGTACGTGGAGAAGAAATTGAAAAAGAAGTAGTTGCTCCTCAACCTCAAACTGACCAGCCTAGAGGACTCGATAGTGAACAACCAAAGGCATTGGTGACAAATCCTCCCTTTCCTACTAGATTGACTAAATCCAAGAAAGAAGAGGAAGAGAAGGGAATTCTTGAAACTTTTCGCAAGGTTGAGGTAAATATTCCTTTACTTGATGCAATTAACAAGTGCCTCGATATGCTAAATTTCTCAAGGAGTTGTGCACCAACAAGAGGAAGTTGAAAGGTAATGAAATGATAAGTATAGGGGAAAATGTTTCAGCCGTCCTCCAGAAAAAATTACCTCCAAAATGCAAGGACCCAGGTCTGTTTACTATCCCTTGCAAACTAGGTGATGTTAGGATTGAGAGAGCAATGCTAGATCTAGGAGCTTCAATAAATGTCATGCCTCTCTCTATTTATTCATCTTTGAATCTTGGTCCATTAAAAGAAACAGGTGTGATTATTCAACTTGCTGATAGATCTAATGTATATCCTGAAGGAGTTTTGGAGGATGTTTTAGTACAAGTTAATGGGTTGGTTTTTCCTGCTGATTTTTATGTTCTTGACATGGAAGAAGATGACTCTTCTAATTCAACATTAATGTTATTAGGAATGCCATTTCTAAAAACATCTAGGACAAAAATTGATGTGCATGATGGTACACTCACAATGGAATTTGATGGTGAAATTATTAAATTCAATATTTATGACGCCATGAGGTACCCTAATGATGTGTCTTCTGTTTTTGTTATGGATGTTATTGACCCGTTGGCGCAGGAAATCTTTGATCTAGTTGATGATGATAAACTAAAAGTTACACTTAGTAGGCATCTCACTCTTGAAGGGCTACGAAAGATCATGAAGAAGTTTGTGTTGGAGTCCGACCTACAGGATGCAATCTACGAATTAGAATCACTTAAACCTGTAAGGTATGAGGTGTCTTACATTGAGTTGCCTCTTTCTCACACAAAACTTCTCCCTTCTATTGTGCAGGCACCGAAATTGGAATTGAAACCCTTACCATATCATCTGAAATATGCATTTTTGGGAGAAAGAGAAACTTTTCCGGTGATAATCTCAAAAAAAAACTCTCTATATTAGAGGAAGAAAAGTTAATTCGGATGCTTAGAGAGTATAAAGAGGCTATTGGCTGGACTATAGCTGACATTAAGGGATTGAACCCTTCTACATGCATGCATAGGATACTATTAGAGGAAAATTGTAAGCTGTCTAGAGAAGCCCAATGCCGACTGAATCCACCAATGATGGAAGTGGTAAAGAAAGAGATTTTGAAACTTCTCGATGCAGGTATGATCTATCCAATTTCAGACAGTAAATGGGTAAGTCCAGTTCAGGTTGTGCCAAAAAAAAAAAGGTATAACAGTAATAAAAAATCCTGATGGTGAGTTGGTGCCCACTCGAATCCAAACGGGTGGCGGGTTTGTATAGATTACAGGAAGTTAAATGCATCAACTAGAAAAGACCATTTTCCTCTTCCATTTATTGATCAAATGCTTGAACGTTTGGCTGGTCGTACTCATTATTGTTGTCTTGATGGTTATTCAGGTTTTCATCAAATCCCAGTCGCACCGGAGGATCAAGAAAAAACCATCTTCACATGCCCGTTTGGCACTTTTGCATACCGACGAATGCCATTTGGACTTTGAAATGCTCCTGCTACATTTCAAAGGTGTATGGTTAGTATATTTTCAGAGTACGTAGAAAATATCATAGAGGTATTTATGGATGACTTTACAGTCTATGGTAATTCTTTTGATACTTGTTTAACTAACCTTACAAAAGTGCTTAAAAGATGCATAGAAACAAACTTTGTTCTTAATTATGAAAAGTGTCACTTTATGGTTGATCAAGGTATTATTCTAGGCCATATTTTATCTTCTAAGGGAATTGAAGTTGATAAAGCTAAGATAGAAATTATCAAATCTTTGCCTTATCCCGCAAGTGTGCGGGAAATTCGCTCTTTTCTTGGACATGCAGGATTTTATCGACGCTTTATCAAGGATTTCTCCAAAATCACTCAACCCTTATGCAGGTTATTGCAAAAAGATGTGGTGTTCAAATTTGATGAGGGGTGCAAAGGTGCATTCGATAAGTTGAAGGATATGCTGACTTCGACGTCAATTATCCGGCCACCGAATTGGGATCTTCCATTCGAAATCATGTGTGATGCAAGCAATCATGCAGTTAGTGCTGTCCTTGGACAACGAGTTGGACGAGTTTCTCATGCCATCTACTATGCTTCAAGAACACTTGATAGTGCACAGAGGAACTATTTAACGACGGAAAAAGAACTTCTAGCTATTGTTTTTGCTTTAGAAAAACTTCATCCATATTTACTTGGCACTAAAGTAATTGTTTATTCTGATCATGCAGCTCTCAAGTATTTGCTGTCAAAGAAGGAGGCAAAACCCAAACTCATTCGGTGGATACTTTTGCTAAAAAAGTTCAATTTGGAGATACTCGATAAAAAAGGTGCAGAGAATTTGGTCACAGATCATCTCAGTAGATTGCCCACAAATGAAGAACCATCACCATTACAAGATGACTTTCCAGATGAGTATCTCTTTTCTATTGAAAAGTTAATCCCCTGGTATGCTGATATGGTTAATTATCTAGTTACTAGAAAACTACCAGATGATTTGTCTAGAGTTCAAAGAGATAAAATCAAAAGTGATGCTAAATATTATGTTTGGGATGATCCTTATTTGTGGAAACATTGTTCTGATCAAATTATTCGAAGGTGCATCTCTCAACAAGAAACTCCTTCCATTTTTAAATTTTGTCATTTATATGCATGCGGAGGACATTTTGGTCCCAAAAGAACAGCTCGTAAGGTGTTAGAATGTGGATTGTTTTGGCCTGCTTTATTTCGTGATTCATATATGTTTTGTAAAGCATGTGAACAGTGTCAGAAAACTGGAAATTTAGGGCATAGAAACCAAATGCCACTCACCCCTATTCTTGTTTGTGAAATATTTGATGTGTGGGGTATAGATTTCATGGGCCCTTTTCCTTCTTCTTATGGTAATGTTTACATCATTCTTGCTGTGGATTATGTTTCAAAATGGGTAGAAGCTGAGGCTACTCGGACTGATGATGCTAAAGTTGTTGTAGATTTTATCAAATCTCATATTTTTGTCAGGTTCGGGACACCAAGAGCTATAATTAGTGATCGTGGGAATCATTTTTGCAACAGAGTAGTGGGGGCTTTATTTAAGAAATATAATGTTACACACCGCATCTCCACTACTTATCATCCACAAACAAATGGGCAAGCTGAAGTATCTAATAGAGAGATCAAGTCCATACTCGAGAAAACTGTCAACCCAAATAGGAAGGATTAGAGTATGCAGCTTGATGATGCACTATGGGCCTACCGAACAGCCTATAAGACTCCCATAGGTATGTCTCCTTACCGTTTGGTATTTGGCAAACCATGTCATCTCCCAGTCGAACTAGAACACAAGGCTTATTGGGCTGTCAAGCATTGCAACATGGGAATGGATGAATCAGGAGGACAAAGGAAACTACAATTGCAAGAATTGGAGGAAATCCGCAATGATGCCTATGAAAGCTCGAGAGTATACAAAGAAAAGACCAAAGCCTTTCATGATCAACTGGTTTCTAGAAAAAAAATTTCTATTGGTCAGAAAGTTTTACCTTATCACTCTAGACTGAAGTTATTTCCTGGTAAATTACGTTCTAGATGGGTAGGTCCTTTTATTGTTACTAATGTATTTCCTCATGGTGCAGTTGAAATACAAAGTTCAGATACAGGTAAAACTTTTAAGGTCAATGGTCATCGTTTGAAACCTTTTTATGAAGGTTTTCAAGTGTATAATGTTGATCAAATTATTTTAGAATGTCTGACTTATGGTGATTAAGAGGTAACAACGTCTAGCCAAAGACGATAAAGAACAGCACTTTTGGGAGGCAACCTAAAATTTTGTCTTACTTTCCTTGTTTTATTTGTTTTATCCTTTTTCTTTATTTTGGCGATCAGCTTACAAGACTCGAAGACCAAGTTGCCAGAATGGACAAAACATGACAGCTTTCTTTGCTTACATGGGATTCACACAACCTTCGCCCTCAAGCACGTGACTGATATCTTGGTTGATGCTCAACATTTTTAGGGGAGTTTTCTACTTACTCTTGTTCTTTTATAGCTTTTGAGCATCTATTTTTGATACATTGAGGACAATGTATGGATTAAGTGTGGGGGACGGTCTCTGACATATGAATTTGAATTTGATTTTACTTTGAACTTCACTTTTCAAGAAAATTTTTAAAATCCAAGTGATACTTCAGTTCTTGTTTGTGATCATTCTCTTCTGAATTCTAGATTCTGTCGATGCTTGTCTTAAATGATCTGGATTATTGTGAATTATTGAGATAAATTGAAGCGTAATAAGGGATTAGCGTGAATGGTTGAATTTTTATTTACTACACAGTGATTAATTGCTCCTGATGATTGATTGAATGAAAAATGTGTTGGATCTAATGCACATGACCCTTTTTGTGCGCTTTTGAGCCAATGAGCATTTAGATTATATTATGCTCCATTTTCTTAATTGAGTGATTGTCACACATAATTGATTTTTCTAGAACTTGCTTTGTTATGCATGTCACGAAACTACATTATTGAATTGGATGCATTGAATTAATAAGGGCATTTAGGTGGAGCCATTTAGCTTTCTTAAAAAGCCTACCTTGATTTTTATTATAGAAAGCCAATTTTGAACCTTGGCCCTTTTGTTGGAAGTTAACCATGGTATGAGCAATGTCAACCCATTCTTTTGTCGTTTTCCCTCTTTTGAACCTCTAATTGAAGGATCGTACTAGCTTGTTCACATGAAGCTTCAAATTATCTCTAAAAGGATTGAAAGATGCTGGGAATAAAGTGATTCAAGTTACAAGTGCCTTGAATTGCAAAAAAAAAAAGAAAATAGACGGCCAAAAAGAGAGAAAAGTTGCGCAATTTTAATTGTTTAGAAGTGAATTGATTGAAGAAAACATTCGACGTTATTGAGTTGTGCTTTGTGTGGAGAAGTTGGTATAATTCCTTTGACATAAGCACCTAAAAATTCCTTCTCACCACACCTTACCTAAGCCCTGTTACAACCTTTTTAAGACCCTTAGATTCTTTGCATTCAATTCAATCCATTGATGTGATATATTAGCAAGCTTATGGTTAAGATTTTCTATGTTTTGACTTGAGAGTTCATCGATACCCTAAACACTTTGAGCGTATTGAGTGAATCCAATGAGAGGGTGTTAGATCCTATTGCATTTTGATTTCGAGAAGATCATTGAGGTGATTGTTCATGGTGTGGTTTATAAGAATTTACACTACGAAATTGTTCGTTTCTTATTTGTCTTTAGATTTAAATCTTTAAGGCATGATAATTTGGATTATAGAGGATGAGTAAAGGTAGGAGAAGGAACGATGGTGAGAAAAGGTGACGAACTTGAGTTATTGTATGCTTGAGGACAAGCATTGTTTAAGTGTGGGGGAATTTGATAAGAGTTCATAATATCTATATGTTTGTTATATTTTCTCATGTTTTAATAGTTATAATTGCTTAAATCTTGGATTTTCATTATGTTTCGTATTTTGTAGAGTATATTGAGGAGTTAAATCAAATTGAATTCAAAATCAAGAGATTTGTGAAGATTGGACAGAAACTTGGAGCTGCAGCGCCAGAAAGCTGAGGTTGCAGCACCAGAATGGTGATAATATGTGAAGATGGGGCAGCAACTTGGAGCTGCAGCGCCAGAAAGCTGAGGCTGCAGTGCCAGCATGGTGATAATATGTGAAGATGGGGCAGCAACTTGGAGCTACAGCGCCAGAAAGCTGAGGCTACAGCGTCAGCCCGCGGGTTTTGAAAGTTATAAATACTAACCCTAGCTGAAAGAAAACGAAAAGCTCGGATAGAAGGCGCGGCTGTTGAACAGAAAATCCCTCTTCTCTTTTCTTTAGATTTTCTTTTAATTATGAGTAGGTAAATGCTTTTCTTCCAACTGAAGGATAATTGAAGTCTTGGTTCTTCAAGAATTGTGAGATCTAAATAATTTTCATTGCTCTTTTATTTCTTCTCTATTTATATATCTTCTGTGTTTATTATTAATTATTGTCTTAGTTGATTGATGCAAAGGGCCCGTTGTTCAATTATCAGGTCAATAAATTGCCATTTAGAACTTTAAATCCGTAATTGTTTAAATGTTCTAATATTAGTGGTAAAATAACAAAATTGATTATAACTAGATTTTCGATTTATGTTATGGCGATATATAACCTAGTCTAAATGAATCGAGCTTGTGTATTTGTTGGCTAGAATTGGTAGTCTCTCTAATTATTAATGTTGTCGATAGATTAAATCCTAAGAGCTTATTTAGAGTTGTTTATTAACAAGGGAAGTAATCAAAGAGCTTGTTTTGGTTATCGAGAAAGTAAGGAGAGATAGGTTGTTAGAGCTTGTTAGCAACCATAACCAATTTGGTGAAGAATAGAAGATTTTATCCTTGTATCTGTGATCAATTCTCTGAACCAATTCTGAAATTATACCTTCGGTTGGATATTTTCCTGATATTGATTTCTCCTTAGTTTTTAGTTGATTATAATTGCTTTCTCTTTTATTTCACTCCGAAATTTCAAACCCCTTTTTTTCTTTACTTTATTTTTCTTTAAAATAAATCTACCCAATCCCTGTGGATTCGACTTTGCTCATCACTGTTACAATTTGTATTTTTGAGAGTGAGAATTTTATTATTTGTTGGATTCGACACCCACCATTTATATAGCCTTGAATCAATATGGTCGTTTGACACTGACTTGGTAGGTTTGGTGTGTTAAATGCTCAAGTCCCGCATCTCAAACGGACATATTTTCAAATTATCAATCGACTGAGTCTTTGTACTAGTTGACTGGGTCAAGTGAAAAACTTCACTTTTTAGGCTGTGGGAAAGTACCAGTCGACTGAGTCCTAAGCACCGGTCAACTGGGAACTTTCTGTCCCAGTTACCAGTCGATTGGATCCTTAACACCAGTTGACTGAGAACCTTCTATCCCATATCCCATTCGACTAGTATATGGAGCCAATCGACTAGGTTGTCCTTCAACCCAGTTTTTTATGTTTCAAAACTATTTTTGTCTTAGAAACTTTTGTATGGTTAGTTTTGTCAAAATATTTTGTAAATTGAGCCATAGATCAAGCTATGTAATTGAACTTGAGAGATTTACAATTTTTTTAATTACCTTAATCCCTATTCTAGATCTTCTGTCTTGTCTTGGTGTCTAAATCGAGTTAAGTTCTTGCATATTTGTTTCTATGTTGAATGTTTTTGCCGCTTAAACACTTAGATAAAACTGTTAGTGCAATTAGAGTAGTGTTTTGTCATTATTAAAATTAAATATGGGTCAACACTTCAACTCTTCTTGACCACTGTTACAAGGTAAAAATATTTTCTTTGAGGCTTCTTACTCCTTCCTAAAATCTTTATTCATTTATTTCTCTAAATGTTTTGCTTTTGAGTGCAAGCTAGCATGTATGCTTTCTTTCTGAGCCACTTCGTGGATGCCACCATTGCTGGAATTCGACAGAGTGATACGGATCTTGTAAAACAGCTGAAGGAGGGCAAAGCACAAAAGGGATGCCCTTTCTAACCAGATTCAAGATTTGGAACTTGAGAAATAGGAGCTACAAGCTTCCTTGTCTGTTGTCATGCCAACCACTTGTTTGCTACGAAGAAAGTGGGGTCTTTGAAGAACGAGGTAATAAACCTACGAAGTGTTGGGGACTGATTTAGTGTTGAGGTTGGTTATCTTCATGGGGTAGAAAATCATCTTGGTTCTGAAGTATCCCATCTTCAGAACGTCGTATGGGAGCTGAAGTCCCAACTGACCTAAGTTGAAGCCTCTATTGTGAATAAGTATCACTGCTCTAAAGACTTCAAAAATGATTTCCTGGTGGAGTCTTCGGAGTACTACTCAATAAGCTTCGAAGTGGCCAAGAAAGAAGGGGCCAAGATATGGCCTGGCCTCAATTAGGCTAGCTTGAAGATCCTAGATTCTCCTAAGGAGCAGACAAAAAAGGTAGCAACTGAGGTTGCATAGATTGTGGAGGGAGCTAAAGTGGTTGAAGTTGTTGAGAATGATAAAGATCTAGAGTCTTTAGAATAGGACTTAGCTTCTCTTTTTCATTTCTTTGTAACTTTAGCCTTGAAGCCATCCACCTGTACAAACGTTTTATCTTTTAATGAAAAACCTTTATTTACAATTTCTTATTTATTTCACATTTCTACTACTTCTTTTTAATAGAATCTACAAGAATTTTACAAGTGTTTAAGACTACGAATTCTTTTCTTGTTTATCTTCTTCCTTAGAGTAGTCTTCTAAATGAGGGCTAGTTTTTTGAATGAAGCCTAAGTCTTTTATTCTTGGTTCTTAGGACTCTATTCTTCATGTGGGCTCCTTGCACAAATACTTTTAGGCATATGACTTCGGTCTTTGCTCTGGATGTTCTGCATGAACCCTAAACAAGCTTGAATTAGCCTTTTGTTGCTTTACTTCACTTAAGTAGGTCCTAAGGTGTTAAATGAGCTAAGTTTCAAAGGTGTTTTGTTTCATCTCCTTGTAAGGTTTAGTTTGCTTTGGATACTAGTACCTTGTTTGCCCGGCTAAAGAGAGTTATTGGAGAACTCGCAGGTTAAGTAGTGACTAAAACCCAAAGCCTAAGAATCGCCAAAAGGGATCTCTAAGATTATTCTTTGTCAGAGCTTTTTCCCTCTGTTGGTGAGGTACCCTAGGGGTGCTTCGTTGGATTCTGGGTGAAACCAAACATAACTTGAGTTTGCTCCTCTTAGTCTACTGTTGTTAAGGGGAGTGAGTTGTGAGCCATCTATTCTGAACCTTGCTGGAGCTTAATCGACCTGAAGAGGAGCTTGGGGCTAGATCTTTACCATTTTCTTCATAGCACAACATAATGGCTGGTATAGATCTGTATGCGAGTCTTTATGAGAGCTCTTGGAGAGTTGCTAGTCTCTACGGCTTAGTTGGAGTACTTTTGTTATCAAGCCCGATCTTTGAGCATCTTGAAGCAACCAAGATGAGATGTCTCGAGAGAGTTATTGTGAGAAGTCTTAGGAGAGTTGATCTCTTTAGGGTCTGGTTTCATTCGAGTTGCTGAGGCTATTGTACTTCAGAGCAGGGATGATGTGGACATCCCCGTTAGAGTTGGGAAGATTTCAGAATTGAGTATAAGCTGAGCTTGAGAGTTTAGGAGGTGACAAGTTTGTTTCCGTGCACCTTCTTCTCCAAGCAAGCTTATGTTGATGCTCAATCTGAATTGAAGTGATCATTTCTTCTTGATCTTCTTGTTAACATGACCATTTCTTCTCGATCCTTTTGGATGGTTGACATGTTGACTCTTCATTGTGATCAAAGGGCTGGATAGATTCCTCATGCCATAGATCTTGGGGTTTTGACGAGTTCCCAAGGTTTGGTGAGGGTTGTACTCATTAGTACGCCAGTTGTAGGGTGCTATGTTGTCTTTCTCGGCCATGGTAGACGTAGATGAAGGCCTCTTCATGCTACAGTGTTGGAAACTACATGGTGAGATTGTTCAAGGGCTTTTAAGTGGCATCATGAGATAAATTTATCTGTTCACACATATGGCGCAAATCTGTTGATGTTAAAAAAGTGGAAGAGGGACGTTTAATTTTCAATGGCCTTCAACGGGATACTATTAAAGGTTAATCTAAGTGAGAGAGCTCTAGATTGGAGAACTTTTTCGTATCGAAAGTACATGTGCTCCTGCAAAAAAAAGGTCTCTTGAAGATTTTATACTTCGGGGAGGACCCTACAATGGTTAAGTCAACAAACACTCTTTGAGGTTAATAAAGAAAGTATGTGGAGGTAAAAGAATATTTGGGAAAGAGAAGGAGTTAAGTTAGTTCTCTTTATTCCTCAGATGTTTTCTCCCTATACCTGGGATTCTTTCTAGTTTCTACCTCTTTTTGGGAGTGTATGACTGTGTTTGAGTCAAGCCTTTTTCTTTATCTGGTTTTCTTGTGCATGCTTGCTCACTCTTACTTACTTGCCTCTTCAAGGGTGGGAACCCCTTTTTATAGGCCCTCGTACACTCTTTATCTAACTCTCCGAAGTGCAAGACTATACAGACAAGACTTTTGCACCTCGAGCCTCACAAAATATGGTCCTTTGTACATGAGATGTGGCTTCCTCTTGAGTCGTCACATCATTGTGTCAGGAGGCATAGTCAAGCGTACATCTTTGTAGTCAGTTCTAGTCACTTCACCGTTTGAGAGTTGTTAACTGGCTACATGTTTTATTTTTACTAGATTGTATCATTTTGGTCACATCAAGCATGAAACAAATTATTGGACTTTTGTCTAAAATCTAGTCATCACCAGAATGAAACACATTAATGGACTAATGATCTCCCAATTTACATTTTATAAAAGGGCTTCTTTTTTAAATCAAAGTAAGGCATTTAAAATTACAGGCAGTCAACTTAAAAGTTAAAGTTGGAGTTTATTTTTTAAAATTTATCAAAAACTTAATCAAATTAAATTAAATCACCTATCAATTAATGTTTTAATTTTTATTTAATAAAGTTTAAATTAATTTTATTAAGTTCTTGGAAAATTTAAAAAATAGAGTATTATTTTTTTTCATTAGAGGCCTACTAATTTTATGGGTTATACATTGGAAGATAGGGACTATAATAATCTTTCATTCAGTGCTTATGCTTTACACATTACCAGCATGTTTGGTAGCCGGAATTGCCAATTCCTTTCCGGGTGAATTCCAGGCATTTTTTAATTTTTATGTTTGATTTGTTTTTAAGATCAAGAATTAACAATTTCGAAGAATGGCCTATTCCTAAGTATTCAAGAATAACTATTCCTCCCATCCCTATAATTTGTGATTCCTTACATATAATAATTGGACTTAAATTTAGTTGGAAATACATGCCCTCGCCTAAAATTATATATTTCAAAGTTGTCCATCACCCTTTAACCCTAAAACATTCTTTCTTTTTCAGTAGTAAGGATTAATTACTACTACACATTTGGTAGTTCATTACCTTTATTTTTTATATATTTTTTTGGTAGTTCGTCAAAGTTGCTATAATGTCGTATTTTTTCGAAGAAAGCTAAAATATTTAGTAGTGCCAAAAAAAAAGAAGCAAAAGACATATTGGAAAGATTCATTTTCTTTTCATTATGTTCAAGGACATTTTTGACATTTGACACGTATTTCGTCCTTATTCTCAAGTTTAAACCATACAACCAAATGTTGTAATTGGAAAGGAATTGAGTAGTCCTAATGTACGACCAAACGCAAAAATAAAAATTACCACTTCATAATGATCCAATTATATTTCGGGTCAATTTTGATTCTATTCCAATTCTAGATATGAAATTGAACCAAACGGGTCATACATGAATTTCAAAATCATTAATTTGAAATACGTGTGTTGATGTCAAAAATCTGCAAGGAATTCAAACAGTCGGAGTATGGAACCTGCACACACAAAACAAGGAGAAATCCTAAAAGTCGCTAAAGGACCGGAGAGGGTATGTCTCAGGGAACTCTTTGATTCCTAAGTTATAATAAAGCTTTTTATTAATAGGGAGAGCTATACAAAGCTAAGAGCTCTAAATGAGAATTGAATATACATTTTGATTGTGAGTGCCCCCTTATATAGTGTATCGAAGTAAAGTCCGATTAGAAGAGTGATTGATCACTTTAGTGTTGTGATAGGAATAACATTCCCATATATAAGATTGGAGTTATCCATAAGCTGAATTTGTTTTAATAACATTTTATCCGTAAACTGGAGTGGCATAGTAGTATCAGGACATTGGTGTGAAATTACCATAATGCCTTTAGCCCTTCAAGGAAATTTGACTAGTTGATTCGTCTAGATTGCGAGATTACTTTTTTGCCTTTGGAGGTTGCCACGTATCGTGATGATATTGGAGGGGTAATTTTCCCATACATCATATGCCCCCCACTTCCTTGGGTGCAGTTATGCAGTTGAGTAAGTAAAGTTTGTTTGGAGTGATTTCTTTCTTGTGTTGTGGGATATAGAACAAGTTCATCTTTACTTTGGGTACTAAAGAGCGAGGAATGGAGACTCAGATCCGGTTACGTGGAGGTGTAGACTCCAAGAAGACCTACCAGCCTGGTACTCCCTTGGAGGGATAGTACAAGTCTTGGTTGAATTCCTCGAAGTGGGGTAGGTGACGAGCTTGAATTCCTAAACAATTTTATTACCATTTCACAAACTTCTTAACTCATAAATTATATACAAGTCTTAATACAATCACAAAATACAAGGACAAGTAATCAAAGAAAATATTATTTCAACACATTGTATATCCTTAACAACCATCATGCCCTTTGTCCGAACCAAGTACTTCACATGCATCTCATAAGCCAGTCATATCACAAGCCTGTTATAGGTCATTCATAAAACACACCCCTCATAGGCTAATCATCTCAATATGTCCATGAAATGTAATGTCATGCTATATGATGCAATGCAATAAATACACAATCAATCACTGCCCCTCACTGAACTATATCATTCTCATGGGGATGTCTCCCCATGTATTGGTATGTCCAATCATCATATCATCATATCAAATCTTCGGAATCCATCTTGATCCAGATCGGGTCCTACTTGTCCAATATCCATTTGGTACCCTTACACCCCTTATGGGAAGGGACCTACCGACCTCACCCATCACACGCCCCTCAATCACATATTGTCAAACAAAGTTATATTGCAAGATGCATGAAGTGATATGCATACAAGCAATCATCAATCATTCACATTTCATTTCATACAAATCCAACCAATTTACTTTCAAAGCTCATAACTTAAACATTTACTTTCCCAATCTATACCGATTCCTCGTATTACTAATTTTTACTATCTTTATACCATAATCTCTATACTTAAATATTCATAAATTCTAAGGTTTGAAATCATCAAATTAGATCTTATTATTTTTCTTTATCTTTTACTACTCAATTTACGTATTTTAAATACGCTTACTAAAGGTAAGGCGTACTCAACTTGCTACGCGATCTTACTACTTCCTTGTCTCTCAAAATTTTCTACATTAGTACCTAAGAATGAATAACACTTAATATAATTACTTTAAATCATTTCAAATAATTTCTAGCAACCTCAAGGTGTTTTGCACACTTTAAATCTCAAGAGCGCACTTCGCACGAAACCAGAAGTCAAAGAAATCGAGGCTTTAAGCCCTTTTTCATATCATGTATTTTAAATATCAAAAACACTTTAATTTTTGTGGAAACTGAAATTTTAAAGGTGTTTTAATCATACTTTAGATATATATAAACATTATAATTATTTTGGAAATGTTTCATGTTCAAAAACTAAGGAAAAAGTTAAATTTTCAAAAATCAGCATGGTCCAGTCAATTGTATATCTGATTCAGTTGACTGAAAAGGGCCCAAAGAGTTCAGCCCCTTCATTCAGTTGACTGAACACTTCATTCAGTCTACTAAATGAAGTTGTTCAGCCCTTGATTGGTTATGTGAATCATCCAACCGATTGGGCACTTGATCCAATCAACTAGATCCTAGTTTTGTTAGCAAAAATCTTTTTGAAAACTCCTCATTTTCCCAAATTTCTTCTTGATTACAAAATATCCTTTCAATTATTCAAAGTTACAAGTTTCTAAGGATTTAAAGTTGAAAAATTTACATTACCCAAAAGAAAATTTGAACCCAAAACTTCTAAATCAACCAAGTTTGCACAAAACCCATTTTTAAAAACAAATCAATTTTGTTCAAACTTTATCTTGAGAAAATCTTCAAGTTTATAACTCAAAAACTTAAATCCTTAAGGATATCAACACACTTGATAATTAAAGGAGAGGAAAACAAGCTTTTACCAAGAGTTTTGCAAGAAAATTCTCACCTCCCTCTTCTTGTCCTCCTTCTTCTCTTCTATTTTCTTCTCTTTTCCTCTCTTTCTCTCCTTCATTCTCGGTGGTTCGAGAGAATCCAGCAAAGTGTTGGATTCTCTCCCTCCTCCCCCTATTTATAGACAAAGACTTTAAAATTTATTAAACCACACTTCAATTTACACCTCTCCTTATTTTTTATCACAAACTTTCTAAATAAACAATTCTCTCACCACCTACCTAAACATTTCTTAAAACTCCAAAAGTTCCCCCACTCAAGTTTTTATTATCAAATTTTACTTATTCCCAAGCTCCATAGAACTAAGCACGAATTAATTATTAATCAAAATTGAACATTTACTCACTTATACACATCGAAGCGAAACTCTGTAAATTTAAATATTTCAAATAAAATACCTACCCCAAAAGGTATCATTACCTTTTAGTCCCGAGCACCCTGACCTACATGCAATAACACATAACTCACCAAGAATACAAGTGTTCAATTAAAACATTTCAAATCATACAATTAAAATTTCATAACTAACAATCTTTACAATACAAAAACTTTAACTAGACATAAATAACAGAAAACTCCCACACTACAAATGTTCTTTTATAATGACTAATCCCAATCCCAACTTAATCTCCTAACAAAAACTCTTAAATGTGCGGATGCCGCCGATAAAAGCCTTAAATTGGGCTTCTGCAACTTGACTGACAAGTTTCCAGTAATTCCTAAAATATTAGCAACAAAAAAAAAAGATGAGTTATAAAGCTCAGTGAGACTCACCTTACAAGAAGTAGTCATATTGGTGGAATTATCTTCTTAATTTTAATTACACTATATTGTTTTGTAAAGATTTTAAGTACAAGTAATATATTTCTTAATTATCTTCCAATTATTTCTTTAATTTTCCTCCAAGCATTTCTCTTTACTTCCTATTCAATTTTATAACCATTTCACTAGGGTTCACAAACTTCTTAACTCATAAATTATATACAAGTCTTAATACATTCACATAATACAAGGACAAGTAATCAAAGAAAATCTTATTTCAATACCTTATATGTCCATAACAACCACCATACTCTTTGTCCGGACCAAGTAAATCGCATGCCCCTCACGGAACAGTCATATTACACGCCTCTCATGTGCCATTCGTAAAACACGCCCCTCATGGGCCAATCATCTCAATATGTCCATGAAATGTAATGTCATGCTATATGATGCAATACAATAAATGAAAAATCAATCACTGCCCTTCACTATGCTATATCATCATCACGGGGACGTCTCCCCATGTACCGATACGCCCAATCATCTTATCATCTTCAGAACCTATCTTGATCTGGGTTGGATCCTACTTGTCCAATATCCATTTGGTAGCCTTACACCCCCTATGGAAAGGTACTTACCGGCCTCACCCATCACTCGCCCCTCAATAATATACCGTCAAACAAAGTTATAATGCAAGATGCATGAAGTGATATGCATACAAGCAATCCTCATCATTCACATCACATTTCATACAAATCCAAACAAACACACTCATTAAAATTCCTCAACACAATCAACTTAAATCATTTCAAGGCTCATATCGTAAACCTTTACTTTCCCACTCTATATCAATTCCTTGTATTACTAGTTTTTACTATCTTAATACCATAATCTATATACTTAAATCTTCATAAATTCTAAGGTTTGAAATCATCAAAGTAGATCATATTTTTTTTATTTATCCTTTATTACTCAATTTACGTATTTTAAATACGCTTACTAAAGGTAAGGTGTACTCACATCGCTACGTGATCTTACTACTTCCTTGCCTCTCAAGGATTTCCCCACTAGTACCTAAGAATGAATAACACTTAACTTCATTACTTTAAATCATTTAAAAGAATCTCTAGCAACCTCAAGGTGTTTTGCACACTTAAAATCTCAATAGCGCACTTCACATGAAACCAAAAGTCAAAGAAATCGAGGCTTTAAGCCCTTTTTCAAATCATCTATTTTAAATCTAGAAAAAAAAAACTTTAATTTTTCTGAAACTAACATTTTTAAATGTGTTTTAATCATACTTAAAATGTATATAAACATTATAATTATTTTGGAAAGGTTTCATGTTCAAAAACTATGGAAAAAGTCAAATTTTAAAAAATCAATATGGTCTAGTCAATTGAATGTCTGATTCATTCAACTGAAAAGGGTCCAGAGAGTTCAGCCCCTTTATTAAGTCAACTGGACACTTCATTCAGTAAACTGAATGAAGTTTTTAAGTCCTTGATTGGTTCTGGTGAATCATCCAGTCGACTAGGCACTTGATCTAGTCGACTAGATCCCCGTTTTTCAGTAAAAATCTTTCCAAAAACTCAGTTTTTCCCAAATTTCTTCTTGATTTCAAAAGATCCTTTCATTTATTCAAATATACAAGTTTCTACTAGTTTAAATTTGAAAACTTTACATTACCCAAGAGAAAATTTGAACCCAAAACTCCCAAATCAACCAACTTTGAACAAAACCCTTTTTTAAAAAAAAAAAAAAAACAACCCCATTTTCTTCATACTTTTCCTTGAGAAAATATTCAACTTTATAACTCAAAAACTTAAATCCTTAGAGAAATCAAAAAACTTGATAATTAAAGGAAAGGAAAACAAGTTTTTACTTTGACTTTTGCAAGAAAACTCCCATCTTTTCCTTCCTCTTCTTCTCCTCTCTTTTTCTTTCTTTTCCTCTCTTTCTCCCCTTCATTCTCAATGGTTCTAGAGAAATCCAGTACAAAGTACTGGATTCTCTCCCTCTCTCCCTCTCTCTCTCTCTCTCCCCTTATTTATAGACAAAGACCTTACAATTTACAAAACCACCCTTTAATTTACACCTCTCCTTATTTTCTACCACAAACTTTCTAAATAAATAAAACTAACCCTTCATCTTATAATTCTCTCACCAGCTACCCAAACATTTCTTAAAACTCCAAAAGTTCCCCTGAATCAAGTTTTTATTATCAAATTTTACTTATTCCCAAGTTTCACACAACTAAGCACGAATTAATTATTAACCAAAATTGAACATTTACACACTGTTACGCGTTGAAGCAAAACTCTGTAAATTTTAATATTCTAAATAAAATATCGAGCTCTATAATCAAACTACTCAAAGTTTGGCGAATAAGTCCGAGGAGATGACACTAAGTTAAACTACTCGAAGTTTCACGAATCAATCCGAGGAGATGACATTAAGTCAAAATGCCCAGTGTTTGGTGAATAGGTTCGAGGAGATGACATTGAGTCAAATTCCTCGGAGTTTGGCAATAGATCCGAGGAGATGACACTAAGTCAAACTTCTCTACATTTAGCAAATAGGTCCGATGAGATAACACTGAGTCAAATTGCTCGGAGTTTGGCAAATAGATCCGAGGAGAAGACACTAAGTCAAACTGGTCGGTGTTTGGCAAATAAGTCCGTGGAGATGACACTAAGTCAAATTGCTCAAAATTTGGCAAATAAGTATGATGAGACGACACTAAATCAAACTATTCAGATTTTGGCGAATAGGTTCGAGGAGATGACACTAAGTCAAACTTCTCGACGTTTGGCGAATAGGTCCAAGGAGATGACACTAAGTCAAACTTCAGCGTTTGGTGGAGATTTCTGAGGAGGTAGTTTTGGATCAAACTACTCAGAGTTTTATGGAGACTTTCGAGGAGAATGATTTGGATCAAACTACTCGAAGTTTTGATGGAGACTTCAGAAGAGAATGACTTGGATCAAATTGATCGAAATTTGATGGAAACTTTCGAGGAGAATGACTTGGATCAAACTACTCGGAGTTCTGATGGAGACTTCCGAGGAGAATGGCTTGGATTAAATAACTCAAAGTTTGATGGAGATTTTTGAGATGAATGGCTAGGATCAAATTGCTCGGAGTTTGATGGAGACTTTCGATGAGAATGACTTGGATCAAACTGCTCAAGGTTTGATGGAGACATCCGAATAGAATGACTTGGATCAAACTGCTCAAATTTTAATGGAGAATTTTGAGGATAATGACTTAGATCAAACTGCTCGAAGTTTGATGGAGACTTTCAAGAAGAATGACTTGGATCAAACTACTCAGATTTTGATAGAGACTTCCGAGGAGAATGAATTGGATCAAACTACTCAGAGTTTTATAAAGACTTCCAAGGATAATGACTAAGATCAAACTGCTCAGAATTTGATGGAGACTTTCGAGGAAAATAACTTGGATCAAACTACTTTGAGTTTTGATAAAGACTTTCTAGAAGAATGACTTGGATCAAACTGATTGAAGTTTTATGGAGTCTTCCAATATCAAACTGCTCAGAGTTTGATGGAGACTTTCGAGGAGAATGACATGGATCAAACTGCTCAGAGTTTGATAGAGACTTCCGAGGAGAATGACTTGGATCAAACTACTCGGAGTTTTGATGGAGACTTTAGAGGAGAATGACTTAAATCAAACTACTTATAGTTATGATGAAGATTTTTTAGGAGAGTAAACTTGTTCATTTGAGATGTGAAAACATGTTTAGCTGTGGGCATTAAGCCCATTTATTTTATGGTCTCTACTGGCTGGGCCAAGACTTTTTATTCTGGGGCTCATTGACAAGGGTCAAGTTTTTAGACTTTTAAGGCCTCACTTATTGGGCCAAGGTCCTTTGGTCTGGAGCCCATTAGGTGGATCAGTGCTTCTAGAATATTTCTAGGAGTTAATGAGGGCGTACACTTTTTTTATTGTTGTGAAGAGATAAAGTGTTTTGAAATGGTGGTGTCAGTTCTTGATTACATAAATAAAATGGCATATCTCCTCGTTTATATAAAAAGGTTGTGCACATTCTTGGTTTCTTGAAAGGACAGCGCTTCGTTAGGATCGTTTACAGCTATAATGATTAAATTTTCCACGTTTAAAACACTCACCGTTGTGGAAAACTCTTTATAAGGTAGTAGAGGCCTCCCTTACTCTTCACTTCACTCATTTTCAAAATAAAAAATCTTTGAGAGCACTCAGAGTCTAGGAGATAGGAAGATCTTAAAGTATTTTAATAATAGAGCTTTTTGGAGTTATAAAGCGTTCGGAGTTTGTAAGAGTAAAGTCTCCATAGTTTAAAGCCTCTTACTTTTGGTTAGTTCTTTTCTCTTTTTTCAACGTCTTCTAGTAATGATAAAAGTAGTAGTACTGATAAAAGTAAGAGTAGTGAGAAAAGTAGAAGTAGTGGTAATAATAGAAGTAGTGCTAGTAGCAATGGTAGAGATAGTTCTAAGGAGGTTGAGGTGGTAACACCTCGGTCAGTTCCTATGCATTAGTGCCTTATGAGGGAGGAGAGACTTCATCATCCTCGGAGGGTAGCCATTTCTTAACTAAACATTGAGAAGAACTGGGAGAGGAGGAAAGAGAGAATCTCATTTTTGTTCTAATTCAAAGCCAAACAGATTGAAAGGGGAAGAGCCCCGAGTACTTAGGGTCAAGTATAAAATTCTTGAGGAGTATGGTCTTAGGAATGCTGAAGTTGGGGATAGGGCCTGTGATGACCTGAGGGAAGAGGGGCCATTTGAATTGTGTGTCAACACCCACTTCCTTAAGGTTGGGCTTAGGTTCCCCTTCCATCATTTTTTCTGCACCATTCTCAATCATTATAGCATAGCTTTATGTCAGTTAATGCCCAACTTCATGCGTTTGACAATGGATTTCAGATATGTTTATAAAAAAGTTGAGGGGGTGATGAACCTTAATGTCTTCAAGTCCCTGTTTGAAATCAGTAAGCACTTAGAGTATGGTTGGGTAGTCATCAATTCGAGGGGAAAGAAGGGGCTATCGAAAAAGAAGCCATCTTCTATCAAAGAGTGGAAAAAGATGTTTTTCTATGTTCAAAGTGATAGGAGCTTTGGAGTTCCTCTGAAGTGGGACTTGGACCTTATGAGGCCCAATAAGAAGCTAAACCTCCTGAGGCGTGAGCTAGACACGGTGACTAATATGGTGGGTGGACCTATAGATATCACTGTTTTATATAGCAACAAGGAGCTAGCTAGTCTTGGGCTTTGCCTAAAGGGTCCAAGGCAGGACATAGGTAGAACCCTTTCTTACTTAGTAATTTTTTATCTTTATATTGCTCAAACTTATATGTTTTCCCTTGTTGTAGAGATGGATACACTAAGGATTGCTCAGAGGGAAATGAGGAAATAAAATAGGAAGAAAGTTTATAAGGGTGGTTCGAAGGGTCAGACTTCAAAGAAAAGAAAAGATGTCGATAGTCAGCCTAAAAATTCTCCTCCTACTTCAACTAAGATTAGGATTCCCACTCCCCCTCTTCCTATTCCTATTCTTCCTCCTTCGAGGCCACTATTTTTTGCTTTCTTTTCTGTTCAACTTGTACCCCCGAGGTCTTAAGACTTAATTGGTGTATGAAGATTGTTGGAAATCACCTTGACAATATGCCTAGGTGGTGATCTTCCAAACACCCAAGTCTAGAATGACTTGTAATGAAAAGAAACAGCAAACGAAAGCAAGAAAGAAAAGAAAACAAGCGATTTGTTATCGAGGTTCGGCAATAGCCTACGTCCCCGTGAGTTTCTCTGAACTCTCTGCACTAAATCAATGGTTCTTTTACAATCATAGAAACCCCTCTCCAAGAAGCTCAAGTTCTTGAAGAAACCAAGAAGAGAAAAAAGAAGATGATAAGAACTATTACAAAAGTTCTCTATCCAATCTATGCTACTCTCTCTTTACAACCAGCCTCACTACAATGAGTCCCTCTTTTGTTTTGTGTCTTTGCGCTCTCACACAATTCTCTCTTGTATCTTTAGATGATCACTTGTATGTCACAATGTATCTCTTATAATCTCTCAATTAATTGATGAGAATGAAGCTAGGTGACCCTTTATATAGTGCACCAATTTCTTGTCCAATCTTGAGGGTCAATCTCCAACCTTAGATCCTGATGACCAATCAACCATGGCCTTTGATCAATCCTAAGTTAAGCTGTGTGTTTTGAATATCCCTCATGAACCACTTAAAAGGCTGAATCATGTGTGCTTCAGTGTGCTTTGAAGGTGCGCCCTGAAACAGGGGGCGCCGCCGCTCACGGCAAAGCACCTCTTCAGCAAGGTTCTGGGCACCACGGCCTTGGGGAGGGGGTACCGTGGCCTTGGCCTTTCTCTAGCTTTCTACCTGCTGGGTGTCGCGGCCAGACATGATGCACACACCTTTTTTCCAGCTTTGTGCTGAGGCGCACACCTTGTACATGCTGAACCTCTTCATTCTTCTTCTTTCGTTTAAACCTTAACCATGTTTAAACCTTGGATGAATACCAACAATCTCTATCTTTTTCTAAGCGTTTAAACCCGAACCATTATACAGAGAACTTTAGGATCCAAACTCATCTTGAGTCATCATTCAACCGACTTCATTCCTAGGAAGTCTAAGGTAATGATTGGACCTTCTTAGTGGTAGAACCTTGGTGCCTAAATCTGCAGGACTTTCCTCTGTGGCTACTTTATCCATGTGCTTTGTCGTCCTATGGAACACCGGATTCCTACATAAGTGCCATGCACTTTGGTTAACCGAATACACCACCACCTGCTCTTTTAGGACCATCCACTCATCCAACAACCCTTTGCACCACATAGCCTCCTTTATGGCTTCCATAGCCACTATGTACTCAGCCTCGATTGTTAAGAGTGCTACCATAGGCTGCCACTTAGCCTTCAAATACCTCAACAACCACTTCATCCCAAGCCAAAGCTCCTTTCCGGGATTACTCACAAATCTGCTGAGAACATCTATTGCCTTAGATATGTCGGGTCTAGTGCTCACCATCATGACCATGACTGGTCCATCCACACTAGAGTAAGGGACCATTACCATTTCCTTCTTCTCCTCATCCATTCCAGGACATTGCTTGCTAGAGAACTTGAAATGACCAGCAAGAGGAATCTTTACTGGTTTACCATCTTCCATTGAAGACCGAGAAACCTTCAACCGATTTCTTTCCCTTTCCCGAATTCTTCTCATCTCAATGATCTTTTGTGTAAGGCTAAGATCCTTCCTCTCGATCTCCTCATTAAGTTGAGATGAAACCTTTTCATCCTCTCTCTACTATTCTGAACCAATAGCATATCAACGACATAGATGAGAATACTCACCATTTTCTCCACCTTGTGTCTAGGTGAGAAAGTTTCTGTGAAATCTATGTCTTCTCTTCTTGTGAACCCATTCGCCACCAGTCTAGCCTTGTTCTGGACTTTATCTCTTGGAAGGTACCCTTCTTTGATCTTGTAAGTCCTCTTACAATCCATAACTCTCTGTTTTCTCGGAATATGCACCAATTCCCAGAAGTTGTTCTCCCTCAAAGAATCCATTTCTTCCTCCATAGCTAGCTTCCATCTTGGCGAAACCTTACACTCCATGGCATTAATGTAAGTCTCTTGTTCACTTATCTCTCCTTCTGTCCAAGGAGCTGCTGCATCCACAGCATCAGCAAAACCATGTCTTGAAGGTGATCTGTCCAGCCTTCCTTTCCAGTCCCTTATGAGCTGATAGTCCTTCTGACTTGCTGCATCATCCTCTTCTAGTTCAGCCTCCCCTCGAGTATCCTGAGCTTGGCATTCATCAATGGGCTCTACCTGGTCTAAACCCTTTTACCTTGCTTGCTTTACCTGAACTAAATTCTCTTTGATGCTATGCTCCACAAATTCTGGACTAGTTTGCTAACTAGCCCCTGCAGGGTTAGTTTTCTCCAAATAGGGAAATAAAAATTCATTAAAAATAACATCCCTACTTGTCATGAGTTTCAATCCTTCTTTCTCTAAGGACCATGACCTATACCCCTTAGCCCCTTCCCTATATCCTAGAAACACACACTTTCTAGATCCTGGGCTAAGTCTATCGTCCTTTTGATGTGCATATGCAGCACATCCAAAAGTTCTAAGGTTGTTCAACTCAGGGGGTTTTCCACTCCATATCTCTATGGGAGTCTTAAGGTCCACAACACTAGAGGGTGATCTATTTACCAAGTATGCAACAGTAGACACTGCTTCCCCTCAAAAATATTCGGGTAATCCGGATCCCATTAACATGCACCTAACTTTTTCCATAAGGGTCTTATTCATCCTCTTAGCAACTCTAATTTGCTTAGGGGTTTTCACAATCGTCCTATGTCTTAGAATCCCATTTAACCTACAGAATTGATCAAGTTCCTTGTTAAAACATTCTAAGCTATTATCGGTTCTTAACACCTTAACTACTCTACCCATTTGAGTCTCCACCAGCATCTTTCACACCACTAATTTATTCAAAGCATCTGATTTATTTCTAACCAAATAAACCCAAACCTTTCTTGAATAGTCATTAATTAAAGAAAGAAAGTAAAAGTTACCTCCCTGTGTTGGTGTCTTTGCTGGTCCCCAAAGGTTCAAATGAATGTAGTCAAAAATCTCCTTAGATTTGTGCACTCCAGTGTTGAAACTGACCCGATGTTGCTTCCCAAGAACGCAACACTCGCAGAAATCAAGTTTCTCTATTTTGTCTCCACCAAGTAGGCCATCCTTGCTAAGAACTTACAGGCCCTTTTTCGCTCATATGTCCCAAGCAAGTGTGCCAAAGGGTTGCCCTATCTATCTCAGCCATCAAGCTTGTTGCTTGATCATTGATTTTTGTCTCTCCGATCATCTCATAGAGTCCATCCTTTATTGCTGCTTTGATCACTACCAAAGATCCCTTGGCCACCTTAATCTTTCCTCCTTCTACTTTGCATGTGTAGCCCATGGAATCCAACTGCCCCAATGAGATAAAATTCCTCTTCAAATCCGGAAGATACCTCACATTTCCTAACAGCCTTATGACTCCATCAAACATCCTCAACTGGATGTCTCCTATCCCCCTTACTTGGCAAGAATTTTCATTCCCCAAGAAGACCCTTCCATCATTGATCTTCTTAAAATTCTTGAACAATTCCTTGTGAGGGCACATGTGATAAGTGCACCTAGAATCCAGAATTCATTTCTCATTGCCTTGCCTCCTGCTCACATTTGAGCACACAACAAGAACATCATCTTGCTGTTCTCCTTTGGAAACCGAAGCCTCTCCATTTTTGGTATGGCTTCTCTCTCTCTAATCCCACAACCTCTTCTTGCAATCTTTCTTGAAGTGACCCTCCTTGTTGTAGTAGAAGCACCTCTTTCCTCCAAATCTTGGTTTGGAATGTACTCTCCTATGGCTCTGCCCTCTACCTCTTGATTTCTCTCGGTAGTTGCCATGAATGCTACTGCCATTCCGAGTTGCTAGCCTTCCTCTTACAAACAGCCTTTCTCCACTTGATGCCTCCCTACTCTTGGCTTTGAAATCATGAGCCTTTATAGCATTGACCACGATTTCTTTGGTTAGTGTATCTCTTCCATATTCAATTGCATTAATTAAACTATCAAAACAATCAGGAAGAGAATTTAATAACATAACAACCAATTGTTCATCCGGGAATTTAATACTACAACTAGCCAAATCTTGAAGTAGTTTATTAAAGACATCAAGATTATCTTGCAACTCTTTACTAGGGTCTATTTTAAAAAGAAAGATTCTTTTAAGAAGATAAATCTTGTTAGGGAGAGTTTTGGTAAGAAACAACTCATTTAGTTTCTTCCATATGACAGCCGGATCTTCCGAGTCTCCGCACTCCCTTGTGACATTATCCGACATGTGCAAGAAAATGGTGTTGTAAGCCATCTTCTTCATCTCAATCCACTGGTCCTCTGTGATACTTGCTGGAAAAGTATCATCTTCTCCAATAGCCAAGTCCACTTTCTGTTACATAAGAATCGCCTTGATCTTCTGCTTCCAAAGGGTAAAGTCTCCCTTTCCATCAAACTTCTCAACACAGAAATTGAAGCCATCTTTGCGAACAAGATCCCAGATTTATGCACTACCCACAAATGCTTTCTTCAACCTCAAGAACATGATCGAAGATGGATCTTAACACCATTCTTGAATCACTCTCAAGAACACGATCTGATCATGATCTTTACACCGTTCTTAAATCACCCAAGAAGTTGATCTTTGATTTTTGGAGTCATGATTCTGTCACCTTCTTGTTCTTGCTCCGATACCAAGTTGTGCAAGCTCTGATACCACTGTTGAAAATCACCTTGACAAGTGCCCAGGTGGTGATCTTCCAAACACCCAAATCTAAAATGACTTGTAATGAAAAGAAAAGGCAAACGAAAGCAAGAAAGAAAAGAAGACAAGCGTTTTGTTATCGAGGTTCGGCAATAACCTACGTCCCCATGAGTTCCTCTGAACTCTTGATAGGAGCTTAAATATTCATATTTAAGCCCCTTAATTTACATTTGTTAAGTTCTTTATCTATATGTTTTAGTCTATTTTACTTCACTTTTGTGTTTTACACGTTTTTATAGGGTCTTGGAGAAAAATAAGCATTTTTTGCACTTAAAGGAAGAAATCTGGAAATCCTGGAGCAGCTACTGGCTAGATTGCGATCGAGCACACTCCTCTGTGCGATCAAGCGCAACATTGCGATCGAGCGCACCACATATGCGATCGAGAGCACATGTACGGGCGTGAACAGTAAACTGCAGAACCCTGTTTTGGAAATAACCCTGTTTTGGAAATAACCCTATTTTGGAAATAAAGGAGTTTTGTGTTTTAGGAAAGTTTAGGAACTCATGAGCCTCTTAGGACTTCTCAAAGACCTATAAATACACTTGTAAATCACACAAAAAATGCATGACCTCCTGGGGGGATCACTTCTTAGATCCCTTCTTTTATCTTTTGCTTTAGCTTGGAGAAGGAGACCGTGGAGCGGAATTGACGACTCTTCTCTAGGGTTTCTTCTTTCCTTTTTATTTTATTATGTGTAATTAAATTCTTAGTAGGGCTTGGTTGAAGCCCTAATTATGTTTACTCAAGAAATTTAGTATTGGTGTCTTTGCGATATTTATGTTGTGTTGCTTAACTTGATTAATACCTGCTTTTATTTAAATTCCTCATATGTATATGTCTGATCAATATGTGCATGTGGTATGAACTTGTTAGTTAGATCAATTTGGATGACCGAGTCCTGGGTCTGATATTAGTAACAAAAGATATCCACACCGGATTCTTGGGTTAATCAACATGGGAAATCGGGAGTAGATACCATGCCCTAGGTCCCGTGTGGTTGTCGATTTCCACAGATCCTATGCTCTCTTAAGGAACAACTCAGCATACACCATGGTGAATCCCTTAAAAGAGAAAAGAGTTAGAGTAGATACCATGCCTAACTCGTTGCTTAGGGAGATCAATAGCTTAAGGAGTAGATACCATGCCCTTAGGTTGACAAACATTAGGTATTCATGACATGAGTAAAGCATTGGCATACTGTTTTATTGTGGTAGCATTATTAGTGGTGGATATCAAGTCCCTACGCCTTTATCCTTATTATTTTATCTTTATCAAAATCAACTCTTTTATTATTTTTATCTTTTTATTACTGAGAAACTAATTCTAAAGTTAAATTTACCAATCCCTGTGGAGATGATCTTGCATTCGCACACTATGCTACATTGTTGACCTTGTGCACTTGCAAGTAAAACAAGTACGATTATTTACCCATTTATTTAGGTATATTTTCGCACAACAACTCTCTGCACTAAATCAATGGTTCTTTTACAATCACAGCAACCCCTCTCCAAGAAGCTCAAGTTCTTGAAGAAACCAAGAAGAGAAGAAAGAATATGATAAGAACTATTACAAAAGCTCTCTATCCAATCTATGCTACTCTCTTTTTACAACCAGCCTCACTACAATGAGTCCCTCTTGTATTTTGTGTCTATGCACTCTCACATAATTCTCTCTTATATCTCTTGATAATCACTTGTATGTCACAATGTGTCTCTTATAATCTCTCAACTAATTGATGAGAATGAAGCTAGGTGACCCTTTATATAGTGCACCAACTTCTTGTCCAATCTTGAGGGTCAATCTCCACCCTTAGATCTTGATGACCAACCAACCATGGCGTTTGATCAATCCTAAGTTAAGTTGTGTGTTTTGAAAATCCTTCACGAACCACTTGAAAGGCTGAATCATGTGTGCTTCAGTGTGCCTTGAAGGTGCAGCCTGAAACAGGGGGCGCCGCTGCTCAAGGCAAAGCACCTCTTCAGCAAGGTTCTGGGCATCACGGCCTTGGCCTTCCTCCAGCTTTCCACCTTCTGGGCACCGCGGCCTGGAGAGAGCAGGGCCACAACCTGACCTGATGTACACACCTTTTTTCCAGCTTTGTGTTGAGGCACACACATTGTACATGTTGAACCTCTTCATTCTTCTTCTTCCGTTTAAACCTTAACCATGTTTAAACCTTGGACGAATACCAACAAAGATTAAAGATTCAATCTTTAAGAGTTCTAAGATTGTCAGGGAGCACTTAGTTCGAGGCATCCCTCCTTAAGACTTTATAAAATTAGAAGAGGAGCCCATAGAGACTCTCGTTGGAGTAGTAAAGACTGGGCCTCTAAGGTATAATCTTATCCCCTACCTTTTTTACTTGATTTGCTTGGGTTTGAGGGTTGTTAACTTATGTATTTCTTTTTCATATTGGCATGGCTACTGGTGTACTTACTTCTTGTTGTCTAGACCTTAATAAAACGTTTGAAGAGTCTGAGAAGAGCTTGAAGAATAGTTTCACCCTCTGTAAAAGCCTAGAGGACCTCTTTGCTGCTACGTTTGCTGAGATCCAGGGTCTAAAGGCCACTATGGTCGAAATGGAGGGGGTAAAGGCCCTTGCGGTGGCTGAGATAGGGACAGCCAAAGCCAAGAAGGACGTGGTTGAGGCTAAGGTGGCAAAGATGGCCAAAGATAAAAATGCAGCTATGAAAGAGTTCATCAAACATTCCACGGCATCTTTCAATGAGTCCCAGGAGTTCCAGGATGCCGTGAAGAAGTCTTCTGGGTCATTTTATCTGAATGGCTTCAAGGAGGCAATAAAAAAGGTTGAGAAGACATACCCATAGTAGGATTTCTCGATGGTTGAACTTGGAAATTTCGAAGATGAGGCTACAGTCGTGGAGGATACTAAAGAAGATAAAGAGAAGGAGGTCCAGACCTAGGCCCATGCCATTGAGGTGGATGAAGAGAATTTAGTTGTAAACTAGAGCCTTTTCTTTTAAATTTCTTACACTATAAAGCAGTTAGTGCTTTTTGTAAAAAAATCTTCTAATTTAATGAAGGTCTACTCCCTTATAGCGCAATGTCTATCTTTTATTCTTTCTATTTTTGTTGTTAGTTCGAAATGAAAGCAAGAGGTCCAAGGAGGAAAAGCTTAGAGCTTCCTCCTCGGTCTTTATCCAAGTAGGAGAGGCTTTGAGCCTTTATTAGAGATAAAGATAATTTCAAAAGATTTTGATCTTCTTTATTCAAGAAGGAGGAGCTTAGGACCCTTGTTAAAATAAATACTGATCGAGCTAACCTTTTATTGATAATATCCAGAAATTACATAAATTGGAGAAATAGGAGAAAAATTACTAGTAACAAATAGAAAAAATTCTAAAAGTTAGAGAAAACAGTAGAAGTTCTACTAATAAAACTTGCAGAGATTTTCGGCGTTCTAAGTCCGAGCTATTGGCTTGCCATCCAGATCTTTGAGTTCGAATATGCCAGCTTGGCAGACTCTATTGATATGATACCTCCCAATTTGGGTAGAGCTTTCTTATCTCTCGAGGGTGAGACACTTCATTTTTTCAAAGTACCAGGTCATGTAGCTTAAAAGTTCTTCCATGGACTCGATAATTATAATATCTTGTCACCCTTTGGTGATAAGCAGCCAGTTTGATTTAGCTTTATCCCTTGCTTCGTCAATGAGATCAGTGTTCATCCTGAGGGCCATTTCATTATTAGCTTCTTTAAAACTTTGCACCCATAATGACAATGTCCCTATTTCGAGGGGGATAACAGCTTCCGAGCCATAAGCCAGGAAAAATGGAGTTTCTCCGATGGAGGTCCTCATATTTTTCCGGTAGGCCTAGAGGACATTGAGTAGGTGTTTAACCCATTATCTATCGGTGTCATCAAGTCTCTTCTTGATTCCTTATAAGAGAGTCATGTTGGTTACTTCGGCTTGCCTGTTGGCCTGAGGGTAACTACTGAGGAGAAACGATGTTCAATATTGAGTTCTTGGCAAAAGGCCATGAACTGAGAGCTATCACACTGTTTTCCATTTTCGGTGATAAGTATTTCTAGTATGCCAAATTGACATACTATTGATTTCCAAACAAAGCCTCAGGTCTGGTAATCGGAGATACTAACAAGGGGATCAGCCTCTGTCCACTTGGTGAAGTAGTCGATAGCTACTATCAAATATTTATTTTTCCTTTGAGCTTCTTGGAAGGGATAGAGGATGTCCATCCCCCACACAGTGAAGGGAACTGGACTGGTAATTGATGTCAGCAGGTTGGCTAGTCACTGGGAGAGGTATGTTGTTGACAAGTCTTGCACTTTTTAACCATCTTGGTGGCGTCATGGAGCATTTTCGGCCAATAATAGACGTGGAGTAGTATCTTGAAGGCCAAGGCTCGGCCTGCTAGGTGATTGATATATATTCCCTCATGAACTTCTCTGAAGGCATAGTCTGCATCTGTAAGCCCAAGGCACTTTAGATAAGGGGTCATAAGGCTTTTTTGTATAGTTGTCCTTCAATGATAGTGTACTGTGAAGCGCAAAAGATGATCTTTTTTTATTTGTTCTTCTTCTTAGGGAGTGTTCCATCTTTTAATTACTAGAAGATTAGGTCCATCCAAGTTGGTTCATCAGTCATGGGCATGACTGGTACTTCATCCATGCTAAATGCTTCAAGAGTTTCTTAAGTAGACCACTCGAGCAAAATTGAAGGGTATAGAAGAAGTGAGTTATGCAAATGCATCTGCCTTGGAATTTTGTGCTCCGGGTACCTATATTATTTGAAACCTCATGAATGTTGCAGAAAGCTCGTGAGCTTTCTCAAGATACCTAATGATTTTTGCACCCCTGGCTTCATATTCATCGATCATTTGATCGACCACTAGTTCTGAGTCATTGTATGCCTCCAAAGGTTCGGCGACTAATTTCTTTGCTAATTTTATTCCTACAAGCAGTTCCTTATATTGGGCCTCGTTAGAGGATTTGAACCCAAACCTTAAGGCATATTCCACTGTAAAGCCCTCGAGGCTACAAAGGATAAGTCCAGCTCTGCTACCGGTGCTATTTGAAGATCCATCAATATACAGTGTCTAACTCAGAGTCAGTTATCTTTCTTTGAAGTCTTGCCTTTCGACGGGTGCTTCGAGGAAGATGGTCTCTACTATGAAATCACCTAAGGCTTGGGCCTTGATGGCCATCCTAGGCTTGTAACGAATATTGAACTCTCTGAGCTTTTGGAGATGTCTGGCTTATAAAATAATTTTTTCAGAGGCTGATCAGTGAGTAAAGTGATAGTGTAAGCTTGGAAGTATGGCTAGATCTTCCGAGCTGTAATGAGAAGGGCATACGCCATCTTTTTAATAGGGAGGTATGATGAGTGAAAAATATTGCATATTTTGGCCCCTTAATTTACATTTGTTAGCTTAAGAATTCATTATTTTGAGTTGTTTTTCGTTGTTTTACAGGTTTATAAGCTTGGAAAGGAGTTTCACTAAATTGCCAAAATTGCTCGTATAGATCAGCCATTTTCGAGGATTTAACTGTATTGATTCAGGAAGAACCAGGAGATGAGCCATATACGCTTGGAAAGATCCGGATGTCTATTTTCTGGGAAATGTCACGGATCAATAAAATGATTTTTCTAGAGAAAGTTATGGCATTTTTAGTAGACAAAGGTCAAAGAGCAAAAGCTGGAATCTGTAGTATCTCACATCGGATTGGAAACACATTGCACTTGTGATGTTTCCCTATATAAGCCATTCTTCACTTCATCTTTAGTGTGCAATTCCTGAGCCACTTTGGTACAAACCGGTGGACATCTGCTAGCGTTCTGGTGGACCCCGAAGGCTTTGCTACCACAAGGGGAAGCGCCGCCCAACAGCGAGTAGAATTTCTCCCTTGTATAGTAAATATTTCTTTTCATTTTGTTTTTTTTTTAGTTTAAATGTTTAGCACTTTTATTATGAACTGTAGTTTCATAATTATGAGAGGCTAAAATCTTCAAACTAAGGTTGAAGATGAAGCCTCGCCGTTGTTTGGTATAATAGTTTCAGATTTGTTTATACAATTCTGATTGTTTTTTAGTATAAATGTTATGTCAATTATTTGAGTAAAATCTTATGATTGATTGCGTTTAAATTTTTCTGTTGGATATTCCTTGTGTTTCATCTGATGGATACATCAAATTGTTTTTGATTAAATTGGATTTCCTTTGTGATTTGTTAAAAGCAGATACATTGGATTCTTTTGGTTTAATTGGGATCTTTGTTGTTTTTTGTCTTAAGTTGGTTTCCCTTTAATTGAGTGCTGACATGAATATATTTATACATCAAGTAATTTTATTTTTGTATTAGTTTTTATAACATTGATGTTATTGATTATTGTAATGTTTTCTCATCCAACTTAAAAGGCAGCGTTGGGTATTAAGGTAGCATTTGGGTAATCATTTAAAATAACTTAAAACAAATTAATTTAAATAGATTCAAAGTAAAATTTATTTTGTTACTATTTAAGTTAATTTACCTTAAATTAACTTAAATGATACCTTAACGTGACCTAAATATTGTGATTTGGTGTATCCTCTGACTTTTATTTTTCTTTTTCTATTATAATTTTGAAATCAAGGATTATTATCTTACATTTTAAATGCTTTATGTGCTATGGATGATAAAATGATATCAAAGAGTCATGGGAAGGACATTCTTAATTTTCGGTTTTATGTCGTACCCTACAGCCATTGGTGTCTGAGAAGGCTCATGACATACATCTCGAGAAGATGTTGAGGTGATTCTATACTTTAAGTAAATTTTAGATCGGTAGCGTTTCAATTTAACTTTTTAAATAGAACGTTTTTGTTTTGATTTGTTTTGTTTTGATGCATCGTTTTAAATTTAATAATATTTTTAAGCAAGTACATGTCAAATTATATATATTTCAAAAATATATATATAACTATAAATATAAATATAAATATAAGAAAATAATCACTATTTAAACATATAAATTTTTGCTTTAAAATTATTTATAAATCAAAATGATAAAGATCATTTATAATCCACATCACCCACTTCAAGAGAAAGAGTGAAAATTTCTAAATTATCCCTTTAAAATATAAAAAAAAAAATTACATTGTCATATTTCGACCGAAGTATGATGTTTCCACCTAAACTGATCGAAACAAAAAGTGAAACAAAATATAATGATATTTTGTTTCGATTTAATATTAGAACCGAAAAATTCTAACCGTGTCAATCGAAACGAAACGAAACAAAACTTACAAATATGTTCTATATGCTGAAAAGATGACAAAGTAGATTATTTGACTAATTAATCTCGTGTTTCTTGCTTTTTTATATTGGATTCAAACTTGGAAGTGTCATTTGAAGAATAATTTGTGACCTTAAACAATTAGAAATACAATATTGTCATATTTCGATCGAAGTATGATGTTTCCACTTAAACTGATCGAAATAAAAGGTGAAACAAAATATAATGATATTTTGTTTTGATTTAATATTAGAATCGAAAAATTCTAACCGTGTCAATTGAAACGAAACGAAACGAAACTTACAAATATGTTCTGTATGCTGAAAAGATGACAAAGTAGATTATTTGACTAATTAATCTCGTGTTTCTGGCTTTTTTTTTTACTGGATTCAAACTTGGAAGTGTCATTTGAAGAATAAGTTGTGACCTTAAACAATTAGAAATACAACATTCCTTTAATTTATTAGATTATATGGTGAAATTTTTATGTAATTCATCTTTATTAGGAGATGACAAGATAATCATCTGTAGTGGTCTTCTATGGGCATCTGAGGATGCAAAAACATATATAATCAGGAAAATTTACGGGTTCACAAGTTCTGTGTGTTTTAATGGTATGATGTTTAGAATGACCCTTCTTTTCTGGTCATGTTAGAACATGAATAAATGAATTCTATATATTTTATGATTTTTAATTTTATAATTATTATATTTGGAAAAAAAATTATGAAATTCGATTCAAATTGAATTCATTATGGAATTTGTTTAACTTGTTGCAAATTCTATCAAAATTGATAGAATTTATAAATGAACTTCAAAAAAATAATGGTGGTGCTAAATCCATAAGAGATAAGTCTACTTCCACAACAAACTTAACATCAAAAGAAAATACTTCGTGCCAAATTTGTTTTTATAGGTAATTTGTCATGAAATCATACTTATCTCTCGTGGAATTAATACCGCCAAAAAACAAAGAGTAAAATATCATGTTCATCAAAATACTCTCACATTCCTTCTCTCTATATCTCCCTCTCTCTATCCCATTCTCTTCCTCTCCCTCATATTTTTTATTTTTCATTTATTTTAAACATTTTAAAAATAAGAATTCAATTGAATTCTATAATTTAACATAAAAAGTCAAACATAAAAAATATATTTCAATTCATCTTTAAAAAATTTATTTGAAAAATTTATTTTCATTTAATTCCATATGGAATGAAAGTTTTGATCCCTACTATACAGTTGCAGTCTTTGCACATATGATGCTACTCACGCTTGAGGTTCATAGGCACCTATTTATAGAATTATAAAATATTTGTAAAAAAATCCTTTTTCAATAATTTGATGTTTTATCTCAAGAGTGAGTATCCTGAATCAAGGCATACATGTTCAACAAAATTGCTATGGCTTGGAGCTAAAGCACCCTTTGAGAATTTAAGGTTCGTGAACCTCTGTAAATCTATCAAAGCAACATCTTATTAAGTTATGAACAGATTCTTGGTCCTCATGACAATGTAAGTGTAGAGGCAATGATTTTAATAGAGGAACAAGAATTTGTTTACTTTCAGGTTCTAAAAGCAGCTATGGGCTAAGCTGAACAGGTTGATTGTATAAATATACGAGGCAATGATAGCTACTAACCTATATGCAAATTCCATGTACTAACTTGCATGTAATGAGTCTAAGTAGCATAGCCAGCTCTTAAATCAGAGAAAAAGAGAAGATTAATTGAGCATTTTAAACAATATTGGAGCATAATCTGGGGCTGAAACAAAGGCTTTCTCCCGTTCTGCAATTTATGTTTCACATTTCTACAGAAAAGTTCCCAACTAAATGCAGACAAGGGGTCCTTCACGACTTCTACAAAAGTTTCGATCATGGAGGAGATCTGCCTCATGCAGCCATACCACTTGACTCATGACTGCTGGCTTTGCCTTTGCGATTCCAAATTGGAGTTGTCTCAATGAGTTTATGAGGTACAAGCTGCCTTTCTTGCTTAGTGAGCTTGCGAAAATTGTTGACTCTTAGCCTAGCTATCTCAGCCTCCTCTTCAGGAGTCATCTCCCCCACTACTACTGTCAGTCAGCACTCTGGTCTCACTTTGATTCCACTTTTCCCCTTAGGAAACTCTCTTTTTTAAAAATCCCTTTCCAACAATTGCCTCGGCTGTAGCCGAGAGAACACAGAATAAGCATAAGTTGGGACAAAAGAGAGCAAGTACATGTACTTAACTGCATTACTTACCAACAAGGAGACTGTCAGAATCCAACCCATGATTATGGGTAGCATTTGCTCGAGCGGAGTGAATAACCTGCAAAACAAAGATTTTCAATTGAAATTTACTCTTCTCAAATAAAAATAACTTCTTCCTCTTTCCCACAAATTTTGAACACACCTTAAAATATCAAAGATTCGAAAAATATGTCAAGTAACTTAAACATGGAAATGAAACAACTGCTTTGAAAACTTTAGGTTTTGATTGGTAGAGAGGAAAAGTGAGAGAAATGAAGAGGGAGAGGATGGAAGAATGAGATGTTGATGTTTTTCACCTTCTGTTTGGTAAAAATGATGAAAAATGAGAGGAAAAAAGAAAAAGACAATAAAAAGTAGTTTATTTTAGCTTCCACCCTCCAATCATCCCAGTTTGGGAGGATCGTGATTTGTTCATGTGAGAAGAAAACACCAATCATCCCACTCTTCTTTCCTCTCTTCTTTCCTACTGAACAATAAAAAAAAAATCACTCTTTTCTCCTCTCCCTCTTCTTCCTCTCACTTTTTCCCTCTACCAATCATAGCCTTCATCTACACGGAGACAAACAACTATTCGCAAGACAACTCGCAGAAAGCAGTTCAAAAAGGATAGGACGGAGGAAAACGAACAGAAAGGCTTCATTTCCTTTGCAGATATTTCTTCCTGATTAGTAATAGCTGTTTTAATTTTTCATAATTGTTAGTAATAAAACTCGTTCATACAAAAAGCCAGTTTGAAACTGAGATCACAAGTTATTTCTGTCTAAAATTACACAACTATCTTTACCCACCCCTACTTGGAGAGACAGGTAAGGGTGGATTAGTAGAATCACCTGATAGTCAGTTTTTGAAGCTCGGTTGACAGTCACTTGCAACTGCAACAACGCATCTTCGACACGCATACCGCGAACTAATGTAGCAACCAAATTGATCTTCTTAGGACTCTGAAACCAGTAACAGAGCTCAACTTAAATAAAAGATGTACAAAATGAAGCGGGTGGAGAAAAAACTACCCATAATATCAAATATTAAACTTAGCATTTCAAGGGCCCATTTCAGAGATCCTAAAGGGCTTATCAAATCCAGTACACATTAACTTATTATATCATGCCCTTTCAGGCAGTTAGAAATTGATCCAGTACAAAAATTTCAGTAGCCAGGATAATTAGCAACCAACTTGGATGCCAAAACAATAGAAACCACTTCAGTCAGAATAAGCGAACACACTTGTGCAATCATAAACAAATTAAATATTTCTAAGCAAATTAGTGGAGCATTTGGGTGCAACATAAAAATGAGAGATTCAAACGGAATTTTCATACTGTTTTTATCTTATAAAATAGGCTCCCATCTTTAGATAAGCATAGAGATGCAATAAGAATAACTCGATCAGGTGTTTGGATATTCTGTGGATATAATTTAAACCAATATGTACGCATAGCATCTCAAACAAGATTGTTTCACCATCTAATAGTCCCGAAGAGATTTATAGACTTAGTTAGGTGCTCAGCTTGAATGGACAAAATCCCATCCATTTCAAACCCTTTTACCTTCCATTTGCCCTTCCCTTCAAAGTTATGAGATCAATCTATTGAAGCTTATAGAAAACCCAGTGGCAAGTGCCCAATTAGTTGAGCTTAAGTTGGCATCATATAGAAACGGAAAGATTGCCGGCTTCAGTGAAGAAATGAAGTAAATACCTTGTCTATTTTAGTACATTTTATGAATATATGCTCATTTAAATGGTTTGGAAAAAGAAAAAAACATATAGCCTTATTTGATATACCACAGTAACAAGATTAATCCTATTCATTAACATGTGTCCAAACCCCACTAAATCTATTAGAAAAGAAATTAAATTGAAGTTCTCATCTAGCACTTGAAATTATAAGAACAACAAGTATACAATACTTGCAAAGAAATGCCATGTAGTTTTACTACTAATAGAAAAGCACAACACAGAAACAGTTACTTATCAAAAGAACTAATAACAGAAATATTCATTCCCATGCTTAATCTAAACTCTTAAGTATTACACTATTTGATGCACAGAAAAAAAAAAAACCTGACCTGTTTTATGCCCTTTAACACTGCTTGAACCTTTGAGTGTTTGCAGACAGTCATCTGCCCTTCAGTTTTTCCACTACTACTTAATGCCAAAGCTGAGGACAACGGAGATGGAATGGGTGTTTCATCAGATGAGCCTGCCAGTAACTTCCTTGAACAGGAAATTCCCTGTAAACTAAAACAAGTCACACCTAAGGATAAAAGAGCTAGCAGGAAAGGAAATCCACATCTTACTAAATAGAGTATAAAGACGATTATCTCAAAAAGTCATATACTTTAGGTTAGTCAACAGGAGGGTGAAACTCAAAAATCATCCATCCATAGACCTTCAAAATCATGCTGCCAACAGGAAAATATTTTAGAATTGATCAACACATAGTCTATCAACTTAGTTAGATTGAACTAAGTAAAAAATACCAAAATATTCAAAATACATGCCAAACCCAGAATTCACACACCAGTCAAAATCCGTGCCAATGCACCAATCAGTCAAATCATTATAGGAAGTAAGTTTCATCGAGGGGGAAACACTTCAAATAGATCACACCCATGATTCATCAGCATGTAGACAAACTACACAAATACAAGATTTTCAAGGCCATGGTACACACAGATTCATCAATTGGATAAATACATTAATCTGTAGGATAGAAGATACATAGATTTACATACTTTTAAAATATAAAATTATGTCCTCCCGCCACATCCTATTCCTCTTTAAGCTTAAATATTTTCAACACTGAATCAAAAAATATGCTAGTGTTTTAAATCCAAGTCAGCACAGATACAGATATGAAATCAACTTTAGAAGATAAATACACGAAAATTTATCATACATGTACAGGAGCAACAAGGTCAGTAATGCTTAAAATAATGCCCACCTTCTCTTTTAAATCATAAGAAGAACACTTACTAAATAGAGCACAAGAGAAAAACTGAAAACAGAACCCTGAAATTTATGGCCTTACCAACTGCTGCAAATACTGGTACAAAGGCCTTGAGGGATTTGGGGAAGGTGATTTCCAAAGTCCCTGTAAAGAAGGTAATTCACCTGCAAAATTAATCCATGTCACTGAAACCTGAAAAAATTGAATTACTTCTGGCCAGTCAACACAGTATCTTGAAAAGCATGAAAGGAAAGATCAGTTTAAGAGATTAAAAACAACGACATTTTAAAACTCATAGCTCAGCCATAGATAAAGAACACAACAGGCACACCATAACATCTTTCATTCATCAAGTAAATTGTTACTCACGGCTTCAATATTAACATCAAATTCAAAGATGATCAGGAATAAAAATTTCACAATATGCTTCAAGCGAGAGAACTTGCGATGAACTAACCAGGTAAAAGAAAGGACTCGACACGAGAACAAGAAAAGTTGGCAGATGCCGTATAATTGTGTTCCGCTATTTTACCAACCCGAAGAAGTACGGACTGAAAATACCTCTGCCAGCCCGCCATGACTTCGAAAAAAATTAGCCAAGAAATAATTCTACAGCAACCGAATAAGAACTATCTACAGAGAAAGCAACACCATTAGATTGAACACGGAAATTTAAATTAAAAAAAAACGAAATTAACAACAAAGATATCGAAAATAAACAGGAAAAGAGTGCTAGATCCTTAACAGAGAACCAGATGAGAAAGACATGCACAAAGGACAACAAAAACCAAAATTTTAAGAAACCTTAATGAGTGTTGCCTCTCTTTTTTATTTTCTTTTTTAAGATCGAAAAGAACTCGTTTCTCTATTTTGAAGCTAGCAATAATAAAACAAAATTTTTGAAATTAGAATCATTTCCTCAATCTAAAAACTAAAAATACAAAGGTTAGACGCTTTACCTGAGCAGATATCACAACGGCAAGCAGAAGGAGAGTAGTGAAGGTTTGCTGTTCAAAGTGAAGACCCAAAAGAAAAAAATTAAAGCCTTTTCTTATTTTATTTCGAACCAACCGGATTGGCTTCGGGTCGATCCATGGTGTTTTTCTTTTTACCAACTCTCTTTTGACTAAGGTTAATTCTGAGTTTTTATTGCTTAAGTATTACTTTTTATAAATTAACTTTATTTAGAAGAGTTTATAAAATAACTTTTTGTTTTTTATAAACAAGAATTAAGTTAAAAACTCTTTAAAAGCTTAAAAGAGTTTATGAAAAATTGATTTTGTGTTAAAATAATTGTTTTCATATTTGTTTAACAAACATAAAACAGTTTTTAACTTTACAATTATTTTATCAAAAATCATTTTAATAATCATAAACTAAAATTATAATTAAACCAACTAATAACTAATTTAACCTTTTATTTTAAATTTTTACAAAAAAGTAAGTTGATTACGAAAATAAATTGTTCTTCCATTGCCAAACATGACAGGGAAAAAGTGAAAGAAATCCAGAGATGGTAAGGAAATGAGAAATCAAAGGATATATTTACTTAATTATTTAAACAAAAAAGAAAAACATGAGAGCTGGAATATAGGATTCAGCATTGAGCCCACAGTCTATGCTTCAAATTGCGGATTAGACATGCGAAGAGCACATCCTTTAGGAATCATGCAGAGAAACCGTTTGTGCTTCTGGTAATACTTCTTCAATATTTTTATTACATTTTAATATTAATTATAACAACTTCAAAATTTTATCATTTTAACATTTATGGAGTTTTCACTTGCATGCTAATATACAAAAGTTACATTGTGATTAAAAAAAACCTTGACATGTAAATTCAATTTATTTTCTTTTATAATTTGATTTTTTTGAAGTTATAATTTAAGTTAGTTTAACTCTTTAGGTATTAAGTTGATTAGATTTTACTATTGAGTTTAAGTATTTGGATTCTATCATTTTATGTTTTTATAAAATTTATGAATTGAGTTTTATAACTTGATTAATTATTTTTTTAAAATAAGATTTTGACTGGTGCAAAACACCTGGGTGAAAAATGTTGGTTAAATAGGAAAGGCGCTCGAAGCTGAATGGCGCCGTAAAGCACAAGATAAAGCCCCTGCAGTGCACTATTTGTAGTGACGTGAACAATTGATGGAATCAAGATGTTAGGACAACGAGTGATTTTAATTTTTAGAGTTTTGATCAATTTTATTGATCTATTTTTTATAAATTAATTTTTTAATTTTTTAAAATATTATTTTTTATTAAAATAAATGTTAACTAAAATAGTCAAGAGGGGAATGAATTGAATTTTAAAACTTTTTGCACAAACACAAATATAAACACAAGATTAAAGCAATTAAGCAAGAGCGATAAATACAAGTGTGCTGGAAATTAAAAATTGAAGGGAAAAGAGCGTACAAACCCGATTTTTAGTAGTTTGATAATATTGAAATCACTCCCTACTTTATGTCCATTCTCCTCAAGGCTCCTCATTGAAAGTTTCACTAAGACAATCAAGCAATTTTCAACGTGTTGCTCAAACCTTTAAAAGTTTTTCTTACAAAAAAAATATATCTCAAGTGTTTAACACCTAAACACTCACAAGAGTTACACCAACTCTTTCTTTTACAAGATATGAATTAGTGAGATGGTTTTGGTACACCAAAGAGAGTACAATTAATGCATACAACTCAAAGAATTTCTCTCTCTCAAGAACAAAGCTTAAAAATGGCTCAAGAATAAATTTTAAAAGCTTTAAAGAGTAGTAAATGAACTCTTAATGAAATTGAATGTTCTAAATTGTTAGAAATGCTCTTTTATGATGGGTATTTATAATTCTAACTCCAATTAGCTATTAGAGACATTAAATGGTCATTTGGTGCATTTAATGCTCTGTTTCGCACCTTAAAATTTGAAATATAGCTATTATAATCGAGCATACAGTTGATTGTGGCCTTGCCCCAATCAACCGTGTTCTTTAGAATTTAACAAGTTAAGACATCAGATAAGATCACAGTTGATAGCAGGTTTTGTCCAGTCGACTATAGAAACTTTGTTATTTCTCACACATTCGACTAGGACAGCCTTACAGTCGACTGTGATTGTTGCTATGGAAAATTGAAGTTGATCCGAGGAGGACCTCCGGTCGACTGTGGTACCAACGCAGTCAATTGTGGTCACCCAAAAACAGTTTTCCTTAAATCAATTTTGTACAATCTTTTGGAAAAGATATTTGGAATTTAAAGCATGATTTTTAAAAACAAATTGAGCCATTTGAAAGCTAAGCAATTGAAAGGGATATTACATAGTATTTTAACTACCTTGACACTTCTAAGCTTGAATAACTTTGTCTTAGAAATTGCCTTAATGAATTGAATTAAGGTGTGTACGATGCAATGAGCATGCAAGCACAACTTCTTGAGTGTGTGCGCATCATCTAATATTCGTACATTGTACCTTAAAGAATAAAAAGCTTAGACAAAAGATAGTTCGAATAATTTAATATAGTTTTGTAGTTATCAAAATCAATATGGGTCAACAACCTCCCCATTTTTTATGATGACAAAACTATTGTTTAAAAGTTAATTTTAAAGCTCAAATGTTTGGTTTTTTAAGAAATTTTGACAAAGTTTCCTCTGTATTTTTAATCAAATTTCCCGCAAATGAAAGATAGCAACAATTTCAAAGCATAAGAGTAGTCAAAATCTCTTTCTTTTTAGATACAATGGAAAACCTAATGTATTCTTAAAAACTAACTTCTTTCTCCCTCTTTTTGACATTATCAAGAAGGGAAGAGTAACAAACAAGCTCCCCTCTAAAAGGTAGCAATAGGAAAAAAACCAATTATTTAAATTTTATGGAAAAATAGGCAGAATCTCCCATGTTTTTCCATACAATCTCTTGCAAAAAGAAGCAAATAGACAAATATACCCAAACAACCACAGCTATTTATAACAAAAATCATCCATAGATATCCATAAACCATCTAAAGTAGTTAAACATAGCTATCAACCATGAAAGGCTCCCCTGAGCCTAAAGAATAAGCTAAAAATGCATGCTAAAAATAAAAATATGTTCTTGCAAAACACATAAGAGTTGAAATGTTTAGAACAAGAAAATAAATAAAGGAGCTAGGAAGAACTAAGAATTAGGGTCAGTCACGAATCAAGAGCTTCTCAAGAGATCCCTTGGTGCGAGTCTTGAAGATTTCCAAGTCATCCTGAATAGAGTGAACTGAAGCCTCCATGCTAGTTCAAAAAGAGTCAAAGTCGGTCCTTATTGCTTGAAATCCCGATCCGATCGTAGTCTTCAACCCATTAACAAAAAATTGGAGATTTACCAAGTCTTGAATGATATCAGCATTGGTATCCAAACCACCTGTTGTCGCCTGGATAGCTACACTACCCTCATGTACTCCAACCTCCTAATCACCAGCCTCACCACCACCAAGCTCCTCATCATCACCCTCATCACTATCATCCTCTCCTACCGGAACATTAACCCTCGGTTTGGCTTCAATCCTACCCTCATGAACCACAAACTTTATCCTTTTTAGGGTATGATGATCAAAAGTATCAACTCGGTCCATATCTTGAGATTCATCCACATAAAAAGAGACCTTAAAGTGAGCTAAGATATTTGTGATAAGCATACCATAAGGCAAACCACCTTTAGAACTTTCAGTAGTTTCTATCATCTTACTCAAAATCAAAGGGTACAGATTAAACCTAGTTCTAATCCTCAAACAACATAACAATACCACATCTAATTTAGAAATGTAAGTGTGGCTACCCATCTTAGGATTAACACAGTAGCTATTGATCAAGTGCATCACTCTAGACTCAAGAAGCAAGGCAAATTAATTATTTAAGGTGTTGACATTAAAAATGTACCCAGAGTCATCTCTAATTACCCAACAGGCCTCCTCCTTGTCAAATTCACCAAGTTACCCTTTAATATACCAAGTAAGACCCTTATTTGAAATTTTCAAGATAGTCCTCAACACATCAGGGGCCACTTTAAACTCGATCATCATCACCATAGTCCACTCAAGGCCTCACTAGAAACCCTCACTAGATTAGCGTAAAATTGATGTATATACCTAAGGTAAACACTATCTCACACAGTAATCAACGATAACCATCCAACATTCTTGAAAAACGTTCAACATCCAAATTACCGAATTTAATAGCAATAAAACTCATATATCTACCCCTAATAACAGACTTGAGACAAATGAAATCATCATACCTCTTCTTGGCTTCTAGGTTCCTAAAACTTTTCGCATCCAAATCATGTATGGTTTTTTTGCTCGATTCTTCTGCGATTCCTTTCCTTTTTTTACTTTAAGGAACTTTCTTTGGATCTCTTTCTAAAAGGGTCGGAAGTAAGCGATTTGGTCCTTGGTTTGGACAATATTTTGGGTAAAAACAGTTAAAAAAGAAAAACGAAAAAAATGATTTTAGAGGATGGATAAGTGAAAATGTGATAGATTATGAATAAATTTGAGAAGAAGAAGATAAGTGTGCGACTAGGGTTTCACTTTGGGAGAAAGTTAGAAGTGCATATCTAAAGTGATTATTTATAGGCTCAAGCATCTAATCGACTGTAAGGAAGGTCCAATCGATTGGGTCCTGGGTTCTTGACAGTACGAGTTTACAGTCGACTGTAATGGAGAGAACAGTTGATTAGAGAGGCAGATCTGGAAAATTTTAAAACGGGTTCACAATCGACTGTATAAAGACCCCACTCGACTGTGAAAGGATTATTGTCTCAGGACACACTCTTTCATCTAATTGACTGTAAAGGGTGATACAATCGACTATACTCCAATCTCAACTTAAAGAAAAGTGATTCTTTTGCAAAGTAAATTTACTTTATGCCATTTTTGAGTGAGAGAACATTATATTGAGAATTAATCTTCATTCACTCAATGGCAAGTATGCAAGTGATGAATGCAAATGAAAAAAAAAAAAAAAAAGGATCAATCACATAATTTCTCATTCCTACCTTCATTTTGATCATACAAAACCTATCTTCATTTAAGGATTTAGTAAAAATATCAACTAGTTGTTTTTCAATGCTAACAAATTCAAGTTTAGTGTCCCTTTTTTAAGTATAATCTCTTATAAAGTGATTTCTAATCTCATTATGCTTGGTCATAGAATATTGAATTAGATTCTTAATTAGATTGATAGTACTAGTGTTATCACATAAGATAGGAACGTTTTCAAAACGTATGCCAAAATTTTCAAGTTGTTGTTTTATCCATAAAATTTGTACACAACAATTACCGACGGCTATATATTATGCTCTGGCTATTGAAAGTGCAACCGAGTTTTATTTATTTGAAACTCAAAAGGTTAACATACAACTGAAAAATTGGCATATTTCACTAATAATTTTTCTATCTAACTTACAACTAGCAAATTCAACATCTGAATATCCAATTAAGTCAAAAAAAGATTCTTTAGAATGCCATAGACCTAAGTTTTAAGTTCCTAGTAAGTATCTTAACATTCTTTTAACAAAAATTAAGTGAGATTCTTTATTATTAGATTAAAATCTAGTACACATACACACACTAAACATAATATTGAGTCTACTTGTAGTTAAATAAAGTAAAGAACTTATCATTCTTCTATATTGCTTTATATCAACACTTTTAACTTCTTTATCCATGACAAACTTTGTTGAAGTGCTCATGGGAGTCTCAATTGATTTTACATTCTCCATCCAAACTTCTTTAGGAAATCTTTTGTATACTTAGATTGATTTATGAAGATCTAATGCTTTGTTTGTTTGATTTGAAGACCAAGTAAACAATTAAGCTCTCTCATCATGTTCGTCTTAAATTCACCTTGTATACACATTGCAAACTCTTGACACATGATTTTAGGGATGATCATTTGGTTTTTCGATTCGGTTTTACTGATTGAAAATCAAATTTTGAAAGATCAAATTTACTGAAATTTTTTTTGGCTTTCAACCATAATAACCGAATTTAAATCAGTTCAGTTTCAGTTGTTATTTCGGTTTTTATAGTGCATTACCACGTGTTCAATTATACTATTTAGCAATAATTCTTTTGTTTTTTTTATTAAAAAAATTGGAAGCTTGGAATTAACCGAATAGGTGCTAGCCTGTTTAAAACACCTGTGTTTGTAAATAGCAACAAACTAATAGGTCTTGGGAAACATATCCCTCTAGAATCATTACACATTTTTAGATAAACAAAATAGAATTACAAACAATTGATCAAAGCAAAGAAATTTTGATAAATGAACAAAACAAAAGAAAGGCATCTTGCACTTGATATCCAACATCCAGCACTTGCCATCAAAGACTTCTTCACTTTAGATTTGTTAAACACTTCCTAAGAAAAAGAATTGCCGTGCCTTCAGTTCTGGTTCACAATTTTGACATTTGGGCACTTGGTGGGATATGAATCTCAAGAAAAAATCACTCCAAACGTGTTCAAGAAATAGTAAATGGTTCTTCTAGCTGGAGAAAGAAACTTCATGAAAACAAACAAGAATATATATATAAATAAAATTATGATCTAATGTTACACATCAGAAATATCTTCCGATGTACACCATTACCAAGGATTTAATTTTTTACTTTTGACACTCTACCAGTTTAAAGGGTTTTCTAACCTTCTCTGCCTGCAACTCCAACCCCTTCTCAGAAGGCTCTCATTTTTTTTAAAGCGTGTCTTCTTCAAATGCCTTAACAGGTTCGAGCTTCGAGTACCTGAAAGAGAATATAAAAAAAACAAAGCATATAATCACACCAAAACTCCATGAAGAAATCCTACCACACGGTCCACACCAAAAAAGGTAAACTTGGGTTTAGGTTGTACTGAACTTAGAGACGGAGGGACACCACCAGAAAACAACAGTGGGCAGCAAGAAGATCGGGGATATGGAGTGAAGGAGATCGGGGAGGTCTGGTTCAAGAAGATGAAGCCTGAAAGGAAAAAAAAACCAAAGAAACTGCGAGATGCCACCAGAAAACGACAACCGGCAGCGGATCGAGGAGGTCTGGTTCAGGAAGACGAAACGGAAAAGGACTATGGAGATTGGAGCACCAGAAAAAGTCAGCTTATGGAGAGGAGATCTGCGGGAGATGGAGTGAAAGAGATCGGCAAAGAAGGTCTGGTTTAGAGGTTTAGACTTTGGTCTATGGAGGTGTCAAGACTGCGCCGTCTACAACATAATAGAAGACAAATGAATTAGGTTTTTAGGTTAAAGTTTTAAAGATGCTTATATACTTCTCTAATTAATATAATAATTATTTATTTAAATATAATATATCAATTTTTAGGTTAACCAAAAATAGGATTGTTAATGAACGAAACCGCAACCGAAAAACCAAGAAAATTAAGAAAACCGAATTACTGAAAATTTTAGTTTTTTTATTCAATTCGGTTCGATTTTTCGGTTATAACTTAATAGTGCTCATTCATAAATGATCTCATTAGTAGTACCAAATATGATATCATTAACATATATTTGTACCATGAGAATGTCACACTCATGAATTTTGTGAAAAAAGTAGTGCCAATTCTTCCTCTTGTAAAATCGTTATCAAGTAAAAATTACTTAATTTTTTATACCATGCTCTATAAGCTTGTTTCAACCCATAGAAGGCTTTAGAAAGCTTATAGACATTGTTTTGAAAATTAAGATTTTCAAAACCAAGAAGTTGGGTTAACATAAACCTCTTCTGCTATAAAACCATTTAAAAAACACTTTTCACATTCACTTGAAATAATTTGAAGCTCTTAAAACATGCAAATGCATGCAACATGTGAATGACTTCAAGTTTAGCTACGAGTATAAAAGTTTCATCAAAATCTATTCATTCTTCTTGATTATAATGTTTTGCTACAAATCTAGCCTTATTTCTAGTTACTAAACAATTTTCATCCTATAAACTCATTTTGTTCCAATTAATGAATGATCTTTAGGTCTAGGTACTAAAGTCCAAACCTTACTCTTTTTCAAATTGATTTAATTCTTTTTGCATAGACATTATCCAATTTTCATCATGTTCAGCTTCATCAAAAGTAATAGGTTCAATTTGAGATAAGAAAACTACATAATTGCATACATTTCTAATAGAAGAAAGAATTCTTTCCCCTTGTGAAGGATCACCAATCACTTGATCGATTGGATGATAATTCATATACATCTAATCCTTAGGAAGACCATCTCCTTGTTGAAGGTTGATCAAGTCTTGATACACTTTCTCCTTGAGTCATTTGAGGTTGATTCTCCTTGGGGTCAACAATAGGAGTGGTGATCTCCATTCTTGGCATAAAATCTACATCATCATCATCAAAAGAAACTCTTCTTCCATATAGAGGATTCTTTAACAGTTAGAGTTCTTTCATTAAAGACTCTATAAGCTTTACTGTAGGTTGAATATCCTAAGAAAATCCTTTCATTGGTTTTAGAATTAAATTTACCTAAGTTATCTTTATTATTATTCAAGATTTAGCACTTACAACTAAAAGCATGAAAATAAAAAATATTTGGCTTTCTACCCTTCCATAATTATATATAGAGTTTGCTTGAGTATAAGCCTAATTAAAACTCTACTTAAAACATAGCAAGCGGTGTTTACGGATTTTGCCGAAAATTATTTTGGTAAATTATTTTCGCAAATAAAAGTTCTACCAATTTTTTCTAAAATTCTTTTTTTCGTTTTAACGATACCATTTTGTTAGGCATTCTAGAAGCTGAAAATTTGTGATTAATACCATGATCATCACAAAATTTTGATTTCTAAATTCTTTTCCATTATCACTTCTTATGCTAGAAATAACAAAATCTTTTTTTTTCTTTTCATTTTGAACATTTTTACAAAAGTTTACAAAACCTTTGAATGTTTCATCCTTATAGGCCATAAAGATAACAAAAGTATATCAAGAATAGTCATCCACAATAACAAGAGTATATTGATGACCTAGACTAATGGTCCTAAGTGGTCGAAACAAGTCTATATGTAAAAGTTGTAATGGTCTTGAACTTGAAACAACATTTTTGGATTTAAAAGAAATCTTAGCTTGTTTTCCTATTTGAAAAGCATCATAAATTTTGTCTTTTTTCAAATATAATTTTTAAAAGACCAGCAACCAAATCTTTTCTAGGAAGCATTTGAATTAAATCCATGTTAACATGGCTAGGCTTTCTAGGCCATTACCATGAGTTTTCACTAAAAGCCGAAAACATTTTTTATTTTCTGAAGGCAAAGATTTGAGGTTTACTACATAGACATTTTCATGTCTTTGGCTAACAAATTTGATCTTGTTACTCTTGATGTCTATTATAAGACAATAAGTGGACTCAAATATAATTTTATTACATTTTCATGCTAACTTTACTATGTTCAATGATCTTCATCTTGGGGTCATCTCCAATTGTTACATTTTCATGCTAGCTCCACAAAGATGCTTTGATCATCAATCATCAAGGTACCAATGATCACCCTCCATCTTTTTTTGAAGACAAACCTACATCACACAATGATATAAAATGGAACTCTTAGATACCCAAAATTTCTTAGGTACTTTGGGGTTAGTCGTTGAAAATACGAATCCTTTTGGAAACCATACCTTCTTAATTCCAAAACTGTAATGATATATATGATGCATGATCCAATAATGATCTAAATAATTAAGCAGATAATCGTACTAGTTTTACTTGCAAGTGCACAAGGTCGATAGTGCAGTGTAGTGTGCGAAAGCAAGATCATCTCCACAGGGATTGGTAAAGTTCAGTTTTTAGAATTCTTTAAAGTAAAAAGAAATAAAATAACTGTCGAATGTGAGTGATAATAATAAAGACATAGGGCTTTGATATCCATTACTAGTCATACTTTCCCAATTGTATAATGTATTAGTGCACTAGCCTTATCATGTATACCTACTGGTTGCCAACCTAAGGGCATGGTATCTACTCTTTAAGCTATTGATCTCCCTAAGCAATGAGTTAGGCATGGTATCTACTCTAACTCTTTTCTTCCTTAAAGAATTCAGCATGGTATCTGTTTGAGTTGTTCCTTAAGAAAGCATAAGTACTATGGAAATCGACAACCACATGAGACCTAGGGCATGGTATCTACTCCCGGTTTCTCATGTTGATTAATCCAAGAATCCGGTGTGGATATCTATTGTTACTAATGTTAGACTCAGGACTCGGTCATCCAAATTGATCTAACTAACAAGTCCATACCACATGCATATGCTGGCCATACACATACATATGAGGAATTTAAATAGGCACAGGCATTAATCAAGTTAAGCAACATAATAAAGGCTATTGGCAAAGATTATCAATGAATAAATATATAGAAAAGCATAACTAGGGCTTTAATCGAGCCTTATAAGAAAGTTAGTTACACATGCTGTCTAAAATAAACATCATATATAAACTAAGCATGAAATATAAAACCCGAAGAATACTAGGGAGACGGGTTGTCAATCCTCTCCAAAGCCTAAAACTCCGAGCTTAAGCAAAAGATAAAAGTGATCTCTAAGAGATGGTGAGTTGTGTGTGCTTTACAGGTGTATTTATAGGGCTTTAGTAGTCCTAGAAGGTGCAGGAAACCCTAGACTTCCTAAACCGTAAAAACTCTCTTATTTCCAAAATAAGGTTCTGCAGTTTACTGTTCACGCCCGTACATGTGCGCTCGATCGCACACGTCTTGCGCTCGATCGCAGTGTGCGCTCGATCTTTCTTGTGTGCGCACGATTGTAATGTGCACTCGATCACATTGCATGGTGCGATCGATCATAGCTTGACCAGAGACTGCTCCAGGATTTTCAGGCTTCTTCCTTTAAGTGCCAAAACTTCTTCTTTTCTTCCAAGACCTATAAAACACATGTGAAACACACAAATGAAGTAAAATGAACTAAATTAACATAACTAAGGACCTAATAAATGTAAATAAGGGGGCTTAAATATGAATATTTAAGCACCTATCACATCCCCAAACTTACATATTGCTAGTCCCTTAGCAATACAAAATTAAGAACTAAAACGAAAAAAAAAATAGATAAATCAAATGTTTATGGTGTCTAACAAAAGTTTAGATATTACAAAACTATGATGCGCATTCATGAGCAAGCTTAACAGATACAAACATATTTTTGCAATGAATAAGAGTTTTGAACGCAAATCACTTTCATAAGGCAATTTAAGACATCACAAGTTTGACTTTGGTATGTGGTGAACTAGCATATAAAAGATTAGGTTTCCAAATAATTCTAACGTGTATGTTTCGATGTCTCAAGATTCACCAAATTTCCTATTAGAATCAACAAGGATGGCATAATTCTTCTTTTCTTTTGTTTGCGATATTTTTGTCAAGTTAGTTCCCTTAAGCTTTCTTTTTTACTCGTGTAACGAGTGTTTAGCCAATGACTCCCAAACCAGATGGTTTTAGGGCATTAGGTGTAAAGACACCCTAAGGACTTACTAGCTCGAGTAAAAAAGGCTACGAAACTAACTGGTCTTAATGCTACCAATCAGAATTTTCCACATTTTGACGTGACACTCAATGCTTATTGAGGCAAGAGGGCCAGTTACTCAGCAGAAAACAAGTTTTATTAATCATTAGGAGCATTTATTTCTTCTTTTGAGCACTAATCAATCTTTTCTATTTTTATATGCCAAAATGTCAATCTAATAAGTCATCTAGTTCACAGTTAAGCAAAAAAAACATACACATCCAAATAATATGTCATACCCCACACAGTTATATGTTAGTGTGCTTGTGGTAATTTAGGTCAAACTTGTGAATCCTTAAATGTCTAAAAGGCAGTGATCTAGGTTCAAAACTTGATTATTGGACTATATGTTCAAAGTGTTAAGCTCGCTGATGAAGTCGAATCATAAAGTTTTGTTTAGATCACAAAAAAAGTTTATTGGACAGAATGAACATGCATTTATCTATGAAAATAGCAACAAAATAGAAAAATGTGGGACATAGTGAGTGTGTGAATGTGTCCCCATACCCCCAAACTTAAATTGCACATTGTCCCCAATGTGTGAATAGCATGGAAGGAGCTAACCTGGGAGATGGAGAACTGATGGCTGGCATGGCTCATAGCATGCCTCCAAACTTCAACTGGATGCACTCACGCTGTCCTTGAAAAAGAAAGAGAAACACACATAAAATGGAAAACAAGTAATAATTAACAGATAGAAAAATAAACTAGGAAATACGAATAATAAAATGAAATAAACTAAGAAAAATGATATACTTTGGGGTGCCTCCCATAAGTGCTAAGTTTAACTTCTTCAGCCAGACGTGGTGTCCTCTCACTGCTGATCATCAGGTGGTGCAGTCGAAGAGGTATCGGGTGCCGGAGGTAGGCGATTAAGAATAGCCTGCAACATAGCCTCCTGCCATGTAAATCGTGCCTCCAAACTATCAATGTGCTGATACACGAGTGTGGTGGCGGCAGAGACCTCGCCTCAGAAGGAGGACAGCTCAGCTAGAAAGTGTTGGGACTCGGTGGGTCCCATGTCCGAATGGTCCTTCTCTCGTACTGGGCTAATGACCGGGGACTCGGTCTCCATACAATCCTCCTCAACTCTCTCAGCTACTGGAGCAGGTGCTAGGAGTCCTCGAGGCATGTGCGAGATGCTGTGTGTCCACTGAGCCTTCCCGAAGAAGGGATACTCTTGCACTGGTCCATCGTTGGAGGTCCCCTTTATCCCTTTCTTCTTGAGTATGTATGAGAGTAGGAATGGGAAAGGGGGGCCCCATGCATTGGCCGTGGTGGTCTGACGGCCATGAACGTGATCCCAAAACTTGTGTAGCTAGCTCCAAATGACAGCCGAAATGGAGTACCAGTGGCCTCTGTGGAAGGCATATAATGACTGGAGAAACTGGTCTCGCTGCTGTGTCTTGTGCCCCAATGGACACACATTGCGCTGTAGGATTGTGTCGACGAGCCAAAGTCATGGAGACAACTTTGACCGGCAGGCCGCATTGCTATGTCTGTCGGCATACTGGCCAGTGAACATGTCTGTAATGATCTTAGCCAGGGCAAAAGACTCCGGTTGCTCCTCGATATAGATGTCCTCAAGAGGGGACTCGTCAGTGCAATGTAGAGCAACAGCTATATCGACACTAGTTACCTCGATGGGTGTGCCCTGGACTGAAGAAGTTAGTACTCCCGGTCTGCTGCAGTCAAATGATAGGCTTCCATAGAACTGGACCACGAGCTGGGTGTAAGCAGTTGAGCAAACCGACTTGAAAAGTCTTTTTAACCCTTGGTGTCGAAATGCTTGGACGACCCATTGAGTGGTGTCCATATGCTTGAATACGTCATCAATTGCGAAGATGGTCTCAAATAAGAGCTCCCGTTGCTCGATGTTGGGCCGGGATAACGAGGCACGACTGCTGGATGCACTGGAGGTAGAAGCAGATGGTTTGGTCATGTTTTTGTTTGCTTCTACCCAATTTGCGATCGATCTCAAATTAGTGCGCTCGATTGCACACTGGCTATGCGCTCGATCGCAAGTACCGTGCGCTTGATCACACACGATCAGGCTTTTCCTCGAACAGCTTGTGTGCACCAAAAGACCAAGCTATGGTCTTGAGGATTTGAAATCGTTCTTAACCTCTTGCAAACAACAAGAATTACCCAATCACACATAAAATATCATAAATGTATGCTTAAAATGTAAATAAACATGTAAAAATTCGTGTGTGTGTGGATGGAAATGGGTACCTTGTGTAATGGACAGAATGTGGAGTGCAAAGGGTGTATGCGGTGGTAATGAGTGTTTGATGGTGGTGATGGTGTCGAGTGTGAGGGATAGAGGGATGGAATGGTGGTGCTGGGGTTGTGAACGAGAGGGTGCAAGAGAGTGTAAGCAAGAAGGTGTTGGTAGACGGGAGAGTGCGAGTGAGAGAGAGTGTGAGGGTGTGAGTGAACAGTGAAAAAGAGTGAGTGCGTGGGAGTGAAAATTTTCAGATTTATATCTGAACCTTTTGCCACCAGTGCACTCGATCGCATGCGGGATGCGCTCGATCGCACTTGTGCGCTCGAGCACATTGCCTGGGGCGCTAGATCGCACTCTTGCGCTCGATCACATGGAATGGTGCGATTGATCGCAAGCAGTGTTCATATGCAAAAATAAAAACTTACCTTTGCTGAAACATGATAAATTTGGAACAGTACAACCTTACCATTTGTTAGTGGCCTTAGTACCACTAACCTCCGTAGAGATGCTTGAGCTGTATGGGTAATTGAAATGAACTTGCTCAAGCACTCTCGTGTTTTAGTACTAGTTGTTTGGAAGAGGGCACTTAGAATCCACATCAGGTGGTTCAAGTGCTTTTGATGGTTGCTTCATCTCCCATTTTGATGTCTGGTCAATAAAATAAGGAAAGGTAGTATCAGTAAGTGCATGAGGTTCAATTTGAGTAACATACTTACTTGAAGGTTTTGGTGTGTTTGTGAAAAGGTGCACAGCTTTATTGACATCTTTAATCACATTGTCCTCCTCCGGCCTAATGTCCATTCTTGTGTCCTTATGATTGGGGATGGTCTCCGATTGAACAGTGTGATGGACCTGAGAAGCTTTCTCAATAACACTTTGCATGAAGCTCACATTAGAATATTCATTATCATTGTTGGTTGATTTTAATGTATTGAATATTTTTAATTCTATCTCCTCATCATTTACCTTCATTGTGACAATGCCTCTTTTTACACTAATATTAGTGTCAACAGTTATCATAAAGGGGCGTCCTAGTATGATAGGGAAAGGTACTGGCAGAGTACATTCTTCCATATCTAATGCTATAAAATCAGCAGGTATAACAAATTTACCTACTCTTACCAACACGTCCTCAAGGATACCTCTCAGTCGTTTGATGCTTCTGTCCGCTAATTGCAAAGTGACGGAGGTTAGTTGAAGCTCCCCCAAACCTAGTGTCTGGTATACACTGTATGGCAGCAGGTTAACACTCGCTCCTAGATCCAATAGTGCATGCTCGAACAGTTGGTCACCTAACCTGTAAGGAATAGTAAAACTACCCGGATCTTTCAATTTAGGTGGTAATTTTCTTAGAAGCACAGCACTTACCTCTTCGGTTAAGACAACCGTCTCATGTTCCTGAAACTTCCTTTCGTTAGTGCAATAATCTTTCAGAAATTTAGCATATGCTGGAATTTGTTTAATGGCATCTAACAAAGGAATATTAATCTTTACTTTCCACAAGGTTTCAAAAATATCAATTAGTTTGTTGTCTTTCTTTTGTTTTACTAACCTTTGCGGGAAGGGTGGAGCATTCACCTTCTCCGTATCACTTACCCTTGGTGCCGATGGTTTTTCTTTGGATGCTATTGCAGATTCATCGGACCTTATTACCTTGCCATTTCTCAGGGTTGTCACAGTGTTTAATTGTTGATGTCCCCCAAGTTTAAGTAGTGCTTGAACAGGGAGCTCTTCTTGCTTTCTGCCACTGAGCTCCTTAGCTAGTTGTCCCATTTGTACCTCTAGTCTTTGAATTACTTGCTCATGTGCTGTAGTGGTTTGTTTTTGCTGAGTCATGAACTGTTCTTGTGTCGTCATTAATTGCTGCTGCTGAGTGGCCAGTTGTCTCACAAGACTTTCGAGGTCGTTCTTCTTTGGTTCGGGAATAGTATGAGCAGTGGGCTGGGGGTTTCGTTGCTGTCCTTGATAGTTCTGATTGTTGTTCCATGAGAAATTCGGGTGGTTTCACCATCCAAGGTTGTAAGTGTTGGCATATGGGTTGTTCTTCGGTGGATAGTTGTTAGGCCCCACGTAATTGGCTTGTTCTGGATCTGCAGATAAGTACAAAGGACACGTATCAGTATTATGGTCGTATTAGGAACATATTGCACTTACCTAGAGTGGGGTGGATGGTAGGCTGGATGAGGCATTTTGAGTAGTCATGGCTTTTACAATCATATCTAGCCTCGTATCTAGCTTCCTCTCCAAAGTAGCTATTTGGGCAGAGGGTCCACTATTCAGAGTAACCTCATACATACCTCTGCTCTTGACTCCTTGTCCACCTCTAGAGGAGAACTGTTGAGTGTGTTCACTGAGGGTTTCGAAGAGTTCTATTGCTTCTTCGCTGCTTTTCTCCATCAACACTCCTCCATAACCTGAATCAACAATACTTTTGTTAGTGTCATTCAAACCTTCATAAAAGGCTTGTACCAATTCTTCTTGAGGCAGGTTGTGGTGAGGGCATTTAAGTAGCAGCTCGTTGAAGTGTCCCCATGCTTCGAAGAAGAGGTCTCTATCTTTTTGTTGGAAGGACTGGATCTCCTTCCTCATTTGCCTCGTCTTTTGGGCTGGGAAAAACTTCCTCAGGAACGTGCTTGCCAACTCATCCCAAGTGTGGATGGAAACTACAGGCAAAGAATTATACCATAGTTTAGCATTATCTTTCAAGGAAAAAGGGAACATAATTAACCTTATTCCTTCTTGGTCTAGCCTTGTATGTGCTGGAACTTGCAAAGATCAAAAAATTCTCGGAGGTGCAAGTGTGGATCTTCATTAGGAGTTCCCTTAAAATGAGTCAAAGCATTCAATATTTGCAGAGATATGTAATAGTTTCCCATCGCCTCAGGTTGATATGCAATGCATGATGGTTGATCAATGTTTCGTGGGATGAAGGAGTGCTTCATCGGTACTCGTGCAAGTGGTTGCTGGTTTTCGAGCTGTTCCGCCATTAGTGTTTCGTTCTCGACTTCTTCTTTGTTCTCCTCGAAGTTGTCCCTAAGCCTTTGTCGGATGGTCCGTTCAAGCTCGGGATCACGGGGAAAGAATGTTGGATGTCGGGATCGGAGTCCGTGCATAAATCAGGTCAAACCAGCTTTAGTGCAGCAATTCGCTCTGCTGCTCGGGTAACTCTCTGTCCTATTTGCGCTCGATCGCATAGAAGGCTGCGATCGATCGCAAGGATCACAGAAAGTGTGATCTAGGGTTTGATGCCTGAAACAGAAAGCAACTCGATTAGGTTTTGATGAAAAATAAAAATAAAGATGGTAAATAGAAAATAAAATAATAATAATAATGACTAAACGAAAGTAATTCTAAAAAAAACTTTAGTACAATCCCCGGCAACGACACCAAAAACTTGTTGTGCGATTATATACCTAAATAATTAAGCAGATAATCATACTAGTTTTACTTGCAAGTGCACAAGGTCGACAATGTAGTGTAGTGTGCAAAAGCAAGATCATCTCCACAGAGATTGATAAAGTTCAGTTTTTAGAATTAGTTTCTTTAAAGTAAAAAGAAATAAAATAACTGTTGAATGTGAGTGATAATAATAAAGACATAGGGCTTTGATATCCACCACTAGTCATACTTTCCCAATTGTATAATGTATCAGTGCACTAGCCTTATCATTTATACCTACTGGTTGCCAACTTAAGGGTATGGTATCTACTCCTTAAGCTATTGATCTCCCTAAGCAACGAGTTAGGCATGGTATCTACTCTAACTCTTTTCTTCCTTAAGGGATTCAACATGGTATCTGCTTGAGTTGTTCCTTAAGAAAGCCTAAGTACTATGGAAATCGACAACCACATGAGACCTAGGACATGGTATCTACTCCTGGTTACCCATGTTGATTAATTCAAGAATCCGGTGTGGATATCTTTTGTTACTAATGTTAGACTCAGGACTCGGTCATCCAAATTGATCTAACTAACAGGTCCATACCACATGCATATGCTGGCCATACACATACATATGAGGAATTTAAATAGGCACAGGCATTAATCAAGTTAAGCAACATAATAAAGGCTATTGGCAAAGATTATCAATGAATAAATACATAGAAAAGCATAACTAGGGCTTCAATCGAGCCCTATAAGAAAGTTAGTTACACATGCTGTCTAAAATAAACATCATATATAAACTAAGCATGAAATATAAAACCTGAAGAATACTAGGGAGACGGGTTGTCAATCCTCTCCAAAGCCTAAAACTCCGAACTTAAGCAAAAGATAAAAGTGATCTCTAAAAGGTGGTGAGTTGTGTGTGCTTTACAAGTGTATTTATAGGGCTTTAGTAGTCCTAGAAGGTGCAGGAAACCCTAGACTTCCTAAACCATAAAAATTCTCTTATTTCCAAAATAGGGTTCTGCAGTTTACTGTTCATGCCCGTACATCTGTGCTCGATCACACACGTCTTGCGCTCGATCGCAGTGTGTGCTCGATCTTTCTTGTGTGCTCGATCGCATTGCATGGTGCGATCGATCGTAGCTTGACCAAAGACTGCTCCAGGATTTCCAAACTTCTTCCTTTAAGTTCCAAAACTGCTTCTTTTCTTCCAAGACCTATAAAACACATGTGAAACACACAAATGAAGTAAAATGAACTAAATTAACATAACTAAGGACCTAATAAATGTAAATAAGGGGGCTTAAATATGAATATTTAAGCACCTATCACTATCCTCCCGTCGAATGTCAGAGAGATCACACCGAAAAGAGGACATCTCCTCGAGAATGTGCTTGTACTCAGTGGGTCCAATGTCCGGATGGTCCTCCTCCCAAGTATGGCTTGCTGTGGGGTCCTTGGTCTCTATGGGATCAGCCACCACCCTCTCAGCAGCTGGTGCATGCCCTCGGGGTCCTTTGGGCATGTATGACTGGCTCAGGGTCCATTGGCTCTTCCCAAAGAATGGGTGGTCTCAGATCGGTCCATCGATGGAGGAGCCCTTAATCCCCTTTTTCTTGAAGATGTAGCTAAGAAAGAACGGGAATGGGAGTCCCCACCCATTAGCCGTAGTGACCTGGCGTGCATGGACATGGTCCCAAAACTTATGTAGCTGGCTCCAAATGATAGCAAGGATGGAGTACCAGTGGCCTCTGTTGAATGCATATAATGCCTGTAAGAACTGGTCACGCCTCTGGGTCTTATGCCCCAATGGGCACACATTCTGCTGAAGAATGGAATCCACGAGTCAGAGTCGTGGAGCCAACTTGGACCGGCTCCTCGCATTGTTGTGCCGATCGGCATACTGCCCTACACATATGTCCTCAACGATGGTGGATAGGGAAAAAGACTCTGACTGCTCCTCCATCTGGGTGTCCTTAGGAGGGGACTCATCACAACAATGAAGAACAGCAGCTATATCTGCAGAGGTCACATCGATATACTTGCCTTGAACTGATGAGGACAAGACTCCCGGCCTGTTACAGTCAAACGATAGGTTTTTGTAAAACTGAACCACGAACCAGGTGTAGACAGTAGAGTAAACAGACTTAAATAGCCTCTTCAAACCCCGGTGCTTGAATTCCTAGACCACCCATTGAGTGGCTTCCAAATTCTTGAAGTCATCTTCAATGTTGAATGTAGTTTCGAACAAGATCTCTCGTGGTTCAAAACTGGGCCGAGAGGACTGTGTGTGGCTTCCAGAGGCACGAGAGGTGGAAGCAGTCTGCTTAGGCATTTTGAATGAAGTTTCTGCAGAATTTGCGTTCGATCTCAATGTAGTACGCTTGATCGCACTTGGCCTATGCACTCGATCATAGTGTTCCCTGCGCTCGATCGCACTAACTGAATTGTGACTGAGGATTTTTATCGAATAACTTTTGGGCGATAGTTATTTGAAGTTGTGGGCAACACTCTAACAAGGTCTCAACCTCCTGCAAACCAAAATACAACCACACAAACAAAACAACACATTGTATATGCAATGAATTAGTAAAAAGATAAATAAAAAATGTGTGTGATTGTGTGTGATAATTCAAAAACGTGTATAGACATACCTGGAATCACGGAGTGGTGGCAGTGTTTTTGTGAAATGTGGTGATGAGTGAGTGTTGATATGGGATGGGAGAGGTTTAGTGTGGGCAAGGTTTGGTGTGAGTGAGTTTGAGTGTCGTGCGAGAGTGAGAGTGCGAAAGAGAGAGAGAGAGAGAGACATAGAGAGAGAGAGTATATAAGTGACAGTGAATGTGAGGGGAAAAACAAGCTGACTTAAAATATGCACGTGAGTCTCTGCCCCGAGTGCACTCGATCGCACTTGTGCGCAAGTGTGTGTTGGTGTGGTGCGCTCACATACCTTTGAGCGCATGATGAGGTTGTGCTCGAGCGTACTATGGAGTGCGCTTGATCGCAAGGACAGAAAATGCTGACAACTAAATAAACTATAAAAAAGACAAAAAATTAAAAATAATGAAAACAATTAGCAAAAATAAAACTGTACCGTACTCAGTGGCCTCAGTACCACTGACCTCAATAGAGGCACTTGAGCTATAAGTTTATCAAAGTATGGACTACTCAAACGCTCTCTATAGTTGCCTCAATCATCTGAAGAGTGTCCTCAAGAGATGTGAAGAATGCAACTTGGTGTTAAATTGAGAAAAATGTCACTTTATGGTTCAACAAGGCATTGTGTTGGGTCATTCCATTTCCAACCAAGGTATTGAGGTAGACAAGGCAAAGATCGACATCATTTCAAAGTTGCCTCATCCTCTAACAGTTAAGGGTGTCAGAAGTTTCCTTGGACATGCTGGATTCTACAGACGATTCATCAAGGACTTTTTTAAGACCTCTAGACCTCTTTGTGCACTGTTAGCTAAAGAGACCAAGTTTGAATGGACTGATGACTGTATGAAAGCTTTCAACATATTGAAGAACGCGCTCACCTCCACACCAATAATGATGGCACCTGATTGGAGTCTTCCATTTGAGCTGATGTGTGATGCTAGCGATTTTGCCTTGGGAGCTGTCTTGGGCCAGAGAGTCAATAAGGTACCTCATGCTATTTGTTATGCTTCTAGAACTTTAAATGATGCTCAGCTAAATTATTCTACTACCGAAAAAGAATTGTTAGCTGTTATTTTTGCTTTGGATAAGTTTCGATCATACCTGATTGGCTCTAAGGTTATTGTTTTTACTGATCATGCTGTTTTGAGATATTTATTTTCTAATAAAGATGCAAAGCCTAGGTTAATCAGATGGGTACTCTTATTGCAAGAGTTTGACTTGGAGATTAAAGATAAGAAGGGTAGTGAGAATGTGGTTGCAGATCACCTATCTAGGCTATCTCATGAGGACAATAAAAATGAGCTACCTTTGAATGAGAACTTCCCCGATGAACAATTGTTTGCATTAGAGGTAACACTTCCATAGTATACTGATATTATAAATTATATAACTGCTAAGGTTTTTCCTCCAGGTATGTCCAATCAAGAAAGGAAGCGGTTGATATCTGTGTCTCGACACTACCATTGGGATGACCCCTACCTATTCAAATTCTGTCCTGATCAAATCATCAGAAGATTTGTCTCCGAGGATGAGCATTTGAGCTTAATGTAACATTGCCATCAGTTTGCTTGTAGAGGACACTTTGGGGCCAAGAGAACAACTTTTAAGGTATTACAATAAGTTTTTTGTTGGTCTAATTTATTTAAAGATGCCTTTTCATTTTGCAGCTCATGTGATAAATGCCAGAGGACAGGTAACATCTTATCTCGGAATCAGATGTCCTTGCAAAATATTCATATTGTAGAACTTTTTGATGTATAGGGTATTGATTTTATAGGTCCATTTCCTAACTCATATGGTTATTTATATATTATTGGGGGTGTGGATTATATGTCTAAATGGGTCGAGGCTATCCCCTCAAAGACTAATGATCATAAAGTGGTTGTAAAGTTTTTACAGGATAACATCTTTATAAGGTTTGGGACTCCAAGAGCAATCATCAGAGATGGAGGCAGCCACTTCCATAATCAATCTTTTGCTGCCCTAATCAAGAAATATGGGATCACCCATAAAGTTGGCACTCCATATCATCCTCAAACTAGTGGCCAAGTAGAGATAAGTAACCTAGATATCAAAGGCATCCTGGAGAGGACAGTGAATCATAGTAGGAAGGATTGGTCTTTGCACTTGAATGATGCCCTACGGGCATATAGGACAGCTTACAAGACACCAATTGGCATGTCCCCATACCGTTTAGTCTTTGGGAAAGTGTGCCATCTACCGGTGGAGTTAGAGCATCGAGCATATTGGTCCATAAAGCAGTTTAATTTTGACATGAACTAAGCGGGTGAGAAGAGAAAGCTGCACTTAAATGAGCTAGAAGAATCAAGGTATGATGCATATGAGAACGCCAAGTTCTACAAAGAAAGGACCAAAGCCTATCACGATAAACAGTTAGTTAGGAAAGAGTTTCATATGGGACAAAAGGCATTACTTTAAAATTCACAATTAAGGTTGTTCCCATGCAAACTCAAGTCCCGATGGTCTGGTCCTTATGTGGTCACCAAGGTCTTTCCTCATGGTGCTTGGAGATCTATAGTTCCGACAGCACTCAGACATTCACAGTAAATGGACATAAAGTCAATCCATACCTTAAAATCTAAGTGCTACCAAGAGATGAAGATTTGGCACTCCAGTCTGTCCAGTATGCAGCCGCACCAAGAGTGCTTGAGCCACATGAGGTGGACCTTAAGTGTTCCCTTCCAAGAGAGTAGCATTGAAGCTACTATAGAAATTGTTTGAGCAGTTCTGAATTTGATAAATGTGTAGCTCAAACGCCTCTATTAAGGTTAGTGGTACTGAGGCCATTGAGTACGGTACATTTTATTTTTGTTTATTATCCTTCATTAATTTTAATTTTTTCGTCCTTTCCTTAAGTAATTTCCTGGTATAGGGCATTCCGTCCTTTGCGATCGAGCATATATCACCATACACTTGAGTGCAACCTCATCATGCGCCCAATAGCACACGAGTGCAATCACATGCGCACACCAGCGCACAAGTATGATCGAGCGCACTTTACAGCGCACTCGGGGCAGAGAGTCATGTGTTGATTTTAAGTCATTTGATTCTGCTACTACTTTTTCACTCTCACTCTCGCATACTCCACTATTGCACTCTCAAACCTATTTTCTACACTCACTAACCTCGCCCACGCCAAGTCACTCTTTGCACTCACACCACTCACCACCACTCACCACTACTCACCACCCCACATCACTATACGCTGCATGTGGTATGGATTAGTTAGTTAGATCAATTTGAATGACTGAGTCCTAGGTCTAACAATAGTAACAAAAGAAATCCACACCGGATTCTTGGGTTAATTAACATGGAAAACTGGGAGCATATAACATGCCCTAGGTCTTGTGTGTTTGTCGATTTTCACAAAACTTATGCTCTCTTAAAGAACAACTTAGTATACACCATGCTAAATCCTTTAAGAAAGAAAAGAGTTAGAGTATACACCATGCCTGACTCATGGCTTAAGGAAATCAATAGCTTAAGGAGTATACACCATGCCCATAGGTTGACAACATTAGGTATTCATAGTATGGTTAGAGAATTGACACATTATTTATTGGGAAAGTATGATTAGTGGTGGATATCAAAGCCCTATATTTTTATCATTATCAATTCAAACTTAATACTTATTTCTATCATTTTATATTACGAATTTAATTTTAAATCGAACTTTACCAATTCCTGTAGAGATGATCTCGCATTTTGCACACTATACTACTAAGTTGACCTTGTGCACTTGCAAGTAAAACTGTTTAATTATTTACTTATTAATTTAAGCATATTTTTGCACAACATTGTGTCAAGAGATGGTATAGCAGTTGACTCACAGAAAGTAGAGGCCGTATTGAATTGAGAAAGACCCACTAACGTGACTGAAATTAGAAGCTTTTTGGGGCTGACTGGTTATTGTAGGAGGTTTATCCAAGATTTTATTATTATTGTTGGACCATTGACTAGATTGATCAAGAAGGAATTGAAGTTTATGCGGTCAGAAGAATCTGAGATGAGTTTCCAATTGTTGAAAGAGAAATTGACTACTGCTCCGGTATTAGTGTTTCCTTCTGGGGATGAAGGATTTGTGATATATAGTTATGCCTCACATTAGGGGTTAGGATGTGTGTTAATGCAACATGGGAGAGTTATAGCCTATGATTCTAGGCAATTAAAGAACTGTTAGAGAAATTACCCGACCCATTATTTAGAATTGGCTATCATAGTTTTTGCTTTGAAGATTTGGAGACATCATCTATATGGAGCCACTTGTGAAATTTTACTGATCATAAAAGTTTGGCGCATTTACTTACCCAGAGAGAGTTGAATTTGAGGCAGATGAGGTTGATGGAATTGATTGGTGACTATGACTGTACAATTCATTATCATCTAGAGAAGGCTAATGTAGTAGCTGATGCACTGAATAGAAAGTCTACAGGGAGATTAGCTGCTATTGGGAGTCATACTATTAGCTTGATGATAAAATTAAGAAAAATGAGAATGTAGTTGAGTATCAGTGATGGAGGAGTATTGATGGCAAATATGGTGGTACAATCTTCTATTACTGATCACTTGTTACAGATGCAGAGTAGATATGAAAGGATAGAGAAGATCAACCAGAAAGTAGTGAGTGGGAAGCCGACTGAGCATAGAATTAGAGAAGATGGTATGGTGGTATTGGGACAAAGAGTTTGTGTTCCCAATAATGTTGAGATAAGAAAGGAAATACTAAGAGAGGCTCATGATTCTGTGTATTCTATGCACCCAGGTAATAATAAGATGTACAGGGGGTTAAGACAGAATTATTTGTGGTTAGGGATGAAGAAGGATATAGCTGAATATATTTCTAGATGTTTGGTTTGTTAATAGGTGAAGTCTGAGAATAGACATCCGACATGGTTATTACAGCCTCTTCCAGTACCTGAATAGCCATGGGAGAATGTAAGTATGAATTTTGTTTATGGCTTTTCCCATATCCAGAGAGGTCATGATGCTGTATGGGTTATGGTAGACAGACTTTCTAAGTCTTCGCATTTCCTTCCTATTAAAACTACCGGAGTAATGAAAGGTTGGCTAAATCTTATGTAACGGAGATTATGAGATTACATGGAGTAATTTTGAGCATTGTATCAGATAGAGATTCTAGATTTACTTCTAGATTTTGGAGGGGTTTTCAGAAAGATATGAGTACGCAATTACAGTTTAGTACATCTTTTCACCCTCAAACTAATGGGTAGATAGAAAGAATCATCAGAATACTAGAAGATATACTGAAGGCAAGTGTATTGAGTTTTTCAGTGAGCTGAGATGCTTATTTACCTTTGATCGAGTTTGTATACAATAATCAGTATCAAACTAGTATTGGGATGGCACCATTTGAGGCTTTATATGGTAGAAGGTGCATAACTCCAGTATGTTGGGAAGAAGTTGGAGAAAGAAAAGTACTTGGTCCAGAAATGAAAGATTGACTACTGAAAGAATCAAGCTGGTTAGAGAGAACCTTATAGCAGCACAGAACAGACAGAAGAGATATGCTGATAATAGAAGACGACCTCTTGAGTTTCAGGTTAGTGACTCGATGTTTTTGAAGATATCTCTGTGGAAGACTGTATTGAGATTTAAAAAGAAAAGAAAGTTGAGTCCGAGATTTGTGCGGCCATATGAGGTAATTGAAAGAGTTGGCCAGTAGCATATAAATTGGATTTGCCTCCAGAGTTAAAGCAATTACACAATGTGTTTCATGTTTCACTTTTGAGAAAGTGTTTACATGATAAATCCCATAGTATTCTGAGTCAGTAGAACTTCAGGAAGATTTAACATTTATGCAAGTACTAGCCAGAATTCTAGATAGAAAGGAACAAGACTTGCGTAATAAAGTTATTCTTTTGGTTCAAGTATTATGGCAAAACAAAGATATTGAAGAAATTACTTGGGAGCATGAGGCAAGAATGAGGAAAAAGTACCCCCACCATTTTCATAAGTTAGATAAGGAAATTTCGGGGATGAATTTTTTTTAAGGTTGATGGAATTGTAATACTCGTATTCTTAAAGTAAGGGTAAATAAGTAAAATAATATGTACATAAAAGATTTACTATTGATAAAAAAAATGTAATAAATTTAAGGAAAAGGTTTGTTCTTGACAATTTGATTTTTCATACTTGTACCTTTGAGCTTTGTGATAAATTTTGATGTCGAAATTTTTTTAAGGAGGATAGAATGTAATATCCGAATTTTTATATTAAGGGCATTTGGTCATTTAATATATGGTTCTAGAACTTAAAATTTTGTGGGATTAATTATATTAATTATTCAAATATTTTATTATTTTATTTTATGAGAGTATATATATATATATATATATATATATATATATATATATATACACACACACACACATTGATATAATTACAACATTATGAAAGAATATATATAATAAAAAAAATGACTTGGGCTGGTTACAAATTTTCCTAATTATGAGCAAAGAAAGTTGTTAGGGCATGATTCCAGCCAATGAAGAAAAATTAATAATAATAATAAAACTAAAAGAAAATAAGGAGAAAACATAGATTTAATTGCTGGAGGATTTTCTTTGTTTAAGTAGTACGTAGTATTGTGCGCAGGTACAATTAGAAGACTGTAGAATATGCCGGACGTATTGACCTGCCAATGCATCTGTAAATCTTCCACCCTACAAGTGTCGTCTTCCATTGACATTTTGTTTTCAGTATCTATCCTCATTTTACTTGCTATATTTTACTCATCTACTATAAATTACCAAAACTACAGTAACAAAGGGAAAAAAGTTGTACACTGCCTATAACTAGGCTTTACGTGTGATCGTTTGGGGAAGAAAGGAAACTTAACTAAGTTCATTACTAAACGCATGGCAACATACAAGCTCCTGCAATCATTCTAGCAAATAAACTTTTCATATTTTTTTTATTAGTCCATTCCTATAACTTCTTTTCTTATATTTTAAGATACAATACATCCAGTTCATTTAGAAAAAACGAGGTATAAGATTGTTTCTTCAAAGAAAATTTAAGAAAAAAGGAGAAAGAAAAAGGAGAAGAAAAGAAAGAAAGACAGAGAAGATATGGAGAAAATGTGGGAGATTTGATAAGTTGAAGAGATTGAATGCAAATTATGGTTAAAATTCAAGAAAATTCAGTTTGAAGAGTTTTTTCACAAATATTGAAAAGTTTTTGCTGTTCAACACTTTTACTGGTTTTATTTCAAGAGATTTTGGAATTTTGTATTAAGGTGTTGGTGATCAACAATCTTAAGAAATTGCTGAAAGGAGCATAAAAAGCAATGAGCTGATCCACTGGTAACTTTAAGTGCTACGTGGTGAGTTAGATTTACTTTTAGTAATCAAGACCAATAAAAATATGAATTTATGATATATGAATAATTTGTTGAATTATAATGATGTAATGATGTATTTTCTGTTATGTATGATAATTGATTGATTTATTGATTAGGGATTTAATAGTATGTTGAATATTAATTATATAAGAAATTATATTTTAAAAGGGATGGATTAATGAAAAATACGCTGAGAAGTTATATGAAAAATTTGAAAATGTGATTGAAAAATGGATATGATATATGATGAGACAATTTAATAAGCATAATAAAAATAATAATTTTGAGAAAGAGTTAGATAGTTAAATTGAATACTTTGATGTATGCTTGTTTGCATATTAGTGCTCATATGCATAAAATAGAAGACCAGAAAGGTAGTTGGTCTGGCTAAAACATGTCGACATATGAGAAGACGTTCCCAGATGATAATATGAAATGATCTGATGAGGAATAAAAAAAAGATAATTTAAATTCATGCACTATAGTTGATTTAAATATTTATTATAAATGCGTGAGATGTTAAAAAATCAGTTTTGATTATTAAATGATTGATAGATAAATAGAAATGATGACATAATAAATAATTATATTATTAATTGTTGGTATGATATGAACTTTATGATGATATTAAATTGGAAATATTAAATTGATAAATTATACAAGATATATATTAAAAGAGAATAGCCTGATAATTTATTTATTAAGAGAAATTGATAAATGATTGAATTAAAATGTGAGAAAATATAGATGATTAATTATGCTGATTTAACAATGAATGAATATAACTAGAAGTATACAGATCGAGTACTCCTAGTAAATTTAATTTACTAAGCTTATGAAGCTCACTTCTCATTGTTAAAAAATTTCAGGTAGTGGACATGACAGATAAATTTGTGAACTGAGATTTAAATTGAGTTATTATCTGTAAGTTTCGTGGTCCACATCCTCATACCAATGGAAGAAGAAAAAAAAAATATTGTAGATATTCACGCATCTTTAGTATGTTGTATATATTGTTTCAGATAGGATAGTAATAATACAACTCCCCTATTGAGGGTTGATGTATATATATTTTCAGTTGATATATGTTTTTATATTGTTGCATATATGTGTCGTGTTAGAATTTTAAAATATGATAACACTGTCTCGGGGGTGGCTAACCCGGGATGGATTGTTACAATTTCGCAGCTCGTAGTCTTATTTTTTCTCTCCTTATTCACCAAATTCATATTCTAACTTAGACATCAGAGAGTTCCCTGGAGGCACACCCCATCCAGTCCTTAGGCGACTTTTAGGTTTTCTTTTTGTTTCTTGTGTGCAGGTTCAGCTTCCCGGCCATTCGAATCCTTGGCAGATTTTTGGCATCAATATCTAATATCATAATTTCTTTTAAATGGAGATCCGAACTTTATCCTTGGCAGATTTTTGGCATCAATATCTAATATCATCATTTCTTTTAAATGGAGATCCGAACTTTCAAATAGTAAATAATGTTTACATTTTCTTTATCTTTTGCTTCCTTAATAAGGGAGGATGCTTCAAATCAGTTTAATTGTTGTTTTGTAAACATTTCTTTCAATGTTGGCAGATGTCTATCACTGCTGCAACTTATTACTCAGATATGTATGTTAACTTCAAGTTGACCATGGAGATAGCTTCTCAGATAGCAGGAATCCGGCTGTGAATAACTAATGAACAGATGCATTCTGGTCTTCGGATAAGCTTTATATATATATTCTGAATCCATTAGTTTCTCAGAAGATTGAGCAACTAAGAAGAAAAAAAAACATATTAAGTGATCATAGTATTAGTAATATATTTTAATCCTACCTTAAAGAAAATTTCTGACTCTACCGTGGCTTCCAATTCGTGAATTGGTGCCCCAAATCCACTATTCTAGCTCTTTTTTTCTTTTACATTTTCTTTTTCTCAATAATCAAGTAAATATTTCCTCAGTTTATCATTTCCTTAACATAAACCAACTTATTCTTTGTAAAAAATTTAAAATAAAAGGTTAAATAGGTATTGTTTGATCTAATTATAGTTTCAGTTTATGATAGACAAAATTGTTTTTAAAACAGATTTTAGTAAAATAATTGTGGGGTTAAAAACTGCTTTGTATTTATTAAACAGATATGAAAACAACTGTTTTGACACAAATCCAATTTCTTAGAAACTCTTTTCAACCTTTAATTTTTTTAGAAGCTATTTTTAGGACTATTTAACTTAACTTCTATTTATAAGAAATATAAGTCATTTCATAAACTCTTCTAAACAGGATCGAAAATTGTGTTTGGGAACACAAATTTGTATTTGATATATGATTTCAAATGCATATATTTCAAGTTAATGAATTTGAAATTCATGTATTGTGTAAAGCAAAAGAATTGATATTATGAGATGCATTTGATATATATATATATATATATATCAAATGCATCTGTTTAAAATTAATTGTTTAGATGTTTAAAAACCTTATAAAAAATTATATACTAATAAATCCTAACCGTCCAATTTATAGACTACCTTAATGTTCAAACAAAGCTGATAACACATGATAATGAGATCCTCACCAATAAATCCTAATGATCATAGTTATAAAAAATATTGTTCTACGTGACAGCCACCTTACCTTTTAAAAGCTTGATGGTAAAATCTCTTTTTATATTTGATCATTTCTTTTTCAAACTGATAAAATAAAATAAATTTTTAATCGGAGAGAATCTGAGAGATAATTCTCTTCTTCATTTTTGTCACTCCAATTTTGAAATCATAAAAGAAAAGAGTTAACTATACATACGACCAATAAAGTTAGTTTTGACGCTCACAAAAGCATAATTTTTTTTTCCTCATCGTAACGCATTTTCAATCTTATATATTGTCATGTTAGCACAACATCGATTCATTTTTTTCTTTTAATTTATTCCTCTTTTTTCTATTATCTTTCTCTGCAATTCTTTTAATTCATTATCACAAACCCAATATCTAAAGAGATGATTTCTACCCATTTTCATTGCCTTCTAAAATCTACACAAAGCAAAAGTGAATTGATATCTTTTTTTAATAAGGCAGTTTTTTTTTTTTTTTTTTTTTTAAATATAAGTCACGAACACAATGCATTTTTCTATAAGTAAATTGTATAAAAAAGAAAGTGCGCAAGGGGGTGTAACCCATGTACAACGACTATCTATTGGAGAGAAACTCTACAAAATCTAAGATATCTACTTCATTTACGAAAGAATTCTCTTTGACACAAAAAATAAGGACATTGAACCACCTATCCTTAATTACATCAATAGGTCTCTCGATACTGTTAAAAGCTTTATGATTCCTCTCATTCTACACGATCCAAACGATAGAAAAGAGAATCATAGAGTAAACGTTCTTGAGGTCCTCAGAAGCTCGAAACCCACTCCAAGCCCAAATTTCATCTTTCAAAGAGCTGGTAAACACCCAATAAACACCTAAAACTCTATAGGTCATTTTCCACAAGGTTCTTGCCAAAGAACACTCCATCAAAATATGGAAAAGGGACTCGCTACTACCTTTGTAAATGAAACACCTATTAGTCAACACCCTCCCCCTTCTTTGTAAACTGTTAATAGAATATTCTCCTAAGAGGCTTCCCACAAAAAAAAATAAAATAAATAAAACACACTTTCTTCGGGGTACTAGAACATCAAATAGCCTCCCACGGGAAATTTGAGGATCCTTTCGAAGAAGTATCGGTAAAAAAAATCTTATAAAATATTTCACCTCAAACCCTTTACACGGGCCATCCCTCCATCTAATCGCATCCTCTTTAGACATCTTATAGCTACACAAAGTTTCTGAGAAACTTTGCACCCTCACAACCTCCCAATCATGGACATTTCTGAATAAAAATCACATCACAAGAGATTATACCATAATACACAGCGATGCGTGAAGAAATAAGAGCTTCTTTATCCCTCACAATTGTATAAATCTCTAGAAATCGATCTTTTAAAAGAGTGTTCACAAACCGTGTGTTATGCCAAAGCTGAATTCTCTTCCCATCACCCACCATCACTAAAAGACAAGAACACAAGTCTTCAAATCATTTCCGAATCCAGTTCCACACTCCAACACCATAAAATGTCCTCCATTTTCTTAGACATCCACCCATAAGGATCTATCACAAGCTTAGCTTCCACCACTTTCTTCCAAAAATGATTCATCTCTATAAGAAATCTCCAAAACAATTTCCCAAAGAGAGTTTTATTGAATAAATTAAAATACATTATACCAAGTCCCCATTTTTTCATTGGTTGCTTAACCACACCCCACTTCACCAAGTGATATTTGTAATCCTTCCTCGTATTGTCCCAAAGGAATCTCCTTTTGAATATCTTCCAACTGCTTAGCCACTACACTAGGAATAGGAAAGAATACAAAATAGATAAGGAGACTAGAGAGAGTACTTTTAATAAGAGTAATTCTTTCTCATTTTGAGAGAAAGTAATTCTTTCACACGACTAACTGTTTTTCAAACCTTTCCACAATAGGGTTCCAAAAACTTAAGTCTTTTAAATTTAGCGCCAAGGGGGAGACCAAGAAAACTAAAAGGAAGCGATCCCAAATTGCACCCCAACAAACTTGCAAGAAAACGACAATTAATGTTCTCACCAAAAGGGATCAAATCACTCTTACTAAAATTAACTTTAAGCCTAGAGACCGTCTCAAAACAAAGAAGAATACACTAAAGATGTAATATTTGAAGAGCTTTCGCCCCACAAAAACAATTGTATCATTGGCAAAGAGAAAATTAGACACACTCACACTACTTCCTTTACTCCTCACCTTGAAGTCACTCAAATGCCCCCTATCTACCGCATTCACCAACATTTTTCTAAACGCCTTTATAACCAAGGTGAATAAAAAGGGAGATAAAAGATTTCCTTGCCTAAGACCTGATAGGTGCTTAAATATTCATATTTAAGCCCCCTTATTTACATTTGTTAGATCCTTAGTTATGTTAATTTAGTCAATTTTACTTCATTTATGTGTTTCACATGTTTTTATAGGGTTTTGGATACAAAGAAGCATTTTGGAGCTTAAAAGGAAGAAAACTGGAAATCATGGAGCAGTTGCTGCCTAGTATTCGATCGAGCGCAGCATTGAGATCGAGCGCACCTGTACGGGCGTGAACAGTAAAGTGACAGAACCAGTTTTGGAAATAAAAGAGTTTTATGTTTTAGGAAAGTTTAGGGTTCCTGAGCCTTCTAGGATTATTCACCCCCTATAAATACACCTGTAAAACACACGCAATGAGAGGATCGAATCCCTTCTTTTATCTTTCAATCTTCTTTTAGTTTTAGGTCGGGAGGCCGGAGGCCGGACGAGCCCGAAGGAAGAAATTCTGGAGACAAATTGACGACTCTTCTCCATAATATTTTCGGGTTTCTTCTTTCCTTTTTATTTTATTATGTGTAATTAAATTCTTAGTAGGGCTTAGTTGAAGCCCTAATTATGTTTACTCAATAAATTTAGTATTGACACCTTTGCGATATTTATGTTGTGTTGCTTAACTTGATTAATACCTGCTTTTATTTAAATTCCTCATATGTATATATCTGATCAATATGTGCATGTTGTATGGACTTGTTAGTTAGATCAATTTGGATGACCGAGTCCTGGGTCTGACATTAGTAACAAAAGATATCCACACCGGATTCTTGGGATAATCAACATGGGAAACCGGGAGTAGATACCATGCCCTAGGTCCCGTGTGGTTGTCGATTTCCATAGATCCTATGCTCTCTTAAGGAACAACTCAGCATACACCATGCTGAATCCCTTGAGAGAGAAAAGAATTAGAGTAGATACCATGCCTAACTCGTTGCTTAGGGAAATCAATAGCTTAAGGAGTAGATACCATGCCCTAAGGTTGATAAACATTAGGTATACATGACATTTATAAAGCATTGGCATACTGTTGTATTGGGGTCGCATGATTAGTGGTGGATATCAAGTCCCTACGCCTTTATCTTTATTATTTTATCTTTATCAAAATCAACTCTTTTATTATTTCTATCTTTTTACATTGCGAATATAATTCTAAATTGAACTTTACCAATCCCTGTGGAGATGATCTTGCTTTCGCACACTATACTACTAAGTTGACCTTGTGCACTTGCAAGTAAAATGAGTGCGATTATTTGCTTAATTAATTTAGGTAAATAAACGCGCGACAAGTTTTTGGCGCCGTTGCCGGGGATTGCACTAAATTTATTTTTAGAATTATTTTCGTTAGTTTTTATTTCATTTCATTTTATTTTATTTTAATCTGTTCCATTTTATTTTTATTTTTTTTATCAGAGCTCAGATTTATTCCTTCTTTTCGTTTTCTGTTTTTGTTCAGGTTTGCAGAGGAGTTTTTGTCCTCATTGCGATCGATTGCACTGTAATCGATCGCAAGCCCAGTACGATTGAGTGCAGTTCAGTGTGCGCTCGAGCACAAAAGCTCCAGAGAGTACCCGAGCAGCAATACTGAAACTACTGCACTGAAGCTTTTCAAGTAATTTAGTCGAAGGAGAAGCACCAATGGTGGAAGCTAGTTATGCTTATCTAAATGCTATGGAGAGGAAGCTGGATACGCTCATAAACACCATGACTACTCAAAACATCTAACCTAGTCCGCGAGCCAAACCATTCCAAGTATGTGCTATATGTTCTCGTTTTAATCACACTTCTGAAACTTGCCCTTTATATTTATATGCAGATCAAGAGCAAGCAAATTATGAGGGACCGCACAATGCATATACAAATACCTATAATCCTGGATGGCAGCACCACCCCAACCTCTCATGGAGCAACAATCACAATGCTTTGAATCTTTAAGGACAACAAAGAAACTTCCAACCAGCAGCCCAACCAGTGTCAAAATCAGAAAATAGTGACTTAGAGAGTCTTGTAAAGCAATTGACCACTCAACAACAGCAACTAATGACAACATTGATGACTTCACTAGATCAGCAAAAACAAACCACTGCCAGGCATGAGCAAACTATTCGAGGTTCAAATGGGGGAATTGGTTAAGGAGCTAAGTGAAAGAAAACATGGTGAATTTTCAGCCCAAACAATACAAACTCTAAGTGTTGTTGAGGAAGAATTTCCAGCCCAAACAATACCTACTCCAGGTGTTGTTGAGAAAGCCTTGCAAGTCCACCACGTTGATCCATTAGAAACTACTCTTACCTATAGTGTCACAAGATCGGATATCGAGCCCGAGTTTAAGGATGTTACTGATGACATCATCAAAACTGTGTACCTCCTTAAGGCCTCTCCAAAGCATCCAAATAAATACACCGATCCATTTGAAATTCTTGGGCCTACTTATACTAGTTTTCTCCCTTTTATTGTCCAGACACCAAAAGTGGAGTTAAAGCAATTGCCGAAGCATTGGCCTTATAATTATCTGGGAGAGAATAAGACACTACCTATGCTAGTTGCTGCCAATCTTAGTTTTTGGGAAAAATAAGGCTTGGTTCGGTTGGACGACGTTAAACTTAGTGCTCATGGGAGGCACCCCAAAGCATATCCTTTTTATTAGTTTATTTTATTTTATTATTCGTATTTCCTAGTTTATTTTTCTATAGTTGTTTATTATTATTTGTTTTCCATTTTATGTTTGTTTTTATTTCTTTTTCAAGGACAGAGTGAGTGCATCCAGTTGAAGTTTGGGGGCGTGCTACGAGCCGTGCCAGCCATTAGTTCTCCATCTCCCAGGTCAGCTCCTTCCATGCTATTCACACATTGGGGACAATGTGTAATTTAAGTTTGAGGGTATGGGGACACACTCACACACTCACTATGTCCCATTTTTTTTGTTTTGTTGCTTTTAGAGATAAATGCATGTTCATTTTGTTCTAATAAAATTTTTGGGTGATCTAAACAAAGAATATGATGTGACTTCATAAGTGAGCTTAAAAATTTGAACATATAGGCCAATAATTAAGTTTTGAACATAGATCACTTACTTTTAGGCATTTAAAGATTCACAATTTTGACCTAAGCTATCACGAGCACATTAGCACATAGTTGTGTGGGGTATGACATGTAATTTTGATTTGCATGTTTCTTTTGCTTGACTGTGAACCAGATAACCTATTATATTAACATTTTGGCATAAGAAAATAGAAAAAAAAATTGTTATTGCTCAAAAATAAAAATGCTCCTAAAGATCATTAAAAAGAACTTTCCGCTGAGTAACTAGCTCTCTTACCTCAGTAAGCAGTGAGTGTCACGTCAAAAGGTGGAAATTCTGATTAGAGCATTGAGACCAGTTAGTTTCGTAGCCTTTTTGACTTGAGTTAGTAAACCCTTAGGGGTGTCTTTACACCTAATCCCTAAAACCATCTGGTTTGGGAGTCATTGGCTAAACACTCGTTACATGAGTCAAATAGAAAGCTTAAGGGAACTAACTTGGCAAAAATCTCACAAATAAAAGAAAAGAAGAAAATCTATGCCATCTTTGTTGATTCTAATAGGAAATTTGGTGAATCTTGAGTCATCAAAACACTACACATTATAATTATTTGGAAACCTAATCTTTTATGTACTAGTTCACCACACACTAAAGTCGAACTTGTGATGTCTTAAATTACCTCATGAAAGTGATTTGCGTTCAAAACTCTTATTCATTGCAAAAATATGTTTATATTTGTTAAGCTTGCTCATGAATGCACATCATAGTTTTGTGTGAAGACCTAAAACTTTTGTGAAACACTATGAACATTGGATCTATCTGTAGGTTGTTATTTTTCATTTTTAGTTTTTAGTTTTGTATTGCTAAGGGACTAGCAATATGTAAGTTTGGGGGTGTGATAGGTGCTTAAATATTCATATTTAAGCCCTCTTATTTACATTTGTTAGATCCTTAGTTATGTTAATTTAGTTCATTTTATTTCATTTATGTGTTTCACATGTTTTTATAGGGTCTTAGATAAAAAGAAGCATTTTGGAGCTTAAAAGGAAGAAAACTGGAAATCATGGAGCAGTTGCTGCGTGGAATGCGATCGAGCGCACCAGGCATGCAATCGAGCACACTGCGTATGCGATCGAGCGCACCTGTACGGGTGTGAACAGTAAAGCGGCATAACCAGTTTTGGAAATAAAAGAGTTTTATGTTTTAGGAAAGTTTAGGGTTCCTGAGCCTTCTAGGATTATTCACCCCCTATAAATACACCTGTAAAACACACACAATGAGAGGATCGAAATTGTGGAGACGAATTGACGACTCTTCTCTATAATATTTTCGGGTTTCTTCTTTCCTTTTTATTTTATTATGTGTAATTAAATTCTTAGTAGGGCTTAGTTGAAGCCCTAATTATGTTTACTCAATAAATTTAGTATTGATGCCTTTGTGATATTTATGTTGTGTTGCTTAACTTGATTAATATCTGCTTTTATTTAAATTCCTCATATGTATATATCTGATCAATATGTGCATGTTGTATGGACTTGTTAGTTAGATCAATTTGGATGACCGAGTCCTGGGTCTGACATTAGTAACAAAAGATATCCACACCGGATTCTTGGGATAATCAACATGGGAAACCGGGAGTAGATACCATGCCCTAGGTCCCGTGTGGTTGTCGATTTCCACAGATCCTATGCTCTCTTAAGGAACAACTCAACATACACCATGTTGAATCCCTTGAGAAAGAAAAGAGTTAGAATAGATACCATGCCTAACTCGTTGCTTAGGGAAATCAATAGCTTAAGGAGTAGATACCATGCCCTTAGGTTGACAAACATTAGGTATACATGACATTTATAAAGCATTGGCATACTGTTGTATTGGGGTCACATGATTAGTGATGGATATCAAGTCTCTACGCCTTTATCTTTATTATTTTATCTTTATCAAAATCAACTCTTTTATTATTTCTATCTTTTTACATTGCGAATATAATTCTAAATTGAACTTTACCAATCCCTGTGGAGATGATCTTGCTTTCGCACACTATACTACTAAGTTGACCTTGTGCACTTGCAAGTAAAATGAGTGCGATTATTTGCTTAATTAATTTAGGTAAATAAACGCGTGACAAGACTCTGTGAGGCTTTGAAGTAACCAGAGGGATACCTATTAACAAGGATCGAAAAGATACATTTGTAGATCCATTAACACCATTTGTACCAAAAAAACCCATCTTTTTCAATAGGTAAATCATAAAGCTCCAACAAACATGATTATAGGCCGTTTTCCAAATCAAACTTGCAAATCAACCCTCCCCCTCTATCTTTTAAATGGGCATCCACAACTTCCTTAGCTACTAAAGCAGCATCCAAAATTTGTCTACCATCAGCGAAGGCATTTTGGAAAGGACTCGCCACTTTAGGAATTACTTTCTTTAATCTATAAGTAAAGATCTTATAAAGAGGTTTATAAATACACCCCACAAGACTAGTAGGCCGAAAAATATTTGACATTGGAAGCTCCCACTTTCTTCGAAATAAGGAAAATAAAGGTAGAATTAAGATTTTCCACAAACTCACTCGTCGAATTGAACTCCTTAAAGAGCCTAAGAATGTAACCTTTTAGGACTTCCCAATTGTGCTTAAGAAAAAGCATTAGGACCCAAAGCCTTATCACCATTACACTCCCGAAGAGCACCAAGAATTTCCTCCTAATAAAAAAGATGCTCGATCTGATTTGCCTCCCTTACTTCAATTTTAGAGAAATCCAACCCATCAAAGTTAGGTCTACTATCACAAGTCTCATTGTAGAGAGATTTATAGAACTTGCAAATTGCCTTTTTCGTACTCTTCTCCTCAAATAATGTACCATCCACATCAATTGAGCTAATAAAGTTGCGTTTCCTATGATTCGCCATACAGTGAAAAAACTTAGTGTTCCTATCACTTTCTCAAAGCCAAATTTCTTTAGATTTCTGCCTCTACGAGATATCTTCCATAGAGATAAGCTTAGAAAGTTCCTTCTAAATCCACACCCTCCTTTCAAATTTCTTCATCGAAAGGCACAAAGATATCTCGTTTTCATCAAGCTTACTAATCTCTCTCATCAAAGCATTAAGAATGGAGTAAGCATCCCCGAGAGATTCTTTGTTCCATCTTTTTAACTCTTCTTTTAAAGATTTCAATTTTTAAGCCACCACAAAACTACCCTAACATTACAACCTTTCCACCACCCTTTGATAAAATCCTTAAAACCCTCACTTTAAGTCACGTACTCTCAAAATGGAATGTAGTTGGGCCCCAGTGCAAGTCTCCCACTTCAAGCACAATAAGATTATGGTCCGAAGTGGGCTGAGGCAAAAGTTTCTAAATCAAACTAGGAAAGAGAGCCTTCCAACAACTGGTGACGAGGAAGTGATTAATCCTAGAAAATGAAAGGATCTCGTTAAAGCTCGACCAAGTGAAAGACCCTCTCGAAAAAAGGCAAATCAATAAGATCATAACCCCTAACAAAAGCTAGAAACTGCCTCATAGAACCATCCTTATACGAACACCCAACTCTCTCGTGAGGATAAAGAACAACATTGAAGTTCTCTCCCACCACCCATTGGAGATCACACTGGCTTTCAACTTCCGCAAGCTTGCCCCAAAAGAGATCCATCTGACTATTAACCATCGAGCCATAAACTTCTGTCAACACCCATGCACCATTCGAAGAAAACCCCTTAAGCAAACAAGAAATCAAGAAGAGCTCCATATAAAAATCAATCAAATCCAACACATTCTTATTTGACATGACCATAACATCCCTTGAAGCACTAACCACCGATAATACTTTTCACCCACAAGACTAATTCCCCAAAAACTACAAATAACTGCATCATCAATCATCCCCATTTTAATCTCTTGAAGGTAAACCATGTCCCCCCTTCCACTCTTTAAGAAAATGTTTCACTATGACTCTTTTATTCAAATCATTCAAACCTTTCATATTCTATGAAATAATTTTCATCTTCATAGATCAACAAAAACACCTCTATCCTCTTTTACCCCAAAGTTCAAACTAGCACCTCTCTTCTAATAATTGATATGAAATAACAACCTTTTGAGTTCTCTATTGAGCTCTTCCTTTTGCTTTCTATTCACGGTGATCTTTCTACTCCTAGATTTTCCTTCAGCAGCATAATATTCTTGATTTCCTTAAACAATTTAATTGATTGATCTTCCACTCCAACTAGATAAACCTCTACCAACTTGTTCAACTTTTTAGTCTAATTCAAAACCCAATTTGAAGCAAGCAAATTCAAAATTTCTGCGTTATCCACCTAATTAACCAGCCACTAATCTTGCTGATCAGCACTCACAACTATAGCCAAACGGTCTTCAAAGATTCCACCACCATCACTGCCCTCTACCCCTACAACAATCACCTCCCCACCAAGACCAATAACCTCCTTGCCACTTAGAGAAGCCACAATCACCCTCTTAGCCACCCCTCTATTCACATTCTCCACCTCAAGACTACCATAAAAATCCTGACTAGAAACCTTTTCACCTTCAGACTTATCAGCAAACAAAAAATCTATAAAGCCAACTAGAAGACATTTCCCCCAACATCTTTCTCTAAACCCACTAACCCATAAAAATTAGAGAGAAAATCATACCCTCATTCAATGACACACAGATTTTGAAAATTCTGACAAACAACACGTTGAGCACAGTACTCAGACAACCCATCACAATCAAATTCACCACAAATAGGGTTGTCTAAAAGAGTCGATGGCTTCCTAGCTGAGCTCGCACCGAGCTGTTACCCCTATAAAAAAAAAAAGCAAGCCTCGGAATGGCTTGCCAAGAAATAGCAAACACTTCAGTTGAAACTCCCCAAAACTCATCGATGTCGCATCTCTTGAAGAATCCATACCGATCGAAACCGATGATGCCTTCTCTGAATAAATCCGAGAGTAAATTGTTAACAGAGGACCAAAAGTGGGTCGCGAACCATATTTTATTGGTCTTGGGTTTGGCATTCATAGGAGAATTGGACTCTCTTGAGTTTCCTAACTTTCTTTTTGGGCTTCTTTAAAAGGCCTGTCACAGGCTCAATCTTATTAACTAAATTAACAACTCCTACTGGCCTTTTAGAAACTTCTGTCCCATGACTAAAGCTTGACCTAACTTCATGGCCCATACTGTTCTTAAGAGCTCGACCTTATGGAATCAGGTCCAACGATGACTTAGTAGACTTAGAAGGAAGGCCCAAACCTCCAGATCTCTCAAAACTAAACTATGCTTGGCCCAACGATTTTTAAATTCAAATTCGGATTAGTAGAATCCATAAGCTGGCTCTTAACCTTCTCCTCAACTGATCCACGACCACTCATCTTAACACATGTAGACTCCCCTTCATCTTTTTCACTCACCACCATCGCCCACGAACTCTAATTGATAAAAGAGGCTAGCACTGTTAGACCAAAACTTGTCTACCAGATCCATCCCCCACCTAGGACATCACCCACTCAAGGATAGAATGGTCGGAGATTGGTCTACCTCAGCCTCTTTCGAAATCACCAGACCCATACCCTTAATCTCCTTAGCCACAAAGAATTTATACGAGTTTGGCACCACGCTATTTCCAAACTCTACCAGAGCCGAGAAAACACGCCACCACCCTCCAGCTTCTTTCCCTTCAGGGAACAGAAAAACCTGGAATGGTCATTATTGATAACAGAAAGCGAAACAAAACGCTCACTCTTGTTACTATGAAGTCCTAAACTCAAAGACCTGCTTAATTTCCTCCATCTTTGAAACTAGACAGGCTCTTCTTTTTCAAACAAAAACCCATGCTTGGATAGTAATGACCACTCAAACTCAAGAACATCCAAACAAAAGGAAAATTTTCTTTTCAACGCTAAGAAAATCCTTTAATTTTTCCTCAAGGATAAACTCAAACGATTTTCTCTCCACCACCACCAAATGCTTGCAACCAGGCCTCAACGAAGATTAAAAGAAAAAACTCAAAACAGAATACAGAAAACTAAAGAAGAAATTAACCAATTTTTTATTATTTTTTTTAAATCCATTTTGAAATTTAGGTTAGAGAGAGATGAGATATTAGAGAATACAGTTAACCTATAATCCATACACAAAACTCCTAACCATTTCTGTTGTTATAGGATCCATTATCTCTTCATCTGCATGTGCCTGATTGAAAAACATATTCCCCTTTGTCGCACGAAACAACATTCTCTCAAATCTAAAGAGTTTTGGATTGGAAAATAATTCCACTATTAAATCTCAACCCTGATGGATCTGAAGGTCTAGGCCACATTTCCTGTAAAGTGGATAATCTAAAATAAATGAAACCATGGTTATAGAGTTTGCATGAGGAAAGAACTCAAAAGTCCTCAAGTTAATTTTGGCTTGAAGTGCATTCAAAGTCAATTCTTTACATAGACGTAACAGGGATCAGAATCTTCTTGAGTTGAGAATCGTCTAAAGTTGGTGTAGTTAGAAATTGGAGGACCAAAGTAGCCTTGAGGATGCAAAGACCTCGCAACAAACAAAAGAGTGATTTGATAATTCATTAAAGTCAATGATTTAATTTTTTTTAACTCTCTGAGATTTTTTATAATATCGAAATAATAAGTAATTGAAAAAGTGCAATCTTGTTACTGTTGAAAAGAGCTCAACAATATCTAAAGAGTGAGACCCAATTTCACTGTTATCCACTGCATCTATCGCTCTCACGGACAACCTGTGAAAGTGAAGGGCACGACTTTATATTTATTCTTTTCCAGTAATTATTGCCGAGCCAACAAAACCACTAAGTAGGATTTTGGAAGAGAGAGAGAACCATGAAAGTGTCATTGCGAAGTATGGTTATAGGAGGTTTTACGCGCCTCTACACGTCGACGAGATGCGCATGGGCATGGCCTTTAGTAACAGTCCCGCATGTAATATTTTTTCTTCAAAAAAACATGTTTTTCTAAAAGAAACCTCTAATTTACTGATGTGGTAAAAGAGTGTTTTGGTCCAAAAAAATATCGGGCAATCCTAGCCTTCCATTTAAATTTTGGGTAAATTATAATAACCTACCTGAGGTTCGTCCACGGTTACACTTACCTCACCAAGTTTCTAAAATACACAGTTCCCTGCCTAACGTTAGTCTTTCGTTGGCATTCCATTGGTTAAATGTTCAAAATCTAGTCAACTATTCTGCCAACTCAGCAAAAATTATAGAAAACCCAAAATTATTCTCTAGTAATTTAAAAGTGAGTCAAATGAAATACACATTTTTACTGTTTTAAAATTAATATCCCATCTTGTAACCTAAATCTAAAAACATTAATTCATTCTGATCTTCTTCAATTAAGAATACATATTGATTAGGACATGGCTAACAAATGGTATTTTCCTATTCAAGTTTCAATTAGACTAGTTACAAGGGCTCGAGCTAAAAGGTTCAAGGAAACTTTCAATGGGCTGATTCAACACATTTGAGCTAAGAACCATCTTTGGGGGCTCAAGGATGATGCTATACGTGATCAACAAGGATGAGTTTCCATAATTCAAGCTTTGGAATAATCCAGCAACTCAAGATGGTGAATTAAAATCTTAGTTTCCCAAAATTGGAGACTTACTCGTTTTGGTTGGCTCATCAAGGAAAATGACAGGCTGCAATTTTACTTATTACATTTTTTAATTGTTTTCTTATTAATTTAATTGCTGAATTATAAGGCTTGCATGCCAAGTTAGGTACTTTCCTTATTTGGATTTTAGGTTACTAGAATTCTATTTAGGTTTAGTTCCTATTTCGTAGTTTCCTATTCTTACTAGAATTCTATTTAGGTTTATTTCCTATTTCTTATTTTTCCTTTTTCTAATTGGTTACGGATTATCATTTATTTAAATAGCCATTGGCTTTTTGGAATAGGACAATTCAGATTTGATTCATACTTTTGGAGAGAAAATTCTCTTTGGTTCTTTTAGAACTTCTGAACTTATCGGAGTTTCCGCGGCGTTTATCTTCGACTTATCAATCAATCCTTCCATAATTGATTGTGGTGTCTTCATTATACCAAGGTTCTTCCTTCAATATAAGGAACGGGTCGCGGTCTCACATAAATCTGCTTCTAGACGATCTTGGAAGTTTTTTTGATCCATCAATTTCTTAGTTCTTGGCGTGGATCATATTAGTTGGTATTAGAGCCAATGTTTCTGATTTAAGATCTTTTGATGTAGGTGATGATTTGAGGACAAATCATTCTCAAGAGGAGGGGAATGATGAGGACACGACTAACAAATGGTATCTTCCTATTCAAGTTCCAATTGGACCCGTTACAAGGGCTCGAGCTAAATGGTTCAAGGAAACTCTCAATGGGATGATTCAACACACTTGAGCTAAGAACCATCTTTGGGGGCCCAATGATGATGCTATACGTGATTCACAATGATGATTTTCCATAATTCAAGCTTTGGAATAATCCAGCAACTCAAGATGGTGAATTAAAATCTTAGTTTCCCAAAATTGGAGACTTATTTGTTTTGGTTGGCTCATCAAGGAAAATGGCATGCTGCAATTTTACTTATTACCTTTTTTTAATTGTTTCCGTATTAATTTAATTGCTGAATTATAAGACTTGCATGCCAAGTTAGGTACTTTCCTTATTTGGATTTTAGGTTACCAGAATTCTATTTAGGTTTATTTCCTATTTCATAGTTTCCTATTCCTACCAGAATTCTATTTAGGTTTATTTCCTATTTTTTAGTTTTCCTTTTTCTAATTGGTTACAAATTCTCATGTATTTAAATAGCCATTGACTTTTTGGAATAAGACAATTCAGATTTGATTCATACTTTTGGAGAGAAAATTCCCTTTGGTTGTTTTAGAACTTATGAACTTATCGGAGTTTCTGTGGCGTTCATCTTCAACTTATCAATCAATCCTTCCATAATTGATTGTGGTGTCTTCATTATACCAAGGCTCTTGCTTGAAATAAGCAAAGGGTCGCGGTCTCGCATAAATGTGCTTCTAGACGATCTTGGAAGTCTTCTTGATCCATAAATTTCTTAGTTCTTGGCGTGGATCATATCAATTGATATCAGAGCCTTCTAATTGCAGGTTTGCTTATCTTTTGATTTGATTAAAAAAAAACGTGAAAAAAATGAAATTAAAAAAAAAGAATGAATTTCCAGTTTAGAAAAAAAAAACATGAAAAAAAAGTGTGTGATATTTAGATTCAAACCTTTCAATTCTTGTTTCAATTTCTCATCTTTGTTTCCATTTATTCTAGCATTTAAATCTGAATTTCTTTGTGAGTTGTTGGTGAATTGTTGCTGGAAACTTTGATACTTGTTCGGTTCGTTTGATAAGAAGCTATAAGGGATTATTACGAGTGGAAAAAGGCAAGAGTGGTGAGCACATAAGAGGGTAAAAGCCAATATGATTTTATGTAAAAACATGAGTGAAATTAAGTGACTCATTCTTGAGTGAAACACATGAAGGAGTGTGTGAGGTCCTTTTGTTATTTTTTTCTAACTTTGTTTTGCAGCGAACATGTCAGACAACAAGAACAAAAATAATTCCGGAGATACGTCGAGAAAGGGTGATCCGAAGTTCCTCATGGAGGCTTTAATGGGTGAGATGATGAGAGTAGTGAGAACGGAGGTGGAATAGGTTCATGAGCGGATAGATCGGGTAGAGAATGCATGTGTGGGGCAATAATAAAATGCTCCTAATATGCGTAGGAGGGAGAGAGTTCAACCTAGGGGAGAGAGAATTGAAGATGAGGGATACACTGCCCAAGGAGAATTGTTGGTTGCAAGGAGACTCAAAGTGTGCAAATCAAAGAAGATGCGAAGTACAACGAGAAAACATTTTTCATACTAGATGCCAAGTGCAAAACAAGGTATGTAGTGTGATTATTGATGGAGATAGTTGTATTAATATTGCTAGCACTACAATGGTTGAGAAATTAGGGCTGACAACAATTTAAACATCCTCGGCCTTACAAGTTGCAATGGCTCAATGATAGTGGTGAAGTGAGGGTGAACAAACATGTGTTAGTTTCCTTTCAGATTGGAAAATATGAAGATGAAGTTTTGTGTGATGTAGTTCCGATGCAAGCTGGACACTTGTTACAAGGCCGACCATGGCAATTCAACCGGTGTGTTAAGCATGATGGCTTAACCAACAAATATTCGTTTGTAAGAAATCAAAGAACAATCACTCTAGTTCCTTTGACACCAAAGAGGTTTATGAAGATCAAGTGAGGTTACAAAAAGAGAGTGAGCAAACAAAAGAGAGTGAGAAAAAGAGAACGAATGAAAATCAGAAAGAGAAAATGAGAGAGGCCAAAAAAATTGAGAGAGAAAATAAGAGAGCTGATTCGGCCATTGAAAGAAAAATAAATTTCTATGCAAGAACGAGTGAAATAAAAGGAGTGATAGTTTTAAATCAGTCAATGATTGTACTTTTGTACAAAGAGGCGTTAAACACTAACTAATTTGACTCATCTTTGCCTAGTTCTATTGTTTCTCTTTTACAGGAGTTTGATGATATCTTTCCCGAGGAGATTCCACATGGCCTACCTTCTATTCGAGGAATTGAACATCAAATTGATTTCGTGCCCGATGCTACCATTCCAAACCGATCAACTTATCGAAGCAATCCTGAGGAGATTAAGGAGCTACAATGGCAGGTTAGTGAATTGATGAAAACGGGGTACGTAAGAGAAAACATGAGTCCATGCACTGTTCCGATGATTTTGGTTCCTAAAAAGGATGGGACATGGAGAATATGCGTTGATTGTCGAGCAGTCAGCAATATAACGGTAAAGTATCGACATCTTATTCCTCGTTTAGAAGATATGCTAGATGAACTGCATAGTGCAGGTGTATTCTCTAAGATTGATTTGAAAATTGGATATCATCAAATAAGAATGAAAGAGGGTGATGAATGGAAAACTGCTTTTAAAATGAAATATGGTTTATATGAGTGGTTAGTTATGCCATTTGGACTAACAAATGCACCAAGTGCCTTCATGAGATTAATGAACCATGTTTTGCAAGCTTTTATAGGCAGATTCATTGTTGTTTATTTTGATGATATTCTCATTTATAGCACAAACTTAGTTGATCATGTTGTGCATTTAAAATCAGTTTTGTGTGTGCTTAGAAAGAAAATTTGTTTGCTAACTTGAAGAAGTGCACATTTTTTTCACTAATAAGCTTGTTTCTTGGTTTTGTTGTGAGTGCACAAGGAATACAGGTTAATGAAGAGAAGATCCGTGTGATTAAAGAATGGCCAAGTCCCACGAGTGTTGGTCAAGTTTGTAGTTTTCATGGACTTGCTAGTTTTTACAGGAGGTTTGTGAAAGACTTTAGTAGTATTGTCACACCACTTACCAAAGTCATCAAGAAAAACATTGGATTCAAATGGGGAGACGAGCAAGAGAAGGCGTTCCAATTGATTAAAGGTCATCAACAGCTAATTTTTCAACCCGGATATTGGGTATGGTTACACATGAGGAAAAAACGATTTCCAGTACAAAGGTGTTCAAAGTTATTTCCTAAAGGAGATGGGCCTTTTTCTGTCCTTGAGCGCATCAATGACAAAGCATACAAATTATATTGGCCAGGTGAGTACAATGTTAGTACCACTTTCAATGTTTCTGATTTAAGACCTTTTGATGTAGGTGATGATTTGAGGACAAATCCTTTTCAAGAGGAGGGGAATGATGAGGACACGGCTAACAAATGGCATCTTCCTATTCAAGTTCCAGTTGGACCAGTTACAAGGGCTTGAGCTAAAAGGTTTAAGGAAACTCTCAATGGGCTGATTCAACACATTTGAGCTAAGAACCATCTTTGGGGCCCAAGGATGATACTATACGTGATCCACAAGGATGAGTTTCCATAATTCAAGCTTTAGAATAATCCAGCAAGTCAAGATGGTGAATTAAAATCTTAGTTTCCCAAAATTGGAGACTTACTCGTTTTAGTTGGCTCATCAAGGAAAATAGCAAGCTGCAATTTTACTTGTTACCTTTTTTTAATTGTTTTCTTATTAATTTAATTGCTGAATTATAAGGTTTGCATGCCAAGTTAGGTACTTTCTAATTTTTCATCATTAACATGTGCATATATAAGACATCCAAAAATTTTCACTATAAGTAGTGGATGTCACCTTTGCCCAAAACTTCTTGGTCAAACCAGCATTTGTGAGCATACAACGAGCTCTCTCAAAAAAAGTTTTGTTAATTCGCTCAGCAATCCCATTTTATTATGGTGTACCTCTGATTGTTTGGTGTCTAACAATACTCTCATCTCTGCAGTAGTCATCAAATTCATTTAAGAAAAATTCCAAATCATTATCTATCCTCAGCCTCTTAATCTGCTTCCCTGTTTGCTTCTAAAATCATGGTTCTCCACTACTTAAAATGCTTAAATGCCTTATCTTTAGTCTTTAAAATAAACACCCAAGTTTTTCTTGAGTAGTCATCAATGAAAGCAAGCATATACCATTTACCCCCTTTAGACGAAACACGTTAGGTTCCACAAAGATCGGAGTGAATATAATCCACAGTACCCTTGGTTCTGTGAATCATTATGCTAAAACTAACCCTTTTCTATTTGTCAAAAACACAATGCTCACAAAATTTCATTTTACCTATATTCTCCAGACTGCAAACCCTTTTTTCTTAACAAAGTTAGTCTCTTTTTACTTATTTGACCCAATCTTATATGCCACAATTTTGTAACCTTAGAATCTAACATAATGGAAGTAGTTGCTGAACCAGTAATAGTAGTATCCTACAAAACATACAAATTTGGAGATGTTATCTTCACTTTCATGATAATTAGAGCACCTCGGCTGACTTTTATAACTCTACATTCAGATGAATATTTGTACCCTTTGACATCAAGAGTACTTAGAGAAATCAAATTCTTCTTGAAAGAAAGAATATGTCTAACTTTTGTTAAAATCCGTATCACACCATTATGCATTCTTATTTGGACAGTTTCTATACAAATTATTTTTCTAGCTGCATCATCACCCAGCAAGACAACTCTGTCATAAGGCTCATATCTTGAAAATCAATCCTTATTTCAGCAAATAAGGTAAGAACAAGTTGAATCCATAATCCAATTAAACATAAAGAATCCATTACCACTAGCAGCAAGGACATAATCATAGTCATCAAAGTTTTATTAATTAGCTTCAGGTTGTTTCTCTTTTTGATCCCGATTCTAATTCTGACCTTGATTTTAACATCGATTCTAATTGTTTTCTTCTTGAATTTTAATAGCAGACTTGAATTTCAAGTCTGAGTGATGAAATTTGATGACTATGATCGAGTCCTTATTGTAAAGAACAAAACAATAGCAGAGCCTGATCCTCATCATCTAATTTAACTTTCGTTGAATTTAAATTAGTAATAATAAAATTAAATTCATCAACATGGGATTTCATTAACGTACCTTTTGTTATATGCAAAAAAAAAAAAAATACATCTACTACTTCAAGAATAGTTTGTTGGTGAGGGATTTCGTAGTGTACTGAGACTCTAACTTACACCATAAGCCAACAGTGGTTTTCTCTATAAGAACTTCACACATGACTCCATTTGACAAACACAACTGAATTGCAGTCAAAGCCTTCTCATCCATTGATAGCTTCTGTTCATTTGTCATCGTACTAGGCATCTTCTCTTTTCCCCAACAACACATTTTCAAACCCTTTTGCATTAATATGGCATGAATATTTACTTGTCAAAGATTGAAGTTGTCAGTTCTATCAAACTTTTGTATCTCGTACGAAGTGGTAGAAGACATTGTGCCTATATCGATCTTAAAAATAGCTTTGATACCAGTTTGTTAGGAATAAAGCAAAGAAAATTTACGTGGTTTAGAGTTAAAAATCCTAAGTCCAAAAGTGATAGTGAGAGATTTCACTATAATCAATGGATTAAATCTGTTCATATATATCTTCTTAGAATATGTTGGCCAATAAATTGAGAGTTTGAAGATTATATATCTGCAACTATCTTCCTTGGCCAATAAATATGCAAACTCTCAATTTATTGTTGTTAAGTTTCCTTTGTAGGTGTGGTTTATGGGTATGATGGCTGACCCCTCCTTCAGGTCATCTAAAAATGAATATAAATGGGTTTGGGCCTAACCTGAAGGTGGTGAGGTTAGAATCTCAGATGGTGAAGCTATTTTTGGCCTTTTCTTCGTTTTATGGTCATGGTAATAACATGGATGTAGAAATCTGGGATCTTTGAGATGGTTTATTCATTTGTGATAATAAAGGCCTCTTTATACATTGAGTGGAATTAGATTCTCAAGTATTCATATTGTTCATGAAAAAATCTCGGATCCATGGAGCAATATATATAATGTTTGACAGATTCCTAGACTTCTAGATTCCCACTTTCAACTTTGTCATATTTCTTAAAGATGAAATATAGTGGTTGATTCTATGGCAGCGTGGGCACTTGACCGTGGTGAAATCAGAATTTTGGAGAGCATGGAGTCCTTTCCTACAAATTAGGTGTTTTTTTGTTGGAGCAAAAAATCAAAAACTACAAGAATGGAACTACAATAAATTAAGCAACAAATCTAAACTAATATATTGGAAACTTTCTTTTAAAAAATTTAAAATGCAGAACTGTTCTGCGTCCTTAAACATTGCCCTTCAGACATTATTCGGCCTAATTTCGATGTAAGGATCTAACGACCAAACTGCCCTCAGGAATAACAATTAAGTGATGGTGTGCACCTACCAAACACTCTAAAAGATAATACTCCAAAACTCTCTAAGAACTTAAATTAGGCTTCTCTTGAATTGAATGTTTGTTCTCTCTCATTTTTCTGGTTGGTGTTTAGAGTGTTGTATTAAGGCTCTATTTATAGAGTCTAGGAGTAACCCAAAAGCCACATTTGGTTAATGAAATTTACATAATTCTACATATTGTTTAATGTACCAAATAAGAGTTATTAAAGGTTTGCACATAATTCAAGAGTCACATACATTTCTAGGAGTTCATTCATGAATGACACAAGTTCATTCATGATGCAATCCATTCATTTTTCAAGATTCATTCATTTAAGCTACTAATTGTATGAGGAATACTGAAACTCATCATTGAATTTTGATAACTTTAAAAATCCAAACAATTTGTCTTTAACGAATCTAGAAGTTAAAGAGCTTTATCAATATGTCATATTGTGTTTTGTTCATTTGACCTGATTTGGTTCAAAGGTATGTAACCCCAAAGTCCAAGATGTTCAGTTTATACTTGTGGAAAATGTTTAGAATTTATATTTCAATAAATATGGTTTCAAACTAATAATTTTTTTTTTTTGTAAAGCGATTTCAGAAACTCTTTGTAATTTCAAAAACTCTAACAATCCCCTACAAGTTTTAAACCAACCATCTTGTTAGACAGCCTTAGCCTTTATATATCATAAAGATGTCTAAAGGCTTGAATATTTACTTAGATCAACTGAATAGAAGTGAAAGTGCATAATGAAAGAGGTCTTGAACTATCACTTCACAAAACTATTCAGCGACCAAATAAAGACTAAATAATGATGTGTATGCGCAATGACCCACGTCTTGAACTATCATACCATCTAACCATTGCCTGAAAATTAGCACATTAAAGGACATGTGCTTATATTGGTTTTGCGAGGGCTCTAGGAATCTGCTTATCTAGATTCTATAGGAGACAGCCAGATCTATACCCTAACATAGGTGAGTCCTTTAGGTGTGCTCCTGTTAATCACCCCACACCCAAAGTGCTTTGGACAGTAAGGCTTAAGAGCCATCATTCCTTTATGAAAGGTAGATGCACTATTTAATGAATGATCTTATGAAATGAAATACTCATAGTCTAATTGTATTTTATTCTTTGAACCAAGAATTACGTTAATAGGTAGACAAGTCTTTGAACCAATTAATGCAGTTCAATGGTAGACATAAATACAATAGACTATTCATTACATAGGCTTAATACCTATTCTTACGGATGTTTGTCGGACTAGTTCTTGTTTCAAACCTTTTTATCATAGGATCAACAATGTTCTCTAAAGATGGAACATCAACCACTGCAACAATTCCTTGGCTAATCAACTCATTTAGATAACCATTCTTTAAATGACAATTCCTTTTTCTTCCATTGAACAATGTATTTTTAGCAACGGTACTAGCAACTTGGTTGTCACAATAAATAATGATTGTAGATAGCTACAACTTTTTCAACGGAAAATCCAATAGGAGATCTCTAACCCACTCAAGCTCATCTCCTACACTAACTAGAGTGAGGAACTCAGAATCTATTGATAATTTTGCTATCATAGTCTGCTTCTTAGACTTCCATAAGATAGCGACATCTCCCAAAGTGAAAACGTATCCACCTGTTGATCTGCACTCATATGGATCTGAGCACCAATTGGTATATGAAAATCCTTCAATAAAAAAGAATAGTCAGAGTAAAATTGTAAGGCATGTACCCTTACTATAAGGATAAAAAGGTAAAGTGTGAAACTATTTTGTAATTAACATGCACACTTGTAAATTGAAAATTTTAGTTTGAAACATTTTTGGAAGAAAGAGTTTGAATTGAAGAAAAAGAGTTAGAAATATTCAAGAAAGGAAAGAGTAAAATTTTTGAAATGAAAAAAAGAGGAAATGGTCAACCGCACGATCTACTGATGACCCAACCTGTGGTTTGAATGGTTGGTGGTCGATTGGCAGGTGAACCTCAACTGGTAACCCAACCAGTTGATCGGTCGATGAGCTGGTAAGATTTGGGTGTTTTCATTTGTAAAATTTTGTGAATGCACTTGTAATAAATCGGTCAGCTAGGTGGTCGATTGGTCTGTCAAATTTTTTCATATATAAGCATTTAAAACATTCAAATTTTATTTCCGTATGTTTTGAAATCAGTTTTCTCTCTCTAGAAAATATCTCAAAACACTAAAAAAATCAAGGATTTCACAATCCTGTGTTGGAAATTGATTGAATCAGGAAATGATTTCATGAATTTTAAAGAGAAAGCTTTGGATAGGTAATTTGAAGAATTTGATTATAAGATTTCTATTTTGAGGGTTTAATTCTTGTACTTTCTTAAAGAAGGTTTGAATTTGATTCAAACTTAAAGAAAATGATTTTTATCGAAACTTTGAATTTGAGTTAAGATGAAACATGCATACATATTCATAAAATTAACCCGATATATGATATAAATTGATTTATGAGATAGTAAATAAATTGATAAGAATATTATGGTTAGGTGGTGATAAGCAATCTGGTGTTATTGTTGAAAGGAGAACCAAAGGCAAAGAGGTGATTCATAGATAATGTTAGTGCTACGTGGTGAGTTCAGTTTATTGTTAGTAAGTGAGAAGAGTACCATGAATAAAACTTGAAATAAATGATATAATGTGAAAATTGTTGAATATATTATGATTATACATGAGTTGATGTGATATACGTTATGAACATGAATTTGATAAACTAAAGAAAGAAATATCTTTTAATAATAGAAAGATTCAATGAATATGATATGATTATGAGCCTGATGAATATGAGTAGGAACTTGATGTGATATATGATATGAGTATAAGCTTGATGAATTAAATAGAAAGTGTTGGAAATCACCTCTCAAGAATACCCAAGTGATGATCCCCAAACACCAAAGTCTAAAATGACTTGTAATGAAATGAAGCAGCAAACGAAAGCAAGAAAGAAAAGAACATAAGCGATTTGTTATCGAGGTTCGGCAATAGCCTAAGTCCCTGTGAGTTCACCTGAACTCTCTGCACTAATCAATGGTTCTTTTACAATCACAACAATCCCTCTCTAAAAAGCCTAAGTTCTTGAAGAAACAAAGAAGAAAAAGAAACAGAAAGTGATAAGAACTAACCCTAGAATTTTCCCAAGAAAATTCCCTTTACAAGCCCTTCAATCCCCTTTCTATTCTACTCACTCTTCTAAACAACCAGCCTTACAAATAAGTCTCTCTTGTTTTGTGTCTTTGCACTCTTTACAATTCTCTCACTTTTGATCACAAGTTATGTCACATTGTTATTGAGAATGAAGCTAGGTGACCCTTTATATAGTGTACTAACTTCTTGTCCAATCTTGAGGGTTAATATCCACCCTTAGATCTAGATGAACAATCAACCATAGCCTTTGATCATTCCTTAGTCAACCTGTGTGTTTTGGACATTTCTCACGAACCATGGAAGAGGTTTACACATGTGTGCATCAGTGTGCCTGGCGCCGCGGCCTAGAACAGGGGGCACTGCGGCCCAGGGCATAGCACACATTCACCATCTTCTGGGTGCCGTGGCCTTGAGTAGGGGGCTCCATGGCCTGGCCTCCTCCTCTAGCACTCCACTTTCTGGGCACCGCAGCCTGGGGTGAGCAGAGGTGCGGCACCACCTGATGCTGGAGCTTCACTCATTTGGCTGCTTTGTGTTGAGGCACACTCCAAACGTGCTAAGGCTTCAATGACTTGATGCTTGACCTCTTCCAACCTTGTTTAAACCTTAACCATGTTTAAACCTTAGAAAAATACCAACAATCTCTACCTTTGTCTAAGTGTTTAAACCCGAACCATTGTGCAGAGAACTCAGGATCCAAACTCATCTTGAGTCATCAATCAATCGAATCCAATCCTAAGCAGTCCAAGGCAATGATTGAACCTACTTAGGGGTAAAACCTTGGTGCATAAATCTATGGGATTTTTCTCCGTGGTTACCTTGTCCACATGAATGCATCATTCCGTAACATTTTCTCGAATGAAATGATACTGAACATCCATGTGCTTTGTCCTCCCATGGAACACCAAATTTTTGCACAAGTGCAATGCACTTTGATTATCCAAAAACACCACAACCTGCTCTTCTAGGACCTTCAATTCTTCCAACAACCCTTTGCACCACATAGCCTTCTTTATGGCTTCCGTTGCTGCTATGTACTCAATCTTGGTTATTGAGAGTGCTACTGCAGGCTGCAACTGAGCCTTCCAACTTACACAATATCTGTTTAAGTTGAAGAAGTAGGAGGTAATCAATCTTCTTTTATCTCGGTCTGCTCTATAGTCTGAATCTGCATAACCCTCAAGACAGATGGACTTACTCCTCTTCTCATAAATCATCCCCACTTTTAGGCTTCCCTTCAAGTACCTCAGCAACCACTTCATCCTAAGCCAATGTTTCTTTCTGGGATTACTCATAAACCTGTTGAGAACACTTATCGCATGAGCAATATCAGGTCTAATGCTTACCATGGTGAACATTACAGAACCAACCGCACTAGAATAGGAGACCTTTTCCATTTTCTTCTTCTCCGCCTCCGATCTCGGACATTGATCGCTGGAGAACTTGAAATGACCAGCAAGAGGAATCTTCATTGGTTTGCTATTTTTCATAGAGAACTTAGATATCATCTTCTCTATGGAGGAAGTTTGAGAGATCTTCAATCTGTTTCTCTCCCTTTCCCGGATGATATATATCCCAAGGATCTTCTGTGTATGGCCAAGATCCTTCATCTCAAACTCCTCACTGAATTGAGTCTTCAATTTTCTTATCCTCCATGCTGCTCCCAACCAACAACATATCATCAACATAGATGAGGATGATCACCACTTCCTCAACCTTCCGCCCCTTGTAGTACAAGCATGAATCATAGTAGCCCCTCATGAAACCCATACAGATTACAAAGGAATCAAACCTCTTATTCCATTGTCGAGGTGATTGCTTCAGGCCATGGAGAGATTTCTTCAATTTGCACACCAACTCTCCCTGCCTTCCTTTCTCATAGCATTCGAGTTGCCTCATGTAGATGGTCTCATCAAGCCCTCCATGTAAGAACGTTTTCTTTACATCCATTTGCTCAATTTCCCAATCAAATTGGACCACCATTGCCAATACTATCCGTATCGTATTGTATTTCACAACCGATGAGAATATTTCGGTGAAATCTATGCCTTCCTTTTGTGTGAACCCTTTCGCCACCAGCCTAGCTTTATGCCAGACTTCGTCTTCTGGAGTATTCCCTTCTTTGATCTTGTAGATCCATCTACAATCCATAACTCTCTATTTTTCTAGTTTGGGCACCAATTCCCAAGAGTTGTTCTTCCTCAAACAATCTATTTCTTCCTCCATAGCTAGCTGCCACTTTGATGAATCCTTACACTCTATGGCTTCCATGTAAGTTTATGGTTCAACCATTCCTCCTTCTATCCAAGGAGCTGCTACATTAGCATCCGCAAACCCATATCTCAAAGGTGGTCTGACCACCCTCCTTTCCCAGTCCCTTGTGAGCTGGTAGTCTTTCTGACTTGCTGCATCAACCCCTTCCAGTTCGGTCTCCTCTTGAGTGCCCTGAGCTTGGCCTTCATCAATGGGCTCTACCTGGTCCGAACCCTCTTGCCTTCCTTGCTCTACCTGAACCGAATTCTCCTTGATGCGATGCTCCACAAATTCTGGGCTGGTTTGCTTACTAGCCCCTGCAGGGTTAGTTTTCTCTAAGTAGGGTAATAATAATTCATTAAAAATAACATCCCTACTTATTATGAGTTTCATTCCTTTTGGTTCTAAAGACCACAACCTATATCCCTTAACCCCATTACCATACCCTAGAAACACACATTTTTCAGACCTTGGGTTAAGTTTATCATCCTTTTGATGTGCATATGCAGCACACCCAAAAGTCCTAAGGTTACTCAACTCAGGGGGTTTTCCACTCCACATCTCCATGGGAGTCTTAAGGTCTAAAGACCTAGAGGGTGATCTATTAACAAAGTATGCAGCTGTAGACACAGCTTCTCCCCAAAAATATTTTGGTAAACCGGACCCATTTAACATGCACCTAACCTTTTCCATAAGGGTTCTATTCATCCTCTCAACAACTCCATTTTGCTTAGGGGTTTTCACAACCGTTTTATGTCTTAGAATGCCATTTAATTCACAGAATTTATCAAAATTCTTATTAAAAAATTCTAAGCCATTATCGGTTCTTAACACCTTAACTACCCTGCCCATTTGAGTCTTCAGCAACTTTTTCCACACCACAAATTTATTAAAAGCATCCGATTTATTTTTAAGCAAATAAAACCAAACCTTTCTTGAATAATCATCAATTAAAGACAGAAAGAAACAATTACCTCCCTGTGTTGGTGTCCTTGCTGGTCCCCAAAGATCCGCATGGATATAGTCAAGAATCCCCTTAGACTTTTGCACTCCGGTGTTGAAGCTGACTTGATGTTGCTTCCTAAGAATGCAACTCTCACAGAAATCCAATTTCTTTACTTTGTCTCCACTAAGTAGACCATCCTTGCTAAGAACTTGCAGACCCTTTTCGCTCAAATGTCCCAAGTGAGTGTGCCAAAGGGCTACCCTATCCATCTCAGCCATCAAGCTTGCTGCTTGATTCTTGATTTCTGTCTCTCCGATCATCTTATAGAGTCCATCTTTTATTGCTGCTTTGATCACTACCAAAGATCCCTTGGTCACCTTGATCTTTCCTCCCTTTTCTTTATATGTATACCCCATGGAATCCAGTTACCCCAATGAGATCAAATTCCTTTTCAAGTCTAGAAGATACCTCACATTCCGTAGCAGCCTTGTGACTCCATCAAACATCCTCAATTGGATGTCTTATATCCCCCTCACTTGGCAAGAAGTGTCATTCCCCAAGAAAACCTCTCCATCATTGATTTCCTCGAAGTTCTTGAACCAATCCTTGTGAGGGAACATGTGATAAGTGCATTCGGTATCCAAGATCCATTTCTTGTTGCTTTGCCTCCTGCTCACATTTGAGCACACAACAAGAACATCATCTTGCTATTCTCCCTTGGCAACCGAAGCCTCTCCATTGTTGGTATAGCTTCTTCTCTCATCCCACATCTTCTTCTTGCAATCTTTCTTGAAATGACCCTCCTTGTTGCAGTAGAAGCATCTCTTTCTTCCAAATCTTGATTTGGAATGAGATCTCCAATGGCTCTGCCCTCTACCTCTTGATTTATCCTGGTAGTTGCCATGAATGCTACTGCCATTCCGAGTTGTTGGCTTTCCTCTAATGAACATCCCTTCTCCAGTTGATGCTTCCCTCATCTTGGCTTTGAAATCATGAGCCCTTATGGCATTGATAACAATCTCCTTGGTTAAAGTATCTCTTCCATACTCAATAGCATTAATCAAATTATCAAAACAATCAGGAAGAGAATTTAACAAAATAACAGCCAATTGTTCATCCGGGAATTTAATACTACAACTAGCAAAATCTTGAACTAGTTTATTAAAGACTTCAAGATTATCTTGCAACTCTTCATTAGGATCCATTTTAAAAGCAAAGATTCTTTTAAGAAGATAAATCTTGTTAGGGAGAGTTTTGGTAAGAAACAACTCATCTAGTTTCTTCCATATGACGACAGGATCTTTCGAGTCTCTGCACTCCCTTGTGACACTATCCAACATGTGCAAGAAAATGGTGCTGTATGCCATCTTCTTCATCTCAATCTGCTGGTCCTCTGTGATACTTGCTGGAAAAGCATCATCTTCTCCAATAGCCAAGTCCACCTTCTGTTGCATAAGAACAGCCTTGATCTTCCGCTTCCACAGGAAAAAATCTCCCTTTCCATCAAACTTCTCAACAACAAAATTTGAACCCATCTTGCGGAGATGATCCTAGATATGTGTAGCACCCACAAATGCTTTTTAACTTCTTCTAAACCTCAAGAACATGATTGAAGATTGATCTTAACACCGTTCTTGAATCAACCTCAAGAACACGATCTGATCTTGATCTTTACTCAATTCTTGAATCACCCAAGAAGTTTGTTCTTTGATTCTTGGAGTCTTGCTCCGATACCTTCTGTTCTTGCTCCGATACCCAGTTGTGCAAGCTCTGATACCACTATTGGAAATCACCTCTCAAGAATGCCCAGGTGATGATCCCCAAAAACTTAAGTCTAGAATGACTTGTAATGAAATGAAACAGCAAACGAAAGTAAGAAAGGAAAGAACACAAGCGATTTGTTTTCGAGGTTCGACAATAGCCTACGTCCCCGTGAGTTCACTTGAACTCTCTGCACTAATCAGTGGTTCTTTTACAATCACAACAACCCCTCTCCAAGAAGCCTAAGTTCTTGAAGAAACAAAGAAGAAAAAGAAACAGAAAGTGATAAGAACTAACCTTGGAATTTTCCCAAGAAAATTTCCTTTACAAGCCCTTCAATCCCCTTTCTATTCTACTCACTCTTCTAAACAACTAGCCTTACAAATGATTCTCTCTTGTTTTATGTCTTTGAACTCTTTACAATTCTCTCACTTTTGATCACAAGTTATGTCACATTGTTATTGAGAATGAAACTAGGTGACTCTTTATATAGTGCACCAACTTCTTGTCCAATCTTGAGGGTTAATATCCACCCTTAGATCTAGATGAACAATCAACCATAGCCTTTGATCATTCCTTAGTCAAGCTGTGTATTTTGGATATATCTCATGAACCATGGAAGAGGTTTACATATGTGTGCATTAGTGTGCCTGGCGTCGCGACCTAGAACAGGGGGCGCCGCTGCCCAGGGCATAGCACACATTCACCATCTTCTGGTCACCATAGCCTTGGGTAGGGGGCACCGCGGCCTGGCCTCCTCCTCCAGCACTTCACCTTTTGAGCGCTGATGAGAGTCATAAAATGCATCTAAACAATACTTAATTGTTAGCATTTTAGGGTTGATCGAGGTTGGAATTACTGTGTTATACTTTGCTGTTTCTCCATCATAAATCTATTTACACAATTTCCTTCACACTATTTTCACACAATTCAGATTTTGTCATTTGATCTTTATCGTTTGTGTTGAGGTTCATATTTTCTCTTGTAGTTATCTTGTTTTCCTGTGGAATCGACACCCCAAAGCTGTACTACAATTACTGTGTTATACTTTGGGAGTAATCAAATTTTGGCACCTTTGCCGGGGAAATGCACTTAAGTATAAAGAAGATTGTCAACTTTTGACATGACGGTAGAAGAGTTATAAATAGTTTTTCGTTTCGGCAGCTGTAAAGGCGGTAACTTCGTTCCTTCTTTTAGCTTGCTGCATTAATTTTTAATTTTTAATTTTATTTGATTCTTTCTTTTTTTACAGTATTTTTATTATTTTGTTACCTCACATGCATAGACATAGAGACGCTGTGGGTAGATTTGGTTGTAGGCCAGTGTTAGAGTCAGAATTTAATTCTTTTTCAAATCCTTTATTTGACAATCCATCTAGTCCCGAAGAAATGAGTGAACACAAAGATCAACCCCCTAGGACACTTAAGGATTACTCGCACCCTAGCTATACGGCCATACCATCGTTTATCATGTTCCCCCCTAATGTTCAACAATCTGATTTTAAGCCGAGCATGATCCAATTGTTACCAACTTTCCATGGGTTTGAGAATGAAAACACCTATATCCATATTAGGGAATTTGAGGAAGTAGTAGCTGCTTTTCACAGTAGGGCTGATATGATAGACACCGTCAAAATTCGGTTTTTCCCTTTTTCATTTAAGGAAAAAGCCAAGGCTTGGCTGTACTCGTTAAGGCCTAGGTCCATAGGTAGTTGGGATGATGACCCGAGTTTTCTTCCAAAAACACTTCCCAACCCATAAGACCAACAACCTCAAGAGACAAATCTCAAACTTTGCACAAAAGGAGAGTGAAACCTTATATCAAGTTTGGGAACGTTTCAAGGACCTTTTGAATTCTTGTCCACACCATGGGTATGAGAGTTAGCGGGTAGTTAGCTATTTCTATGATGGACTCCTAAGTAGGGAAAGGCAGTTCATAGAAATGATGTGCAATGGGAATTTTCTTCAAAAAGATCCCAACTAAGCCATAGATTTCCTAGATGACCTATCAAAAAAAGCCCACACTTGGACTGAACCAAATGCCATGGAAGGCACTAGGAGAAATCAACCTGCTGGGATTTACCAACTTAAGGAAGATGACAGCCTTAAAGCCCGTTTAGAGGTCCTAACTAAGGAAATTGAAGCCTTAAAAACCAAGGATACTAGAACCCCTAAACCGGTTGCTAGGGTAGAGTCCTATGAGCCTTGTTTCATGTGTAATGGGGTAGATCATTTACGTAAAGATTGTCCAGTTTATTTTGAGATGAAGGATGAGTGTAACGCTATAGGTATACCCTTTGGGAAACCACACTCATCCTACTCTAACACCGATAATCCCTGTTGGAAGAATCACCCTAATTTCAGTTGGAAATCCGACATACAATCCCCTGCCCACTCTAGTACCCAATGGCAACCGGAAGCAACCTCATTTAATGTACCTTAACAATCTTTACCTTTGGAAGATATGCTTAAGTCATTTAAGTAAGTACATGCCAAGAGTGTGGAAGATCAAGGAAAAATAAATCAACAGTTGTTAGAGGAACAACAAGCGATCAAAAAGGAACAAAAGGTAATAAAGAGTCAACTCACCAAGTTGACTAGTTTCTTGATGATTCAAGAACAAGGTCGGTTTCCTTCACAGCCACAACCTAATCCAAGGGGACAACATATGGCACAAACCTCCAATCCTGAAAATCAAAACAATAGAGAGGTTAATGCCATAATTACTCGCAGCGGTAAGACAATTGATGGTCCCACTCTACCATCACACTGGATTCCTACTACCGTGAGCAACAAGGATAAAGCCCCCAAGGAACAAGAGGCCCGTGATGTTTATCTCCCACCGGTGCCTTTCCTTCAAGCACTCCTTAAACCTAAGGAGATAAATACAACATTAAAAGGTGAGATTCTTGAACAACTTCAGCATGTTAAAATTAATCTTCCTCTTCTTCATGTCATAAAACAGATTCCCAACTATGCTAAAGTCATCAAGGATCTATGCACACTCAAGAGGAAGTACAATGTGAAGAAGATGACATTCTTAATGGAGCAAGCAAGTGCTGTAATTAACAGCAAGACATCACCCAAATATAAAGATCCGGGCTGTCAAACGGTGGCTTGCCAAATTGGAAATAAATCTTGTGGCCAAGCATTGCTAGATTTGGGTGCTAGTGTAAACCTCATGTTATACTCCTTATACTTGTAGCTCAGTCTAGATGAGATCAAACCAACCTCTGTGGTGCTTCAATTAGCGGATAGATCGGTAAGAAAACCAAGAGGTATTGTAGAAGATGTTTTGTTACAAATTGATAATTTCAACTATCCTGTTGATTTTTTGGTTTTAGATACTGTTTCTACTATAAACACGGAGTCCAAAATTCCTTTGATACTTGGAAGACCATTCCTTGTCACCGCCAATGCCCTCATTAATTGTAGGAATGGCCTAATGACATTATCATTTGGAAATATGACTCTAGAGGTAAATGTTTTTCGAGTCCCATGGCAGCCACATGAAGAGGATGAGTACATCAAAGATAATTCTAACTCTTCGAAATTCATTCCTAATAATCTTGAGTTCAAAGATTCTTCAAATTATCCCCATGCCGTTAATGTTGTTGATGTTTTTGATAAGCCACAGGAATTTATTAAGACATCTTGCCAACCATGCTTTGAGAAGCTGCTTGAGAGAAGTCACATGGATGCGGGAATCAAATACCCTACTGCTGATAGTAAATGGGCATCACCAAAAACACTTGAGCCACATGTGGTGGACTTTAAGTATTCCTTGCCATCGCCAAAGCATACAGGCACCGAATTTGGCAGTGAAGCAGTGGCTGGTGCATTCAACCTATGTTTTTTTAGGAGGGAATAAGAGCGTCTGGCTGAAGACATAAAATTTAACGCTCATGGGAGGCAACCCACAACATATCTTTTTTATTTTTACTATTTTTTATATTTCTTTTTTCTTGTTTATTATCATTTTTTTTCCATTTTCCAGTTTTACTTTTGTATTTTTTTTTCAGGGACAAATATGAGCATCAGTTCAATTGGTCGTGCACAACTTTCAGATCTATGCACCTTTGGTTAAAAAAGAGAGTTTTCTTAACTTTTACTTTTACATTGAGGAGAATGCTTATCTTAAGTTGGGGGTGGAGGATACATAATTCCTATTGCATTCCATTGAATTGTTGGGTGTCATTTTCCCTTTTGTGTGTTTTTAGTATGCTTGGTGTTAGCCTTTGAGTTAATTCACATGTCAATGATATGAGCTTAATTGAGATAGCATATAACATTTAGAAGAAGTTAAATCTTGCTTCAGTTTGAGAATAATTTAAGTGTCAATCTTCATTTGGTTTGAGACTCTAGTTTACGGTAAGATTGTATGATTAGTCTAAAACATTTAGAGAAGTTTTATGTGTGATTACTTTGTGAATACTTTTGCGGTCTCGACAAGCTCTAGAAATTATTTGATAATCACTTGAGGCGAATTCCTAGAATGCACATTACTTAGGATATGATATAGGCAATTTTTGGACCGTTTGAGCCTGTTAAACCTACCATTGCTATATTTACCACTAGTCACCTATTTGAGCATTTTCTTGAAAAAAAAGTGAGCCTTGTTTTGTTCAATAGCCCATTTACTCACCTTTATGAGCCTAAAGAGAATATTTTATCCTTACTTTTCTCTTAAAAGAACTTAGCTATACACATTTGTTGAGAAGCACTTAAAAGGAGTAAGGATGGAAATATGAGAAAATATCACTACCATAACCCAAGTACATTAAAGGAGATTAGTTGGGGGTTATGTAAAAGAAAGGAAAAATAAAAAAGGAGGTGAATGGTCTTATGCCAAAATACAAAAGAAAAGTGAATTACGGCAAAGAAAGAAGAAAAGAAAAGAAAAGTGGTGATTTTGAAAAAAAAAATGAAAAATGCTCGAAAAATGGTTGAAAAAGTTGGGTGTTGAAGTAAAGTTATCTAGTACTTAAAAGTGATTGTGTTTAAAAGCTAAGAGATTGAGTTCTTTTTCTCGTGAATCCTTCCCATTTTTTCTTAACCTTTACCTTAGCCTAGCGTTACAAGCTTATTAAAGACCTATTAATCCAATGTAATGTGATTTTTCTACAATAGTGGAGAGTGGTTTGAAATGTAAGCATATGGAGCTTGTTTTTGTGATTGACATCACGAAATTTATCATGTTTTAGAGGCTAAGACTTGTATTCATGAATGTTATGTATAAAATCATTCGGGTGTTCGGATTAATGGCTTGTGGTAAGATGGATGTTAAGAGTCAATAACGATTTTAAGATTGATGTTTGGATTACTTTTGGAATTAGGTGAAATTTAATGATTCTATGTGTCGTATGTTATGTGCGATTTTTGAAACAAAAAGTGAATTACCCTTGGTTCAACGCTAACATTACTTTACTTTGTTTTTAACTCCTACCATAGAATTCATCTCTTGTTTTCGCTTGAATTGCTAGGGACTAGCAATAAGCTAGTTGGGGGTTGTGATGAGAGTCATAAAGTGCATCTAAACAATACTTACTTGTTAGCATTTTAGGGTTGATTGAGGTTGGAATTACACTTTTATACCTTAATAACTCTAAAGTGTTATTATTGAATTGTTGACTTATTTCAGTGCATTTTCAGGTACTTTGAGCTTAAAAAAGAGATAGAAAAGCTATCATCATTTTAAACATGAAGCATCAATAAATACTCGAGTCAGATAATGGTCGCTGAAGAGCCAAGATGAAGAGAAACCAAGAAAAGAGTTTCACTAAATTGCCAGAATTACCCATACCAATCAGTCATTTTTGAAAATTAAACTATATTGATGCAAGAAGAACTAGGAGATGATCCATATATGCTTAGCAAGATCCATAAGTCTATTTTCTGGAGAATTTACGGTTCGTTAAAATAATTTTTCTAGAGAAAGTTATGGCAGTTTAAGTAGACAAAGGTCAGGCTGTGCGGGATTTCAGCGTGAACAAAAGTTTTTGGGCTTAAATCCCATATCTCACATCGGTTGGAAACACATTTCTATATCCCACATCCCACATTGGATTGGAAACATATTGCACTCGTGGTATTTCCCTATAAAAGGCTTACTCCACTTCAACTTTGGGAATCATCTGGGATCATCTGAGATCATCAGAAAGTGAATCCAGAGGGCCTTTAGTAGCAATCCAGAGGGCTTTTAGGAGGAAAATTAGAGGCTGGAGATGATCATTGGGAGGCTCGAGGCAGCTCAAGGAAGCATGAGCCCCATGGCCGACTAGTCTCCAAGCAAGGCAAAGGGATGAATCCCTAGGTGTAGTTGTTATTATCTTCCTTTATTTGATTCAGTTGTAGTTTGGAATTATTTTCATTAAACATTGTTATGATTTATTCTTGATGTAATTAGAAGATTTCCTATTAATCCGGTGATTGCATGCTTCTCCTCCATATAAGTCTAGTCATGCTCTTCTTATGTGTATTTGTTTGGGTGTGATTGAGTCCGGTAGATCTCTTTTATAGATTTGTCCATTGCTGCGATATTGTTATGCAGATATATCGTCGTCTCTTGATAATTTATAAGTTAGGTCATATGTGCTTGAAAGTAAAGAGTAATTCATATCAGTTACATTAGGGCTTATATATGTGCTTTAATTGAATATTTGCCGAATGCCTGTTTGGGATGTGAAACTTGCAATCGAGATAAAAACAATTGAATCAAGTTAGAATTAGGGCAACGAACCTAGGGAGGATTTCTAGAATCTTTTGTTTCTCCATTATAAATCCATTTACACAATTTCCTTCACACTATTTTCACACAATTCAAATTTTGTCATTTGATCTTTATCGTTTGTGTTAAGGTTCACAACTTCTCTTGTAGTTATTGTGTTTCCCTGTGGAATCGACACCCCAAAGCTGTACTATAATTACTGCATTATACTTTGGGCGTAATCACGCACCGCAGCCTGGGGTGAACAGAGGTGCGGCGTGACTTGATGTTGGACCTTCACTCATTTGGCTGCTTTGTGCTGAGGCACACTCCAAGTGTGTTGAGGCTTCAATGACTTGATGCTGGACCTCTTTCAACCTTGTTTAAACCTTGACCATGTTTGAACCTTAACCATGTTTAAACCTTAGACAAATACCAACAGAAGGATATTTCCTAAGGGCATAATATATTTTTGATTGGATGGATAAATACTTTGAATTGATATCTTTTAATGATGTGAATTGTGTGCTATGATTGTATGTTTGTATGTGATTGTACATGCATAATAGGATCACAGAAGATGAAGGATGTGATTTGAGGTAGGATCACAAAATTAGAGTGTCAGCACATGGGTAGACGTCCCTATTGAATACCCTAAATGGATGCCCATACTTATGATAGTATGGATGTGATATAATATGATGAGACATGAGATGATATGTGAAAAATTGAAATGGATACTTATGCATTTCCATTCATTTACATTTATTGAGATGCTATAACATCAAGATGATTGTAAACATTGTGATGAAAAGAATATGAACTTCATGATGAGGTAACTGTGATGAAGAAATGATGAAGATGATATCAAGAACGACATTTATGAGTTGATTGAAATATATGATGTTATATCATAAATAACATTTGTATGATGATTGTAATACATGAGATATGATATGATATGAGAATTGATAAGTGAATAAAAGTTTGAATTATCTATGTAAATTGTGATTAAAAATATGATTAGAAGTATACAAATCGAGCATTTCTAGTAAATTGATATTCACTGAGCTTGTGAAGCTCATTCTCCAATCTTTAAATAAATTTCATATTGTAGACAGGACTAGTAGATTCTTGACTTGAAACTCATAGTAAGTATCTACGTAAGTCCTCGTGGTTGTTATCCTCAGACAAGAAAAGAAAAGGAAAGAAAGAAAGAAAAGAAAAGAAAAGAAATGACAATACCATCTTGGGTGGGCCTGCCCGAGATGGGTTGATGTCCAAATTTTAAATGCTTGCAAGTGCACGAATCACAAATAGTATTGCGATGAGTTTACTCTCTAGGTCGATCTCTCAAGGAATTGCAGTGGTTTAAATCCTAAATTATTTTCTTAAAATTACTAAAACAAACTCTGAAATTAAATCCTAAACACTCTAATTAAAAGATTGGTGAAGAGAAAATTGAAATAAAAACAATTAAGTAAATTAAACAAAACGAATTATGAAGAGATGAGTATAATCAATGAGAACAATTGGGAGTTTAGCTTACTATCCAATCATGAATTGGACTTAGTGAATATAAAGAATTAATCAACATCCAAGATTATTTGTATTTTTGCTAAGACTAGAGAATGCCATTGATCGTGTTTATTCTCAATTTATAACTAATTAATTAAATCCCATGGATTGTGTTCATCAATTAATTAGTTAAACTAAGTATAAGGAAAATGTAACCACCTAAATCACAATTTGATTTGAATCCTGATTTAAATTCCTACTCAAGAAAGCTTAATTAGGTTTAGATGATTTGTCCTTAACCTAATCTCAAATATTAGCCTTGACTATCAATAATAGATGGTCAATCCACAAGCAATAATCAAAGGTATAAGGATATTGAATAAGAAATAATATGAAAAATTTCATAAAACTAAATCCACCAAAATATCCAAAACAATCAAGGCAACTAAGCCAAACTCCCAACAATGCGTTCAGCCGCTCATGTTTAAATCCCAATCACAGAATTCAAATACTAGGGTTACAAGCATATTGAAGAACAAAAGGTGCAAAGATAGAATTTCTTCCCAAATTACAAGATGAATCCTCAAAGTCTTGAAGCGATTGATCGTCGTCTTCAATCTCTTGATAAGCTATCTTGATGAAAGAAACTGTCTCCTCCTTCAATTTCCCAAAACTCCTCTTGATAATATCTTTCCAAGAATTGCTGTTGTCTCCCTGATTTCTGAGTCAAATTCCTATATATAGTTGTATGGAGATGGCTTTGTAGATAGAAAAGTCGTCCTAGGGTTTCAGTTCAGGCCGTGTGCTTTTGCTGCTATCTAGGCCTGGTTTTGTTGTTGTCTAGGCACGGTTATGCTAAAACTACCATCTAGAAAAATCATATTTATGAGCCGTAAAATTCTCTAGAAAATAGACATCCGGATCTTTCCAAGCATATTTGTCTCATCTCTTGGTTCTTCCTGAATCAATGCAGTTTAATCCGTAAAAATGACACTTCTACCACGCTGAAATCACGCACAGCCTGACCTTTGTCTACTAAAACTGTAATAACTTTCTCAAGAAAAATCATATTTACTAGCCGTAAAATTCTCCAAAAAATAGACATCCGGATCTTTCAAGTATATATGGCTCATCTCCTAGTTCTTCCTGAATCAATACAGTTTAATCCGCAAAAATGACTGATCTGTATGGGAAATTCTGGCAATTTAGTGAAACTCCTTTCCAAATGCTTGTGAACCTGTAAAACAACGAAAAACAACTCAAAGTAACAAATTCCTAAGCTAAACATATAAATAAATACTTGAAAAACATACAAAATACTAGGACAAATATTCATTCATCAAATACCCCCAAACCTAGATTTTGCTAGTCCTCAAGCAAAACTAAAAGAAAACATAAACAAAACAAACCTAAAAACTTAAATCAACAAAACCCTCATGCCTTAATTCTAATTATGACTCATATCTAGATATCTTATGCAAAATTATGTTCATAGTCTCAACACAACACAATTCATTGCTCAAATAAAGTACACATCGCACATCCATATTCCAATGCTAAAAATACCTCACGTCAATTACCCCCAAACCTAACGTCAAGATCCGAATTCGCTTCGACTCTAAGCCTCACAAGATTCACTCATTAAGCACATCGAACCTAGGTTTCAAACAATTGTCAAGCATATGCGAATAGAAGTTATGTAAATAAGAAATTTCAAATATAAATTCGCATATGAATATGGATATCATCAAAGAATGCTCATATGTTCACAAATTAGATCTCATGAATGGAATCAAATGTTAGGATTGCAAAGCTATCACATCGCCTATACCATATCCTAGTCAAACACCTCAAGAAAAACATATTGAGTATGAACCTCTGCATATATGGGCGTGGTTGGCCGAACCTGATTTACACCAAAGCTCTTTCTTTTCAACTCTTTATAAGAGCGACTTCAATGCCCTTGAAATATCTCAAGTCTTCTTTCTTGTCTAACCAAATCCCCTTTTGACATGTTTCTTTTATATATATATATATATATATATATTTTTTTTTTCTTCTTCTTTTTTATTTTTATTTTTATTTTTTTTCTTCTTTTTTTTTTTGTTGAGAAATAGGAATTTGGATTTTTCTCCAAAGACAATGGCAACTAGGGCGTGTAACGATAGGCACATACTCAAACTTCTTACTCAAGTCATTCAACTAAAATAATGAGAATACACAACATGATACTTTAAGAAAGTTATATAATCCTAGCATTTAATGCAAAACCTATGAGATCATCTGACAATTAAGGTCATAACGAAGAGTGTTTAAGAGTACCAAGAAACTAAATCACAGAATAAAACGCTTATGGCTCAAATAACTCACTAGGTAGTCTCCATTATTTGATTCTCAATCATTAGATCTAGGTTTATCTCAGTATTAACATCAAGAGCATGGTCTATGGAATATGAATATGCATCAATCCCCACAACAATTTGTTAGGGTTAAAGAAACTAAACTCAATCATTAGATCTCGGTTCATCTCAGTATCAACATCAAGAGCATGGTCTATGGAATATGAAGTCGCCACCTTGTGTGTGATGCTATACTTCTTCAATAACCCATCACAGAGTTTATTTCAAAAATGGGTTCCTCCATCACTGATTATGGCCCTCGGTGTCCCAAACCTACTAAATATCACATCCTTCAAAAATTTCACAACACAGTTAGCATCATTGGTTCGGGTTGGTATAGCCTCAGCCTATTTAGACACATAATCAACCACAACTAATATATATTCATATCCAAGTGAAGGCAGAAAAAGACCCATGAAATCAAGTCTCCAGACATCAAATAATTCAATGACAAGATTGTTAGTGAGAGGCATCTCATTTCTCTTTCAAATACTACCAGTCTTCTGATATTTATCATAACACATTCAAAACTTATGAGCATCTTTAAAGAGAGTTGGCCAATAAAATCCAGATTGCAATACCTTGACGGCCATTTTCTTACCTCCAAAGTGACCCCTGCAATGAAGCTCGTGGCAAAAAGAAAGAATGCTCTCATGCTCAGCCTCAGGTACATATCTCCGAATGATTTGATCTTGACCAAATTTGAAAAAATAAGGCTCATCCCAAAAGTAACTCTTGCAAGACGACAAGAATCTCTTCTTTTATTGAAAAGAGAGGTTAGGTCGCAAGACACCACAAGTAAGATAATTTACAATATCAGCATACTGTGGCTCTTGACTTATAGCAAATAATTGTTCATCGGGAAAAGTGTCAAAAATTTTCTTATCTTCTTCTTGCTTATGTGAATCAAAGTTCGAAATTAACCTAGAAAGATGATCTGCAACAACGTTCTCACTACCCTTCTTATCCTTTATTTCTAGGTCAAATTCTTGCAAAAGCAAGACCCACCGAATTAGTCTTGGGTTAGCATTCGGCTTAGTTAATAAGTGTCTCAATGCCGCATGATCCGAATGCACAATGACCTTAGACCCTACCAAGTAAGGCTTAAACTTGTCTAATGCAAACACGACAGCCAAAAACTCTTTTTTCGTGGTGGAATAGTTGAGTTGGGCATCATTAAGTATTCTACTAGCATAGTAGATCACATGTGAACACTTATCCACTCGTTTCCGCAAAACAACCCCTTTAGCATAAGCAAATGCATCACACATAATCTCAAAAGGAACTGACCAGTTAGGTGCCATGATAATAGGCACCGATGTCAACTTTTCTTTCAAAGAATTAAAAGTGATAAGGCAATCATCATAAAAAGTAAAAAGTACATCTTTAGACAACAAATTACAAAATGGGCGACTTATCTTAGAAAAATCTTTGATAAATCTCCTATAGAAACCTGCGTATCCTAAGACACTCCTAATCCCCTTAACTGAAGTAAGGGGTGGCAATTTAGCAATCAAGTCAATTTTAGCCTTACCTACTTCAATACCTTTACTAGAAATCACATGCCCTAATACAATGCCCTGTTGTACCATAAAATGACTCTTCTCCCAACTGAGTGTTAAATTACACTCAATGCATCTTTCAAGTACCAAAGTCAAATTATGCAAACAGTTATCAAATAAGGTTCCAAAAACTGAAAAATCATCCATAAATACCTCAATGAATTTCTCCACCATAACTGAGAAGATTAATACTATGCATCTTTGGAATGTGGCTAGAGCATTGCATAGGCCAAACAGCATCCTCTTAAAGGCAAATGTCCCAAATTGGCATGTGAATGTTGTCTTCTCTTGATCCTCTGACACAATCAGCACTTGATAATAACCTGAAAGACTATCAAAAAAAATAATAAAAATCATGCCATGCTAGTCTTTCCAATATCTGATCAATAAAAGGAAGTGGAAAATGATCCTTTCTAGTAGCTGAGTTCAGTTTCCTGTAATCAATGCACATTCTCCATCCTATAGTCATCCTAGTGGGCACTAGCTCATTATTCTTGTTTCGCACCACTGTAATCCCAAACTTCTTAGGCACAACATGAACTGGACTAACCCATTTACTATCTAAAATAGGATAGATAACTCCTGCATCCAGGAGTTTTAAAATTTATTTCTTCACTACCTCTTGTAGGTTAGGGTTTAGTCTCCTTTAAGCTTCTCTCACCGATTTGGCACCATCCTCTAAAATGATCTTGTGCATACATATAGCAAGACTAATACCCCTGATGGCACTTATACTCCATCCTATGGCTCTCCTAAGTCTGCTATGCTCCTTCACAACTCTCTCCTATTTGGTTTGGGTCAAAGTAGATGAAATAATCACATGATATGTGTCTCACTCTCCTAAAAATATGTACTTAAGGTGCTTAGGTAACTCTTTAAGTTCAGGATTTGGTGGAGTAGTATCTTCCCTAAGTAGGGAACTTGGCAATTCTAAAGGTTTGCTAGACTCTTCTTGGGGTGACAATGGTATTGCACTATCTAACATCTCATGATACCCTTTGGTCTCCTCTTCTAGTGTTTCCTCTACTCTCTCAGTTGTAAGAGCAACTTCAAGCTTGTCCTCTATTTCTGTCTACAAATAAATGTCATCAATAAGTGAGTCCACACAATCAATAAAAGAACACTCATCGTTAGTAGAAATAGAAGAATGAGTGGTTAGAGAATCAAACACTTTAAATTGTACAGTCTCTCCCAAGACTATCATCATTAACCTCCCATTATGGACATCAATAATAGTCTTGGTTGTGGCCATAAATGGTCTACTAAGAAGAATTATGTGCTCCTTGTCCTTAGATGGGATTCCTTCCATCTCCAATACCACGAAATCCACAGGCACAATTACTTTGTCTACCTTCACCAATATATAATCAACTATTCCCTTAGGATATTTAACTAACCTGTCAGCGAGTTGAAGGGACATAGTTGTTGACTTAAACTCCCCCAAACCTAGTTACAAGTACATCGAATATGGCATGAGATTTATATTCGCTCCTAAGTCTAGCATTGCTTTGGCGACCTTCTTGTTTCCCATTGTGATGTTGATGATGAAAATTTCGGGATCTTTCAGCTTAGGTGGTAAGCTTTGTTGGAGCACCGCACTAGCAACTTCTGACACCATCACATTCTCGTTTTTCTCATATTTCCTCCTTTTGGTGTTAAGTTCCTTAAAGAATTTCGTATATGATGGCACATTCTTGATAACATCCAAAATAGGCAAATTAATATTCACTTTAGAAAGCATTTCAAAAATATCAAAAAATCGCTTATCTTGTTTAACATCCTTTAGATGGCTTGGATAAGGAATAAAAGGCATGTAAGGCTCGGTCGTCTTGTGCAGTGTCGTGAAGGAAGATGGCTCCTTCTGCTGGATTTCCTTTAGGTAAGTCATGCTCATTTTGCTTCTCAATTGATTTTCCTACATCAAGTGGCAAGTCATAAGAAATTTTATCATCAGAATTGTTGTTAAGAATTTTACCACTTCGCAGCACTGTGATAGTCTTTGCTTTGGCTAGACAACTTCCCTTTTTGATGTACTTGCAATTGTTCCATAAGTTGCCCAACTTGTACTTCCACCCTCTTCATTGATGCCTCTACAGAATCCAACCTTTGGCTGTGTCTCTCATGGGTCTCTTTGCTAACTTGAAAAAAAGCACTAAAGTTCTCCTCCAAAGTTGGATTTCTAGGCTGATTGGGTGGTGTAACTTGGTTTTGATATTAAACTGGTCTTGAACTTTGAGCATATGCCGGAGCGTTGTTAGTCTTCCAGGAGAAATTGGGATGATTTCTCCACCCAAGGTTGTAGGTTTTAGAATATGGATCATTCCTCGGCCTAGGTTGGTAAGACTCCATTGCATTGACTTGTTCTTGTTCATTTCCTACATAAGATTCATAAGACAAAGAACAAGTATTAGCACTGTGGCCAAAAACCCCATAAACTCCACATACCTTATGATTGGGCGTGTTTTGGGTAGTGAGAAGTTTGACTTGTTTGGTCAACTCTGCAAGTTGCATTGCCATATCATTGTTGGAGCTCAATTTATTAACCCTAAATCTCCTTCTGCTTACACTCTTTTGTTGGGAATTAGCACTTAACATCTCATATAGTTCGCATGTCTCCTTAGTAGTATTTTCTCCTATGGCTCCACCGGCAGCGTTCTCAACCGTATATTGACATTGTTGTGTCAATTCATCAATAAAGAATTGAACCAGTAGCTGTAATGGGTAATGATAGTGGGGACACTGGATTAAAAGCATCTTGAACTTGTCACATGCTTCATGGAAGGGTTCTCCCTCCATTTGTGAGAACATGGCAATCTTAATTCTTAACTCAGTGGTCTTCTGATGGGAGTAGAATTTGTTCATGAACCGATTGTAGACCGCTTCCCATGTAGTCAAAGAATTAGGTGGAAAAGTCATCAACCACGCTTTTTCTCTATCCTTTAATGTGTAGGGGAAGCATCCCCTCCTGAGTTGATCCTCATTTAGCCCCTGTAAAGGAAAAGTCTGCACTGTTGCATAGAAATACCTTATGAAGGTTAATGGGTCTTCATTTGGAATTTCGTAAAATGAAAGGAGCATGCTAAAGTGGATATTTTTTATCTTACAATTCCGTGCAGCTTCCCTCAATTGGACACAAGATGTGAAAGTACCGATGATCGGCCTTGCATACTCCTTCATCATAATTTGTCTTTCAGCTCTTTCCATCCTTTCAGGCTCCTCTTTTTCTATTCCCTCAACCTTTTCATCTTCTTCCGTAGGCTCTAATGTCTCCCTTATCCTATGGATATTGTCTATTGCTGGCATTAGATTTCTCTCTTGGGATCTTCTACCGTGCATGTACCTGAAGACAACAAAAGAAAAATAAAGCTACCAGGAATCAAGAAAGCGAAAATCAAGAAACAAATAAAGAAAATTTGATAAAATAAAAGACATAAAAATTACACCTAAAAGAAAGAAAAGAAATAAAATAAAGATAAAAATAAAAATAAACAAAGAAAATAACTAAAGAATTAAATGCCATTTCCCCGGTAATGGAGCCAAAAACTTGATGTGCAAATTTTAAATGCTCACAAGTGCACGAATAACAAATAGTATTGCGATAAGTTTACTCTTGAGGTTGATCCCTCAAGGAATTGTAGTGGTTTAAATCCTAAATTACTTTCTTAAAATTACTAAAACAAACTCTGAAATTAAATCCTAAACACTCTAATTAAAAGATTGGTGAAGAGAAAATTTAAATCAAAATAATTAAGTAAATTAAACAAAACGAATTATGAAGAGATGAGTATAATCACTGAGAACAATTGGGAGTTTAACTTGCTATTCAATCATTAATTGGAACATTTGGTGAATATAAAGAATTAATCAACATCCAAGATTATTGGTATTTCCGCTAAGACTAGAGAATGCCATTTATCGTGTTTATTCTCAATTTATAACTAATTAATTAAATCCCATGGATCATGTTCATCAATTAATCAGTTAAATTAAGTATAAGGAAAATACAACCACCTAAATCACAATTTGATTTGAATCATGATTTAAATTCCTACTCAAGAAAGCTTAATTAGGTCTAGATGATTTGTCCTCAACCTAATCTCAAATATTAACCTTGACTATCAATAATAGATGGCCAATCCACAAGCAATAATCAAAGGTATGAAGGATATTGAATAAGAAATAATTTGGAAAATTTCATAAAACTAAATCCACCAAAATATCCAAAACAATCAAGGTAGCTAAGCCAAACGCCCAACAATGCGTTCAGTCGCTCATGTTTAAATCCCAATCACAGAATTCAAATACTAAGGTTACAAGCATATTGAAGGACAAATAGAGCAAAGATAGAATTTCTTCCCAAATTACAAGATGAATCCTCAAAGTCTTGAAGCGATTGATCGTCGTCTTCAATCTCTTGATAGGCCGTCTTGATGAAAGAAACCGTCTCCTCCTTCAATCTCCCAAAACTCCTCTTAATAATATCTTTCCAAGAACTGTCGTCGTCTCCTTGGTTTCTGAGTCTAAATTCTTATATATAGCTATATGGAGATAGCTTTGTAGACAAAATAGTCGTCCTACGGTTTTTGTTCAGGCCGTGTGCTTCTGCTGTTGTCCAGGCCCAGTTCTGCTGCTGTCCAGGCCCGGTTCTGCTAAAACTGCCATCTAGAAAAATCATATTTATGAGCCATAAAATTATCCATAAAACAGAAATCCAAATCTTTCCAAGCATATATGGTTCATCTTCTGGTTCTTCCTGAATCAATACAGTTTAATCCGTAAAAATGACACTTCGGCCACGCTGAAATCACACACAACCTGACATTTGTCTACTAAACCTACAATAACTTTCTCTAGAAAAATCATATTTACAAGCCATAAAATTTTCCAAAAAATAGACATTCGGATCTTTCCAGGCATATATGGCTCATCTTCTAGTTCTTCCTGAATCAGTACAGCTTAATCTGCAAAAAATGATTGATCTGTACGGGCAATTATGGTAATTTAGTGAAACTCCTTTCTAAATGCTTGTGAACCTGTAAAACAACAAAAAAAAACTCAAAGTAACAAATTCCTAATCTAAACATATAAATGAATAAGTGAAAACATACGAAATACTAGGACAAATATTTGTTCATCATGGGTCGTTACAATTTTAGTATCAGAGCTATATATTTAAGATTCTGTAGACTACATAAAATAAATTGATAAAGAGGAATCTAAAATAAATTACTTTGATGTAGGTCTGAGGATGTCATGTGGACTTGGTAGACCTAGAGCTAGGATTGTGGGATAAAGAGGGCATTGTAGGCCCCCTTTGTTTAAAAGAGAGGAGGTAGAAGTTGATGTTGAATTTGTGGTTCCCAGGATTGAACATGTTAATAGTGTACCTGGTACTAGTAGTGCAGTGAGGAATTATGGAGCTGAAAGAGAAGAGTTAAGAGAAGTTTTTACTCAGGCTCTTGATAAATTGAACCAGGCAAAGGGTAGAGTTGATAATCTACAACGTAGATTAGATGAGCAAGATAGAATAGATCCATATATTTTATATTCTCAGGAGATGCAAGAAGATTGTTTTACTAGATTCATTAAGCTGAAACCCTCAACTTTTAGAGAATCTGAAAATCTAACTGAGCTGGTAAATACTGAGAAGAGGAAGTGTAAGAGGTTTCTTGATGGCTTGCACTTTGAGATATATATTAGACTCTCTTATTTGAGGCATTTGAATTATGTTGTGTTGGTGGATATGTCACTTCAGATAGAGAATGACAAAGTTGAGTCTAGAGGACGAAGAGAGTGGTTAAAGATGAGCAAGTCTGAAGGTACTTGAGGTGGTAGTATGGTGATTTGAAGAGGTCGTCCAACTCAGAGGAGTTGTTCCTTTTTCATAAGGACCCATTATACAGAGTCAGCAGAGGCAAAGTGGATCAATAGCTTCAGGTGCTCAAAGTTCTATTAGAGGAAACCCTAGGTTTAGAAAACAACCTATAAGAGTATGAGGATTTAGTAAATGTTTGAGTGTGCCAGCAAAAGGAAGTGGTAGTGTTGTATTTGACAGGGAAAATAGGGTATGTTATAAATGTAATCAAGTAAGACACTTGGCTCAAGATTTTCATATTCTGGTTTATTTTATTTGTGGACAGAGTGGTCATTTGTCGAAGAATTATGTTATAAAAAGCACAGAGATGTTTCATTTGTGGTCAAGATGAACATATGAGTTTTGATTGTCCATTGAGAGTTAAATTAGCTAAGGTAGTGAATACTAAGGGAACTGGGATAGGTCAGTGATGAGAGCCATAAAATGCATCATAATCGTACTTATTTGTTAGCACTTTAGGGTTGATTTAGGTTTTAATTGCATTTTTATTCATTAACAACTCTAAAGTAGTATTCTTGCAACTGGGATAGGTCAGTGATGAGAGCCATAAAATGCATCATAATCGTACTTATTTGTTAGCACTTTAGGGTTGATTTAGGTTTTAATTGCATTTTTATTCATTAACAACTCTAAAGTAGTATTCTTGCATTTTCAGGTATCTTGAGTTAAAAAAAGATGGAAAAAGCATTTGGTGCTTGAAGCAAGATGATTCGATGCATACCAAAGTGGAGCCATGGTTTTGGAAAGATAAAATAAAGAAGATCTCTACAAATCAGGTCAAGGTGCACCATGGATGGAGCTGGGGCGCACCCTTCAGAAAGAAGCCCAAAAGAAGCCTCAAAGATCCAACAGGTGAAGGTGCACCTTGGATCAAGCTGAGGTGCACCTTGAAGGGCTGAGGCGCACCCTGGATGAAGCTGAGGTGAACCTTGAAGGGCTAAGCTGAGGTGCATCCCACCGCACAAACAAGAAGCTTAACAAAAGCCAAGGTGCGGCGCGACTAAATCCAAGGTGCAGCGCGCTCATAGACCCTGTTCTCCGAGTTAGGCCCTAATTAGGTCTTTAATGATTTGTTCAAACCCTAAAACACCCTTAGGCCTTGTACACTATAAATAGACCACTTAGGGTTTGTAATTAGACATTCAAAAAAATAGATAGAAGGCCAAAAAACTCAAGGGAGGCTGCCACACTCTCCCCCATGGCCGACTAATCTCTAAGCAAGGCGAAGGGATGAATCCCTAGGTTTTGTTGTTCTTTAATTCCTTTATTAGTTCAGTTGTAATATGGATTTATCATTAAACATTATTATGATTTACTTTTCAATTTAATTAGAAGATTTCCCCTTAATCTGGTGATTGCATCTTTCTCCCCCATATAAGTCTAGTCATGCTCTTCTTATGTGATGTTGTTGAGGTGTGATTGAGTCCGGTAGATTTCTCTTATAGATTTGTCCATTACTGCAGTATTGTCATCATGATATATTATCGTTTCTTGATAATCTATAAGTTAGGTCATGTGTGCTTGAAAGTAAAAAGTATTTCATAACAATTACATTAGGGTTTATATATGTGCTTAATTGAATATTTGTCGATTGCTTGTTTGGGATGTGAAACTTGCAATCGAGATAAAGACAACTGAATTGAGACTGGAATAAGGCAAAAAACCTAGGGAGGATTCCCAGACCCTTGTTGCCTCCATTATATTATCTACACAATTTTAACACAATACTTTATTCTCTCACTTGATCTTTATCGTCTGTGTTAAGGTTCACACCTTCTCTTGTAGTTATCTTGTTTCCCTGTGGAATCGACACCCCAAAGCTGTGCTAAAACAACCGCGTTTCTCTTTGAGCGTAATCAAATTTTGACACCGTTGCCAGGGAGACGTGCTTAAGTACAAGGAAGATTGTCAACTTTTGACATGACAGTAGAAGAACTGTGAATAGTTTTTCTTTTCAGCAGCTGTAAAGGCGGTAACTTCATTTCTTCTTTTAGCTTGCTGCATTATTTATTATTTATTTTTTATTTTTTCCCTTCTTTCTTTTTATAGTATTTTTATTTATTATTGTTTTTTTTCTAAGTTTTGATTTTCTGATTTTTTTTATTCTATTTTATTTATTTCCTCTTTGATTCATTTGGTGCATGCTTAGACCGAGAGATCTGCGAGGTAGATTCATTGGAGGACCCAAACTAGAATTACCCTCTCCTTCCACGTCCGATATTGAAACCTCACCTAGATCAAACCATAGTGCACTCTCATCCGAGAATTTAGAGGATTTTGTTAACATGGTCGATAACCCTAATGAGAATGTTGCTAGGACACTTCAGGATTACCTCCACCCTACACACACAGCCACACCATCATGTATTATGTTTCCAGTCAATACTCTCCAATTAGATCTTAAACCAGGGATGATTCAATTACTCCCTACATTTCATGGCTTGGATCATAAAAACCCATATGTGCACATTAGAGAGTTTGAGGAAGTAGTCGTGACTTTTCATAGTCAAGATGAAACCGATGACATTCAGAGGCTTAAGTTCTTTCCTTTCGCTTTGAAGGATAGAGCTAAGAGTTGACTATACTCACTAAGACCACGATCTATTGGGTCGTGGACTGAGATGACTTAGGCTTTCTTTAACAAATACTTTCCCCAACATAAGACCAACGCTTTGAAAAGGCAAATCTCCACCTTTGCACAAAAGGATAGTGAGACCTTATATCAGTCTTGGGAGAGATTTAAGGAGCTATTGAGTATGTGCCCTCACCATGGGTATGAGAGTTGGTGCTTGGTGAGCTATTTTTATGAGGGACTTACATATAGAGAGCACCAATTCGTAGAGATGATGTGTAATGGTGAATTTTTGGAGAAAGATCCTGATGAGGCCATAGATTACCTCAATGAGCTTGCTGAAAAAGCTCACACTTGGACTGGACCTAGTGCTATTGAAAGCACAAATAGGTCACGACCTATAGGGAACCCAAATGGTGGTGAAATTTACCATCTTAGGGAAGAGGATAACCTTAAGGCCAAGGTCGAGATGCTCACTAGGGAACTAGAGATATTAAAGACTAAGAGCTTAAAGCCAACACACGTGGTTAATCATGCAAAATCTTTTGAACCATGTTTTGTGTGTGGTGAAGTAGATCATCTTGCCCAAGAGTGTCCCACATTTGCTGAGATGAGAGGGATGTATAAGGAACAATGTAACGCCTTAGGCATATACAAGAAGCCTTTGACACCCTTCTCTGATACTTATAATCTGGAATGGCGAAATCACCCCAATTTCAGCTGAAAATCTGAAAACCAGCAGCTTGCACAACTCCCTGCACCATATCTTAAGTCATATCATGCACCCGTGTCTTCTAGGAGTTCTTTAGAAGACACCTTATATACTTTTATTGAAGCACAGGGGAAGACTAATCAAAGGCTTGAATCTTTAATTGTGCAGGTTGTTGAAGAACATAAAGAGATAAAGAGCCAAGTGTCCAAGTTAATGAGCTACTTGAGTGTGACTGAGCGAGGTAAGTTCTCTTCTCAAACTCAGTCCACATCTCATGGTCAGCACCTGGTGCAACAGAATGTGAAGGAGGTGAATGCCATTGAGACAGTAAGTGGTAAGTTATTACACATCCCAACAATGAAAAAATCAGAGGATGTGGACAAAAGCTACCAAGCATATATGATAGACTCATTCATGGAAAAGGTCCAGCACCTTAATCCATTATAGTCCACCCTCACTCATGGCTTCACAAGAGCATATATCGAGCCAGAATTTACGGGTGTTACTGATGACATCCTTGAGGTCTCTCAAAAACATACAAGCACCAAATTTAGCAATGAAGCAGTGGCTGGTGCATTCAATCTATGTTTTTCTAGGAAGGAATAAGAGCATCTGGCTAAAGATGTAAAACTTAACGCTCATAGGAGGCAACCCACAACATATCCTTTTATTTTTTACTGTTTTTCATATTTCTTTTTCTTATTTATTATCATTATTTTGCTGTTTTCTAGTTTTACTTTCGTATTTCTTTTTCAGGAATAAAAATACGAAGCAGTTCATAATGATGGAACACAATTTTCAGCTTCTGTGCCCTTTTGGCTACAAAGGGAGTTCCCTTAACTTTTGCTTTTACATTGAGGACAATGCGTATTTTAAGTTAGGGGTGGAGGAAACATATTCCTGTTTTTTATGTTTTTCATTGAACTGCTTGGTATCATTTTTCCTTTTTTGTTTGTTTTAAGCATGCTTTGCGTTAGTCTTAGAGTTAATTCACATGTCAATGATATGAACTTAATTGAGATAGCATACAACATTTAGAAGAAGTTAAATTTTGTTTCGGTTTGAAATTAATTTAAGTATCAATCTTCATTTGGTTTGAGACTCTAGTTTGTGGTAAGTTGTATGATTCGTCTTAAACATTTAGAGAAGTTTTATGTGTGATTATTTTGTGAATACTTTTGTGGTCTTGACAAGCTCTAGAACTTGTTTGATAATCACTTGAGGCGAATTCCTAGAATGCACATTACTTAGGATATGATATAGGCCATTTTTGAACCGTTTGAGCCTTCCAAACTTACCATTGCTATATTTATCACTAGTCACCCATTTGAGCATTTTTCTTGAAAAAGAATTTGAGCCTTGTTTCTTTCAGTAGCCCATTTACTCACCTTTATGAGCCTAAATTTTTTTTATCCTTACCTTCCTTTTAAAAGAACTTAGTTATACACATTTATTGAGAATCACTCAAGAGGAGTAAGGATGAAAGTATGAGAAAAAAATATTACTACCATATCCCAAATACATTAAAAGAGATAAGTTGGAAGTTGTGGAAAAGAAAAGAATGAAAGAGGAGGTGAATGGTCTTATGCCAAAATGGAAAAGAAAAGAAAAGAAAAAAAGAAGTGAAGGATGGCAAAGAAAGAAGAAAAGAAAGGAAAAATGGTGACTTATCGAAGATATGCTCTTATAAAAAATATAGTGATTTGTTGAAAGAAATGCTCGGAAAAATGGTTGGAAGAGTTGGGTATTGAAGTAAGGTTATCCAGTGCTTAAAGAGTTGTGTTCAAAATTAAGAGATTAAGTTCTTTTACTTGTTGAATCCTTCCCGTTCTTTCTTAACCTTTACCTTAGCCTAACGTTACAAGCTTAGTAAAGACCTATTGATCCAATGTAGTGTGATTTTTTCTACAATAGTGGAGAGTGATTTGAAAAGTAAGCATATGGAGCTTGTTTTTGTGATTGATGTCACAAAATTTATCATGTTTTAGAGGCCAAGACTTGTATTCATGAATGTTATGCATAAAATCATCCGGGTGTTCGGATTAATGGATTGTGGTAAGACGGATGATAAGAGTCAATAACGAATTTAAGATTGATTTTGGATTACTTTTGGATTTGGGTGAAATTTAATGATTCTTTGTGCCGTGTGTTATGTGCAATTTTTGAGACAAAATGTGAATTACTCTTGGTTAACACCAATATTGCTTTTCATTTACTTTGATTCCCATCGTAGAATTCATCTCTTGTTTTCGCTTGAATTGCTAGGGACTAGCAATAAGCTAGTTGGGGGTTGTGATGAGAGCCATAAAATGCATCATAATCGTACTTATTTGTTAGCGCTTTAGGGTTAAATTAGGTTTTAATTGCATTTTTATTCGTTAACAACTCTAAAGTAGTATTCTTGTAACATTAACTTATTTCTTGCATTTTCAGGTATCTTGAGTTAAAAAAAGATGGAAAAAGCATTCGGTGCTTGAAGCAAGATGATTCGATGCATACCAAAGTGGAGCCATGGCTGCGGAAAGATAAAACAAAGAAGATCTCTACAAATCAGGTCAAGGTGTACCCTTGATGGAGCTGGGGCGCACCCTTCAGAAATAAGCCCAAAAGAAGCCTCAAAGATCCAACAGGTGAAGGTGCACCTTGGATCAAGCTGAGGTGCACCTTGAAGGGCTGAGGTGCACCCTGGATGAAGCTGAGGTGCACCTTGAAGGGCTGAGGCACACCCCACCGCACAAACAAGAAGCCTGACAAAAGCCAAGGTGCGGCGCGACTAAATCCAAGGAGCAGCGCAGACACAAACCATGTTCTCCGAGTTAGGCCCTAATTAGGTTTTTCATGATTTTTTCAAACCCTAAAACACCCTTAGGCCTTGTACGCTATAAATAGACCACTTAGGGTTTGTAATTAGACATTCAGAAAAATAGATAGAAGGCCAAAAAACTCAAGGAAGGTTGCCACACTCTCCCCCATGGCCGATTAATCTCCAAGCAAGGCGAATGGATGAATCCCTAGGTTTTGTTGTTCTTTAATTCCTTTATTAGTTCAGTTGTAATATGGATTTATCGTTAAACATTATTATGATTTACTTTTCAATTTAATTAGAAGATTTCCCTTTAATCCGGTGATTGCATCTTTCTCCCCCATATATGTCTAGTCATGCTCTTCTTATGTGATGTTGTTGAGGTGTGATTAGATTTCTCTTATAGATTTGTCCATTACTGCAGTATTGTCATCATGATATATTGTCGTTTCTTGATAATCTATAAGTTAGGTCATGTGTGCTTGAAGGTAAAAAGTATTTCATAACAATTACATTAAGGTTTATATATGTGCTTAATTGAATATTTGCCGATTGTTTGTTTGGGATGTGAAACTTGCAATCGAGATAAAGACAACTGAATTGAGACTAGAATAAGGCAACAAACCTAGGGAGGATTCCTGGACCCTTGTTGCCTCCATTATATTATTTACACAATTTTCACATAATACTTTATTCTCTCACTTGATCTTTATCGTCTGTGTTAAGGTTCACACCTTCTCTTGTAGTTATCTTGTTTCCCTGTGGAATCGACACCCCAAAGCTGTGCTACAACAACCGCGTTACTCTTTGGGTGTAACCAGTCAGACAAGTAGAGGTAGTGGATCAGTAAGTGTACAGGGTGTAGTTCAAGGTAGAGGAGCAGTTGCTGAAAGAGGACATGCTAGCCAGACATAACCCAGAGAAAGTAGAGTGTATGCACTGACCCAGTAGACTGTCCAAGGTACACCTGATGTCGTAATGGGTACAATATCTATTCTTAATAAATCTACTAGAATATTAATTGATCCTGGTGCAACCCATTCTTTTACATCTAGTTCTTTTATGAAATTTATAGATACATTTGTTAGTCCCTTATTTTATAATATAACTGTTAAGGTTCCTACTAGGGATAAGGTTATGATAGGAAATATTTATCCGGGTTGTGTTATTCACATGAAAGATAAAGGGTTTGAAGTAAATTTATTGCCTTTGAACATGGTAGACTTTGATTTGATATTGGGATAGATTGGTTGTCGGCGTATCATTCTTGAGTTGATTATTTCATAAAGAATGTAGTGTTTAGAATACCTGGGCAGGAGAAGTTTAACTTTTAAGGATAACATAAGATACTTTCAAATTGTCTTATTTTTTCCTTGACTGCTAATAAGTGGTTGAAGAAGGACTATGAGGGGCACTTAGCTTATGTAGTGGATACTGATAATGAAGGTAGAAAGCTGGATGCAATACTAGTGGTGAGAGATTATTAAGAGGTGTTTCCCGAGGAATTATATGGTTTACCTCCTAGTATGGAGATTGAGTTCTCCATTGATTTGATTCCAATTTCTATAATTATTTCTATAGCACCCTATAGAATGGCACCCATTGAGTTAAGAGAGCTTAAGGTACAACTTTAGAAATTGTTAGATAAACAATTCATTCATCCTCGTGTGTTGCCATGGGGAGCCCCAATATTATTTGTAAAGAAGAAAAATAGTACAATGAGGTTGGGTATAGATTTCAAAAAATTTAATAAAATAACAATTAAAAACAAATACCCTTTACCCAGAATAGATGATCTATTTGAGCAATTGCAGTGAGCTAAGATATGTTGACGACATGCTAGTCAAAATTATTAAGGTCAAAAATCATGAATCTGACCTGGAAGAAACCTTTGGAATACTCAGACACGACCAAATGAAGTTAAACTTGGAAAGTGTGTCTTCAGAGTCATCTCTGGAAAATTTCTCGGCTTCATGGTCACTCAGCAAGGAATAAAAGCTAATAATGAGAAGATAAAAGCAATCCTGGATATGATCCCTTCTCGCAACATCTAGGAATTCTAATGGCTGACTGAACACATTGCCGCCCTCAGTCGCTTCATGTCAAAATTGGTCGAGAAATGCCTACCCTACTTCAGAGCGATAAGAAAGAAAAAAAACTTTGTCTCGACTGAGGAATGTCAATAAGCTTTTGAAGAACTCAAAGAGTATTTGTAGACTGAGGTTTCAACCCAAGAGGGAGGTGAATTGGGTTTATTAAAACTTTCGCTAATTAATCGCAAGTTTATAAAAACAAGTAAGACCACAAGCATATAAACAAGCAAAGTGCTATAAACAAAAAAGTTCAAGGAATAGAAGATGCAAACTCAGTTTATAGTGGTTTGGTAATATCAGATTCGTTCTAACCCTATGTCCACTCTCTTCAAGGAACCTCTTTGAAGAAATCCACTAAGAAACTTACTCGTGCAACTTCACAGGTGTTGCACAAACCTTACAATCAGTCCCTTCCTCTTGGAAGCAAATCCTTTCCTCTCAGAAGCTAATCCTTTTACAATAAATGAGTTACTGTAAAGCAAATGGTAGAGAGATGTCGTGAGTTTTAAATTACTCGCAAGGGCACGAGTCGTTTACAATATATTGTGTGCAAGTGCGAGGTCGAATCCACAGGGAATTGCGTTGTGAAAATATATTTTTATCTAAACTAAGTCTAGTTTAACCTAGTTCCAAATTTGTAATTATATGTTGCAAAAGAAATATAAACTTTAATTAAATTGATTTAAAAACTAATGATAAAAACACTAAGGTATCTGAATCCACCTCACCAAAGCTAAGCATATCTCCTCATGTAAAAATAGCCTATCAAGACATTCCATGAATCCACTTAAAACAAAAAACAACAATTATCCCAATTAAACCAAAAGCATCCACTGTATCCGCTTTTAACAAATCACAAAGGAAATCCAATTTAATCAAAAACAATTTGATGTATCCATCATATGAAACACAAGGAATATCCAACAGGACAATTTAAACGCAATCAATCATAAGATTTTACTCAAATAATTAACAGAACATTTATACTAAAAAAAAACATCAGAATTGTATAAACAAAACTGAAACTAATATGCCAAACAACTGCAAGGCTTCATCTTCAACCTTAGTTAAAGATTCTAGCCACTCATAGTTATGAAACTATAGTTCATAATAAAAGTGCTAAACATTTAAACTAAACAAAACAAAATGAAAATAAATATTTACTATTCAAGGGAGAAATTCCACTTGCTGTTGGGCGGCACTTCCCTTCGTGGTAGCAAAGCCTTCGGGGTCCACCAGAATGCTAGCAAATGTCCACCGAAATACACCAAATGGCTCCAGGAATTGCACACTGAATGATGAAGTCAGATGGTGTTTATATAGGGGGAGTCTCGAAGCACTATAGGTTTCAGAATCGATGTGGGATACTGCCCCGAGTGTACTCGATCGCAAATTGTTGCGATCGATCGCATTTGCACTCGATCGCAGGTCTTGTGCGCACGATCGCCTGTGAACTTGATCGTGAGTCAGGTGCGATCGATTGTAAGAACACTGTACTGCAAAGATTTCGATGTGGGATATTGACCATGCTGCGAAGATTGACATTTCCCGAAATGCTTCATTTTCTCCACAAACCTATAAAAATACAGAAAACACATAAAATAAAGTGAAATAATACAAATTAAGAACCTAAAAAATATAAATTAAAAGGCTTAAATATGCAATATTTAAGACTCATCAAATACCCCCAAACTTATATTTTGCTAGTCCCTTAGCAAAACAAAATAAAAAAACTAAATGAAAAACAAGAACATAAAGATAAGTTCATCACTCATGTTATCCAAAAATTTAAAGAGCACTCAAAATCATGAAATTCGTTCATGATCAAGCTTAAAAAATCTAACCCATTTTCACAATGAATAAGAATTTAAAACCTAATTACTTACAAGAGGCATGCTAAGACATCACAAGCTTGAATCAATGTAAAGTGAAGTAGCATATACTGATGAGGTTTCCAAATAAGTTCAGTGTACAATGTTTCCACATCTCAAGATTCACAGAATTTCTCATCAGAATGAACAACGATGGCATAGTTTTATTTTATTTTATTTTATTTATTTATTTTCTCTTTTTTTTATAAGGCTCTGCTATGTTTAGTTCCCTTAAGCTTTCCAATTGACTCATGTAACGAGTGTTGAGTCAATGACTCTCAAACCAGATGGTTTTAGGGCATTAGGTGTAAAGACACCCCTAAGGACTTACTAACTCGAGTAAAAAAGACTACGAAACTAAACTATCCTTAATGCTACAAAATTTCCACCTTTTGACGTGAACACTCACTGCTTACTAAGGCAAGAGGTCCAGTTACTCAGCGAAAATTTTTGCAATGATCATTATGAATAAAATTCCCACCTTTTGACGTGAACACTCACTGCTTACTGAGGCAAGAGGTCCAGTTACTCAGTGAAAAGTTTATTGATGATGATCATAATTTTATTTTATTTTTTTATGCCCAAGTGTTAATCCCACAAGTCATCCCATTTCAGTTAAGATAAGAAACATACACATTAACATCACATGTCATACCTCACACAAATATGTGCTAATGTGCACGTGTTAGATTGGCTCAAACATGTGAATTCTCAAATGCCTAAAGTAAGTAACGAAAGTTTAAACTCTATCATCAGATTATGTGTTCAAATTTTTAAACTCACCAATGAAATCACATCATAATTTTTCAGATTAACCAAAATTTTCAGACGAACATGAACATGCATTTATCTTCACGAAGAAAAAAATACAACAATAAATTAAGACAAAGTGTGTGAAATGTGTCTCCCATACCCCCAAACTTAAATTACACATTGACCCCAATGTGTGAATAATATGGAAAGAGCTCACCTGGGATATGGAGAACTATCTGGACTGGTATGGCTCGTAGTATACCCCCAAACTTGAACTGAAGTACGCGTTGTCCCTAAAAAATAAAGACTGGAAAACAAAAAATACTGGAAACAAAAATTAATCATAAATATGTAAAATAATAAATAAATAGAAAGGATAAGCTGTGGGGTGCCTCCCATGAGCACTAAGTTTAAAGTCTTCAGCCAGACTCTCCCTAGTGGACGATATTCAATCTGAGTAAAAAGGATCCTCCAATAATATCATCTCAATGTCCGGACTCCTCAACTCTAAGAATGGTTTTAGCCTTTGTCCATTTACCTTAAAAGTGTTACCATTCTTGGGATCCTCAATCTCGATGGCCCCATAAGGAAAAACGAACCAAATAATAAATGGGCCTGTCCGTCGAGATTTGAGTTTGCCTGGAAACAGATGCAGGCGTGAGTTGTAAAGAAGAATTTTTTGACCCAGCTCAAAAGCTCGTCTCAAAATGTGTTGGTCATGAGTCTTCTTCATTTGTGCCTTGTAGGACCATGCACAATCATATGCATCATTCCATAGCTCCTCTAATTCATTGAGTTGGAGCTTCCTTTGTGTGCCAGCCTTCGAAAGATTGAAGTTTAACTGCTTGATAGCCCAATAGGCTCTATGATCTAATCCAACCGGAAGGTGACATTCCTTTCCGTACACAATACGATAGGGAGACATGCCAATTGGCGTCTTGAAGGCTGTCCGATATGCCCACAGTGCATCAGTCAATCGTAGAGACCAACCCTTTCTACTAGGGTTCACAGTTTTCTCTAAAATGTGTTTGATCTCGCGATTAGAAATTTCCACTTGTCCACTCGTCTGCGAGTGATATGGAGTGGCAACCTTGTGTGTGATGAAATACTTTTTCATCAACTGCTCAAAAATCCGGTTGCAAAAGTGCTTACCTCCATCACTTATGATTGCTTGAGGCGTACCAAATCGAGCAAAAATAGTGTCCTTCAAAAACTAGACCACAACTCTGTGGTCATTGGTCTTGCATGCAACAGCCTCCACCCACTTAGACAGATAGTCCACAGCAACTAGAATGTACAAGTAGCCAAAGGAGTTTGAGAACAGTCCCATAAAATCAATGCCCCACACGTCAAAAATCTCAATAATCAGAATAGGGTTGAGGGGCATCATATTCCTCCTAGAAAGACTCCCTAGCTTTTAGCAATGCTCACAAGATACACAGTAGGTGTTAGAGTCTCGGAACAGGGTAGGCCAATGAAATCCACACTACAAAATCTTTGCAGCAGTCTTTTTAGCACTGAAATGGCCTCCACAGGCATGATCATGACAAAAGGCGATGACATTAGATTGGTCATGCTCAGGAATACACCTTCTGATGATCTGATCGGGACAATACTTGAACAGGTAAGGGTCATCCCAGAAAAAGTGTTTTACCATGGCAAAAAACTTTGATTTATCTTGCCGCCCCCAATGCAAAGGCATGTGTCCGGTGACAAGATAGTTCACTATATCAGCAAACCATGGAGTGGAACTGTGAGCAATGAGCATCAACTACTCATCAGGAAAGGTCTCAAAAATGGGAATGGCGGCCTTAGTGAAATCCTCAATCAATCTAGATAAATGGTCTGCCACCACATTTTCAAAACCTTTCTTATCCCGAATCTCGACGTCGAACTCTTGAAGTAGCAAGATCCATCGGATAAGATGAGATTTAGAATCTTTTTTAGAGAAAATATACTTCAAGTCTGCATGATCCGAGTAGATCACCTTAGATCCTAACAAGTAGGATCTGAACTTGTCTAATGCAAAAATGACTGCAAACAACTCCTTCTCAGTGGTAGAGTAATTAAGTTGTGCGTCGTTTAGAGTTCGACTTGCATAATAGATAACATGGGGAAGTTTATCAACACACTGCCCCAAAACAACTCCAACAGCACAGTCTGATGTGTCACACATAATCTTAAAAGGCACACCCCAGTTGGGTGGCTGAATAATGGGTGTGGATGTCAGAATCTTCTTCAGATCCCCAAATGCTTTCTTACAGTCCACATCAAATATAAATGGGGCATCCTTCAATAATAACTTGCAAAAGGGTCTGGCGATTTTGCTGAAATTCTGGATAAATTGCCTGTAGAAACCTGCATGGCCCAGAAAAGAACAAACCTCCTTCACCGTATGTGGGGGTGGAAGATTGGAAATCAAGTCCACCTTCGTTTTGTCGACCTCAATCCCTCGATAAGATATGATATGCCCCAGTACAATTCCTTGCTTGACCATAAAATGGCACTTCTCCCAATTAAGCACCAGGTTCTTCTCCTTGCACCGCACTAAAACCAAAGTGAGACGATGCAAGCACTCCTCAAAGGTTGAATCGAAGACGGAGAAATCGTCCATGAAAATCTCTAAGAACCGCTCTACCATGTCAGAGAATATGCTGACCATGCACCGCTAAAGAGTAGCGGGTGCATTGCATAACCCAAAGGGCATACGACGGTAGGCGAATGTCCCAAAAGGACATGTAAACATCGTCTTCTCCTGATCTTCGGGGTCCACGGGGACATGGTTATATCCATAATAACCATCCAAAAAACAATAATGCTCATGCCCAGCCAAATGCTCCACCATCTGATCAATAAATGGAAGTGGAAAGTGATCCTTTCTTGTGGCAACATTCAGCTTACGGTAGTCTATACACACTCTCCACCCTGACTGAACAAGAGTTGGCACCAACTCGTCGTCCTTATTCTTTACTATCGTCAATCCCACTCGCTTGGGTACGACATGAATTGGGCTCACCCACTTGCTATCAAAGATGGGATAAATGATCCCTGCATCTAACAGCTTAATTATTTCTGCCCTCACAACCTCTTGCATAGCTGGGTTGAGCCTTCTTTGTGGCTCCCTCGATGGCTTGGCATTCTCCTCCAAATGTATCTTGTGCATCACCACCGAGGGGCTGATCCCCTTAATATTCTCTATAGTCCAACCAATAGCTTCCTTGTGCTCTCTTAGAACATCTAATAATTTTTTCTCTTGAGCCTCACCCAAATCTGATGCTATAATTATAGGCAAACAATCGGCTAGACCTAAGAACTTATACTTAAGATTATCCAGTAAAGGCTTAAGTTCCTTCTTGGGGGTTTCAGGTGCTGTGGTCTCCTCTGTTTCATTGCTCTCCTGAGGATCAGACTCCAAAATGGTATTCACTTCCTCGAGTAACTTATCTAAGCCCAAGTCCTCTCTAAAGTGAGCAAAGCATGCCTCTAGGGGATCCTCAATGCTTGATTCGTTCACAGTCTCCTCAAGAATCTCCTCTATCAAGCATACATTTCTCACTTCATCATACTCTAGTGGTTGCCTAGTGATATCAAAGATGTTTAACTCCACTGTCATATTTTCGAAGGAAATCTTCATCACCCCTGTCCTACAATTGATCAGGGCGTTAGCCGTGGCTAAGAATGGTCGCCCTAGAATAACCAGTATTTAAATCCTTACATTTTGAACCGGCTCTATGTCAAGCACAATAAAATCCATGAGGAAATAAAATTTATCTACTTTTATCAAAACGTCCTCAACTATTCCCCGTGGTATTTTCACTGACTTGTCAGCCAATTGAAGCGTTGTGTTTGTGGGCTTTAATTCTCCTCACCCTAATTGCAGATAGACTGAGTAAGGCAGAAGATTCACACTTGCTCCTAGATCCAATAGAGCCCTCTCGATCTGGCTGACTCCTATCGTGCAAGAGATGGTAGGACACCCCGGGTCCTTATACTTGATGGGTAGCTTGCACTAAAGGATTGAGTTAACCTGCTCGGTCAAAAATGCCTTCTTCGGGACATTTGTCCTCCTCTTGATAGTGACCAAGTCCTTTAAAAACTTGGCATATGACGGCACTTGATGGATGACATCCAAAAATGGGATATTGATTTGGACTTGCTTGAATACCTCCAAAATTTCCTCATACTTCCCTCTTTTCTTGGGCGCTTATAATCTTTCGGGGTAGGGTGCTTTAGGTATTAATGACCTAGGAGGGTCATTCACATTAGATGTGGCTGTAGATGGCTCAGCATCTCTCTTCTCCTTATTGCCACCTTCTTCCCCTTGCTGTACAGCAGGGGCCTCTTCTACTCGATTGTCCACTTGTCTCCCAGACCTTAGTGTAACAATCGATTGCACTTGTTCCTCCCCGTGCGTAAGATGTGAAGAATTTTCAACCATAAATTGTCCCTTCGGGTTGGACACGGGTTGACTGGGGAACTTTCTTTTCTCTCTCTCACCCAAGTGACTTGTAATTTGCCCTATTTGACTCTCCAGCTTGGCAATTACTTGGGTGTTTACCACTGTTGCACTCCTCACATCACTCATATTTTGGCTAATCGTCTTCATGAACTCCTTAAGGGTGTCCTCTAGCGACTGTGAAACTGGCGCTGGTGTTTGAGTGGGTGCTTGGTAAGCAGGTGATGGTGCTGGATGGGTAGAACGACCATGACTAGGAATTTGTGGAGAAAATCTGGGAGGATACTGATTGTGAGCACGATGAGGGGCTCCTCCCTGATTCATTGGTTGGTTATGCTTCCATGAAAAAATTGGGTGGTTCCGTCACCCTAGATTGTATGTCTTAGAGTACGATCCATTCGACTGCCTCCGATAATCATTGAAAGTATTTACTTGTTCCATAGGATACTCGGTAAAAGCCGGCATTGATGGACAATTCTGTGCTAGATGCATAGGACTAGCACAGATGGAACAGCTATCAACATTGAATGTGTTGGTAGCATTGATGGACTGGCCCACAGTGAGAGTGTCAATCCTCTTAGTGAGAGCATCTAACTTCATCCTAAGGTCAATGTCCTCCTTTACCTCATAGATGCCTCCTCTCTTGGGAGCACGAGTGGATTTATCTCGATGGCTTGAAAAATCCCACTGTTGCGAGTTATTGGACAACTTGTCCAACGCCTTGTATGCTTCCTCCCTTGTCAGACTCAAGAATGCCCCCCCATTCATAGACTCGATCATGCTACGGTTGGGTTGAGTCAACCCTTGGTAGAAGAATTGAACGAGTCTCCACTTTTCATATCCATGTGGAGGGCATCTGATCAGTAACTCTTTGAAGCGCTCCCAGCTCTCAGAGAACTTCTCATCCTTGTCCTGAGTGAAATAACTAATCTCCTTTCGGTACTCATTCACTCTAGACATTGGAAAAAACTTATGATAAAATTTACTAAGCAGGTTTTCCCAAGATGTGATACACCCGGACGTGTTGGAATCCAACCACGCCCCTAGCTCTATCGTGAAGAGAAAAAGGGAAGACTCGAAGATGGACAGACTCCTCAGAGAAGTTCTGGAATTTGAATGTAGCACAAATATCTTTGAACTTCTTCACATGACTATAAGGGTTCTCAATATCTAAGCCATGAAATGAGGGTAGGAGTTGGATGACATGTGGCTTTAAATCAAAATGGGTGGCATTGGTAGGTGGCAACACTATGCAAGAAGATGAATTAGTCGCAACGGGTGCGAACAAATCCCTAAGGGATGTAGTGAAGTCCATATTCCAAGCTCTAGGTTGCTCTACATGTTCCGGATGATTTACATTCCTAAAATTTTCTCCCATTTCAATTGTCTCTCTTTCAACTAGTGCTCTTTTCTGCCTCCTAAGAGTTCTTTCTAAGTCAGGATCTAAATGTATCAAATCTAAATTCAAAGATCTCCGACCAAGCATATACCACACAAAAAGCACTAAAATCACCTAACCAGCAGAAATTTGCAAAAATGTTTTTTTTTTAAATTTAACAATGCAAATAGAAACAAAAATAAAATAAAATTGCCAAAAAGAAAAATCAAACAAACAATGCCAACTAACTAGTAGAAAAATAAAATTAATTCAGATAAAAATTTCACCAACCAAACAATTTCCCGGCAACGGCGCCAAAAACTTGTCTTGAGTTTTAAATTACTCGCAAGCGCACGAGTCGTTTGCAATATAGTGTGTGCAAGTGCGAGGTCGAATCCACAGGGAATTGCGTTGTGAAAATATATTTTTATCTAAACTAAGTCTATTTTAACCTAGTTATAAATTTGCAATTATATGTTGCAAAAGAGATATAAACTTTAATTAAATTGGTTTAAAAACTAATGATAAAAACACTAAGGTATCTGAATCCACCCTACCAAAGCTAATCATATCTCTTCATGTAAAAATAGCCTATCAAAACATTCCATGAATCTAACTTAAAACAAAAAACAACAAATATCCCAATTAAACCAAAAGCATCCAATGTATCCGCTTTTAACAAATCACAAAGGAAATCCAATTTAATCAAAAACAATTTGATGTATCCATCATATAAAATACAAGGAATATCTAACAAAACAATTTAAACGCAATCAATCATAAGATTTTACTCAAATAATTGGCAGAACATTTATACTAAAAAAAACATCAGAATTGTATAAACAAAATTGAAACTAATATGCCAAACAACGGCAAGGCTTCATCTTCAACCTTAGTTAATATGGCCATTTTATACTGACTCGGAATGTTTTGGTGCATTTTGTGCTGAAGTCTCGTGTCTCAACGGTCATATTTTTTGAATTACCAGTCAACTGGGTCTTGGAACCAGTTGACTAGGTCAGGTGAAAAGCCTTACCTTTAAGGTTTTGAAGAGTACCAGTCGACTGGGGATAGTCTGTCTAAATCATCAGTCGACTGGTATAAAGCATCCAGTCGACTGGGGACACACTGTCCAAAACACCAGTCTTCTGATATAAGTACCCAGTCAACTGGGTTGCCCTTCAACCCAGTTTTTCATTCTTTGAAATGTTTTTGACTTATAAACGTTTGAATGAATAGTTTTGTTAAAATACTTTTTCAAAAGGAGCCATAAAACAAGCTAGTTACCTGAACAAGTGAGATTTACAACTTGTTTCAATACCTTATACCTATACTAGATCTTTTGTCTTGACTTGGAGTTTGATTCGGGTTGAGTTCTTGCACCTTGATTTCTGGCTGTATGCTTTTATTGCTTAATACACTTAGATAGCACTGTTAGTACAATTAAAGTTGTGTTTTGTTATCATTAAAATTTAGATGAGGGTCAACAATCTCCTCTTTTTTGATGATGACAAAACTAATGAGAGAAAACAGTTTCAAAAACTAAGTGTTGGATATTTTGAAAAAATCGGACAGAGTTTCCTCTGCTTGTAGGATAAAACCAACATGTAACAAGTTTAAGAGTAGTTTATATGCAACAAAACCAATCAACTCAATATATGGAATCATACAACAAGTCCTTTGAAGCAATGTTCCTCCTAAATCTTTGCACTATTTTGAGTTTACTGGTTGGTTAGTTTTCTCATTTTCTCATATTTCTCTCCTATTTTGACAATAGTAGAAAAGGGGGCATGAAACCAAAAAATAAGCCACATAGATACCATAGAAATTAAGAGCATGCATAAACAAACTTGTATACAAAAATTTGGCATTATTCGGAGTTGAGAAGCTTTCTCGAGAAGAACCGAAAGTTTCCATACATGCTGAAGCAGTTTAAAGCATTTATCCAAACACAGAAATATTTAAAACAAGTAAACATATGGCATATTGTAAAACAAGTATATGAACCAAGTTTAAGCATAAAACATAATCATATACATCACAGGCTTCGAAGAGCCGAAACTGAAAGACAAAATACAATAAACGATGAAATGATGCCCATGCTAAGAACAACTGAAAACTACATCTATATATACATCAAAATGAAGATAGAAAGCAACTCAAGGAGCAGGTGAGTTAGAGTTGTCATGAATGAGATCTTGAAGCTCAGCCAGGGAACCTTCGGTATGCTCACGGTGCAGCTCAAAGGGGAGAGAGAGGAGGTCGAGATGCATGGCATTGACTGAAGAGCTCAAGCTTTGGAAGCCGGACTACATGGTCAGCTGGAGGCTCGTGATAGCTTGAAGAAGATCGCCATACCCAGCTGGACTAGTACTCGAGTCACCCATAGGAGGTGCTCAGTCATCTGCATCCATAGCAGTAGCAGCAGCATCTAGACCCTCATCCTCATCATCATTGCTACGTTATCTCTTATCCGAATGTTCTTCCCGGCCTTTGAATAGATCATGCCATCTCGGACTATGCATCCCATCTTCTTTAGTGAGAAGACGTTGATGATGTCCTTGAGGCCAATATCCTGAGCCTCAGAGATGGGAAGAGGAACCCAAAAGTGCTGGAGGATGAGTGTGATGAGCATCCCGTAAGGAAAGCATCCAGAGTCACCTACTTCGCCATTTATCATGTTAGCGAGCAGCTGGGGGTAGATATTGAAGTGGTGGCCAGTTTTAAGGCACCAAATCAATACGACGTTTATTTTAGATAGATAGCCCCGACTCCCGAGTCTTGGGTGAATGGTCCAACTCACAATGAGGTTGAACAATTTCGAGTCAAGGTGTATGTCATTACATGTGTGAAATGTAGTGGGTCGAAACACATAGTTAGGGTCACCCCTAACAATCTGACATGCCTTATCATAATCGAAATTGTCTGGCCATCCGTCCAAACTCCATTGGATCCCTCCCACAGGGATCCTTAGGATACTCATAAAGAGGTCAGTGTTGACCTCAAACTCCATACCCATAACATTGGTTCTGAACCTCAGAGCCAGTGGACTGGGTTTCAGCAAGTTCGCATAGAACTGGTGAATCAGTCTCTGGTAAAATTTTTGATGTATCTTGACCAGTGGGGTCAAGTGAATGGCATTAAAAGCAGGTAATACATCAAAATTACCATGACGAATAGATTTGAAGTCGACGAATCTACCTGTCATGATCTTTTTATGAAGGATAATAGATGTATACCTCTCTTTTACCGACGGGCTGGAGAACAGAGAGTCGTCGAGCTCTGTTCTGGCTTTCTTGCTCGAGTAGCCCGCTACACCCATCTCTTTGGAATCCGATGCCATAGATTTGGTGGACCTTGGCCTAGTAGGGGCATGAGGTCCCTTAACGGTAGTTTTGATGTGGATTCAATTGGTTATTTTGGAATATAGGAGTTTTTGGGAGAAAAGGGATTTTGGTTGAAATTTGAGATTTCAACTATAGAAAGTTGAAATGGATGGTGTGGATGTGTAGATCGAGATGTGTATGAGGTGTTTTGAGGATTTTTTTTTTGGTAAAAAATACGAGGTTTTTTAGAAAGAGAAAGCTTAGGGTTTTAAAAATGATGTGAAAATCTGGAAAAAAAATGAAGAGACTATATATAGAATCGCGACACCAGTCGACTGGGTTAGGGTATCAGTCGATTGGGTCCATTGCAGTTTTGAAAAATTTTAACGTACCAGTCGACTGGGTCGGGATACCAGCCGATTAGGTAAACTGGAAGAAGGATACTAGTCGACTAGGTAGTTCATACCACTCGACTGGGTGGTTAACTGAATTTCAAAAAATGGCTCCAAACAAGGTTTTTAATTACTAGTCGATTGGTATAGACTTACCAGTCAACTGGGAGATTAGGCAGAGAATTACTAGTCGACTGGGATAGACTTACCAGTTGACTGGTCCCTTTAGAAAATTTTCAGTCTTGAATCTTATCACAAAATTTGTTTATCTATGCCATCTTGAGTGAGGGAAATATTAAATAAGGTTTAATACTCTTTCACTAGATGTCAAGTATGCAAAATGATGAATGATTAAGTAATCAGATGTTTATCATAATCTAGCAATCCCGTTAACAGTCTAATTTTGCATAAACTAGCTTCACTTAGAGGAATGTTAGCTATTTGATCTTCTGAAGGTATGAATTCTAGTCTAATATCCCTTTTTTATGGTCTCTTAAGAAATAATGTCTAATTTCTATGTGTTCAGTTCTAGAGTGCTGAATAGGGTTCTTGGTTAGGTTAATAACATTAGTATTATCACAATGTATTGGGATACTTTTAAAGTTCATGCCATAGTCTTCTAGTTGTTGTTTCATCCACAACACTTAGGCACAATAACTTCCAGCTGCTACATATTCTGCCTTGGCGGTTGATAGTGCAACGGAGTTTTGTTTCTTCAAAAACCAAGAGGTTAACATTGCACCTAAGAATTGGCATGTTCTACTTGTGCTTTTCCTATCTAATCTACATCCAGCAAAGTCAGCATCTGAATATCCTATAAGCTCAAAAGATGAATCTCTAGAGTACCATAATCCTAGGGTTTGAGTTCCTTGTATATATCTAAGGATCCTTTTTACTGCAACTATATGTGATTCCTTAGGATTAGCCTGAAATCTAGCACACATGCATACACTGAACATTATATCAGCCATACTTGCAGTCAAATAAAGTAATGCTCCTATCATGCTTCTATAATATTTAGTATCTACACATTTACCTCTTTTATCAAGATCAAGTTTTGTTGAGGTGCTTATGGGTGTACCAAGTGGCTTTGAGCTTTCCATCTGAACCTCTTTAGTAGGTCCTTAGTATATTTTGATTGATTGATGAAGATGCCTCCTTTCAATTGTTTGATTTAAAGTCCAAAGAAGTAGGTAAGCTCTCCCATCATGCTCATTTAAATTTCACCTTGCATGCACATGGCAAACTCTTTACACGTAGATTCATTAGTAGCACCAAATATAATATCATCAACATATATTTGAACTAGTAGAGTGTCATTTATGTGAGTTTTTGTGAAGAGTGTTGAGTCTACTTTACCTCTTATAAAATTATTGTCAATCAAAAATTTACTTAGTCTTTCATACCATGCTCTTGGAGCTTTCTTCAACCCATATAAAGCTTTAGAAAGCTTGTAGAAATGGTTTGGAAGACTAGGATTCTCAAATCCAAGAGGTTGCTCAATGTACTCTTCTTCTATAAAGCCATTTAAGAAGGTACTCTTTTACATCCATTTGAAATAACTTAAATTTATTAAAGCATGCAAAGGCCAATAACATTCGAATAGCTTCTAATCTTGCTACGGGAGCATAGGTCTCATCAAAGTCTATTCTTTCTTCTTGATTATATCCCTTAGCAATTAGTCTAGCCTTGTTCCTAGTTACTATTTCATTTTCATCCTTCTTTTTTTCTAAATACCCATTTAATTCCTATTATTGTATGATTTTTAGGTCTAGGAACTAGATTTCATACATTGTTTCTTTCAAATTGATTTATTTCTTCTTGCATGGCAATTATCCAATCATTATCCTTTTCGGCTTCTATAAATGTCTTAGGTTCTATTTTAGACAAATAAGCTACATACTTGCAAATATTTCTAATTGAGGAACGAGTTCTTACCCCTTGTAAAGGATCACCAATCACTTAATCGATTGGGTGTTAATTTACATACCTCCAATATTTGGGAAGACTATCCTCTTGTTGACTTGTAGATGGTTGGTCCAATTTGAGAGTTTCCTTCTCTTTATTTGTTTAAGGTGAGCTCTCCTTTGGGTCAACAATGGGAGTAGGTACCTCCGTTCTTGGAATGAAATCTTCATCATCATTGAAAGAAACTTCTCTACTACTAATTGGGTTAGACTCATCAAGAGTTACATGTACAGATTCTTCTACCGCTAAAGTTATCTTGTTGAAGACACTATAAGCCTTACTGAGGTTGAATATCCTAAAAATATCCCTTCATCGGTCTTAGAGTCAAATTTACCCAAGTTAATTTTATTGTTGTTTAGGATGAAGCATTTACAACAAAATAAAATAGGAGATATTAGGCTTTCTACCTTTCCATGATTCATACGGAGTTTTGTCAAGCATAGGCCTAATTAAAATTCTATTCAAGATATAGCAAGAAGGGTTTATTGCTTCAGCCCAAAAGTATTTTGGTAAGTTGTTTTCACAAAGCATTGTTCTTGCAAATTCTTCTAGAGCTCTATTTTCCCTCTCAACAACTTCATTTTGTTGAGGAGTTCTGGGAGCTGAAAAGTTGTGATCAATTCCATTTTCATCACAAAATTTTGAAAAACTTTGGTTTTCAAATTCTTTTCCATGATCACTTCTAATGCTTGAAATACAAATTCCTTTTTCATTTTGAACCTTTTTGTAAAAGTTTTCAAATTCTTTGAAAGCTTCATCCTTGTAAGCAATAAAGATAACAAAGGTATATCTTGAATAGTCATCAACAATAACAAGAGCATATTGATGGCTATCTAGACTAATGGTACTTATTGGACCAAATAAGTCCATATGCAAGAGTTCCAATGGTCTAGTAGCTGACACTATATTTTTTTATTTAAAGGAAATTCTAGTTTGTTTTCCCATTTGACAAGTATTACATACTTTATCTTTTTCAAATTTGATTTTGGGAAGTCCAATGGCTAAATCTTTTCTTGAAATGATTTTAAGCAAATTCATGTTCACATGACTAAGCCTTCTATGCCATAGCCATGGATTTTCACTAAATGCGGGAAAACATTTTTCATTTTCGGAATGCAAGGATTTTAAATCAACTATATATACATTTTCATATCTATGGCCAACAAACTTGATCTTGTTACTCTTGATGTCTATAACTAGATAATGAGAGGTTTCAAATATGACTTTGTTGCCTTTGTCACAAAGTTGACTAATACTTAGTAAATTTGGCTTAAGGCCTTATACTAGCAATACATTATCTATGGTTGAGAAATCATTATCAACTTTTCCATGCCTGATGATCTTTATTTTTGTGTTATCTACAATGATGACAAGTCCGCCATCTGTTAGAGTTAGCTCCTTAAATATACTTTTATCACCAGTCATGTGTTTTGAGCATCCACTATCAAGGTACCAATAATTACCTTTTTCCTTGGTGTGGAGACATATCTACATCACACAAGGATACAAGATTGCATTTTTAGGTACCCAAAATTTCTTGGGTCCTTTGGGGTTAGTCTTTGAAAATATGGTTCTTTTTGGGACCCATACTTTCTTAACAGCATATGGTGATCTATAGACATGTTGATAATGCATAATTCTAGGACAATAGTTATTGAAATTTCTAGGATGACTTAGTTGTACATGTCTATAATTCTTAAGGTAGGAGTTCCTAGGATACATGTTTCTAATATGAGGAGTATGTATGTCATTTCTAGGAAATGTATGATGATGATTTCTTGGATACATACTTGCATTATTATGAGTATGCATATTATTTATAGAATAATCATGAAAGTAATTCTTAGGATATGCTTGTGCAGTGTTCAAGTCTTGAGTATTCATATTATTTCTAAGATGCATATGATGGTTACTCCTAGGATGTGTATAAGCATTTCTTGAATGAGCATACATATAAGCATGAGTATTTCTAGGATGTTTCATTCTTGTATATGCATTAGAATTAGTATATCTAGACCTACTAGCATTTATAGAGGGAATGCTTTTGACCTTGCTAGTGGTCTTTGAAGTAAAGGCTTCATTCATACATGATGCATTCATGAATAAGCTCTCTTTTGATTTTTTCTTGTCTAATGGAGAATATCCTAACCCGGATTTTCCTCCACTTAATCTTTGGCAAGATAGCACTTCATCAAGCTTTTCTTTCCAAGCATGAGTCTAGATATTGTGACATTAAATTCTAATATCTTCTTCTTTAAGTTTTCATTTTCATCTTTAAGAAACTCTTGAGAAGAATCATAAAGCAATGAGGATAGTTTATCTTTTTCTTCTTTTAGACTTATCATCTCTTTACAAAGAGATGACACCTCTTTCTGAAGAGTAGGGTTCCTAGAATCGAATTTCTTCAATTCTTCATGCATTTCATTTATGACTTCTATCAATTCTTTACTACTACTAACAATGTTATTTTTTGAAGAGGGAGAAGATAATACCTCGTTTTCATCATCGATTGCCATAAGACATAGGTTGGAAATTTTCTTGTATCCGATTTCTTTATCCTAGGAGTCTTCTTCTTCTTCATCACTCCAAGTGGTTGCAATCATAGCTTTCTTCTTGAAGCTCTTGTATGGTTTGCTTATAACCATACAATCGGCCTTGATGTGACTGGGCTTTTTGCATCCATAACACACAAGTGGTTCCCTTTTTGAAGTGGGATCCTTTGTGTAAGGTTTCTTGCTTTTCTTCAAGAAACTGTGAAACCGTTTGGTGATTAAAGCCATCTCACAATCTTCTTCGCTGCTCTCCACTTCTTCTTATGTTTCCTCTTCTCTGTTGCATGTAGAGTCTTTGAGAGCAATCACCTTTTTCTTCTTCTCATCATCATCGACAATGGGATTCATTTCTTCCATCTCATATGTCAATAGTGATCCGTGAAGCGTTTCGACGTCAAGTTTGTCGAGATCTTTGGCCTCCGTGATGGCCGTCTTTTTTGCTTTCCAAGTGGGTGGAAAATATTTTAAGATTTTTCTTGTTAGTTCAAACTCCTTAATGTTCCTACCAAGAAGCTTCAAACCATTAACAATAGTTGTGAAATGTGAGTGCATTTGAGAAATTTTTTCATTAGGAGACATTCTAAAAGATTCACATTCAGATACTAGCATATAAATTTTGAGTTTAGGCATTGTATGATTGATTTCTCCAATAGTTATTTCCTTTGATAGAATTCTAGATCCTTCCTCAATGACTCTCTATAGATTATAATCTTGTCCTTTGACAAATATTTTCATCCTATTTTTCCAATAATAATAGTTGGAGTCATTGAACAAGGGAGACCTAGTGTAGGAATGTCCCTCAGAATAGCTATTTGCTGCCATTGGATCAACTCAAGGATATTAAGCCTAAAATTGAGAATGAGGCTCTGATACCAATTGTAGACTGAGGTTTCAACCCAAGAGGGGGGGTGAATTGGGTTTATAAAAATTTTCGTTAATTAATCGCAAGTTTATAAAAACAGGTAAGACCACAAGCATGTAAACAAGTAATGTGCTGTAAACAAAGGAGTTTAAGGAATAGAAGATGCAAACTCAGTTTATAGTGTTTTGACAATATTGGATTCGTTTCGACCCTACATCCACTTTCTTCAAGGAACCTCCTTAAATAAATCCACTAAGAAACTTAGTCGTTCAACTTCACGGGTGTTACACAAACCTTACAATCAGTCCCTTCCCCTTGGAAGCAAATCCCTTCCTCTCATAAGCTAATCTCTTCCTTTCGGAAGCTAATCCCTTTACAATAAATGAGCTGCTATAAAGTAAATGGTAGAGAGACAGCAATGAAAGCTTATACAACTAAATAATATCTCTCTTTCAAGGTAAAGCTTGAAGAATGGCTCAACAATAAATATTTCAAAGCTTTTGTGTATTAATGAGCAAAAACTTGATTGAATGTGTAATCTCCCTCTTTGAAATGCTCAATAGAGTGGGTTTATATAGCATTGTATTAATATGTCCGTTTTGTACTGACTCGGAATATTTTGGTGCATTTTGTGCTGAAGTCTCACGTCTCAACGGTCATATTTTTTGAATTACCAGTCGACTGGGTCAGGTGAAAAGCCTCACCTTTAAGGTTTTGAAGAGTACCAGTCGACTGGGTTGTTCTTACCAATCGACTGGGAACATTTTGTCCAAAACACCAGTCGACTGGTATGAAGCATCCAGTCGACTGGGGACACACTATCCAAAACACCAGTCTTCTGGTATAAGTACCCAGTCGACTAGGTTGCCCTTCAACCCAGTTTTTCATTCTTTGAAATATTTTTGACTTATAAATGTTTGGGTGAATAGTTTTGTTAAAATGCTTTTTCAAAAGGCGTCATAAGATAAGTTAGTTACTTGAACAAGTGAGATTTACAACTTGTTTCAATACCTTATACCTATACTAGATCTTTTGTCTTAACTTGGAGTTTGATTCGGGTTGAGTTCTTGCACCTTAATTTCTGGCTTTATGCTTTTTTCGCTTAATACACATAGATAGCACTGTTAGTACAATTAAAGTTGTGTTTTGTCATCATTAAAATTTAGATGAAGGTCAATAGTATCTGAGCTTTCCTCATCTCCTAACCAAACCTATCGTCGGGAAAGATCTTTTTCTCTACATCTCAACGAGTCAGGATGTTGTAGCCTCAATCTTTATATGAGAGGAGAATCGGGTCCAAAAGCCTATCTTTTATGTCAGTTGAATTCTCCACGATGCGAAAACGCAGTACCTCCTAGGGGTGGTAATTTGGACACGAAATAAAGTGTGTTAGTGTTGAATATAATCGGGTTTGTTACCTGAAAAATCATGTCGTGTCGCGGGTTGACCCGCCAACCCTAAATGACACGATTAAATTCATCGGTCTGATGGATCGTGTTGACACAATTATGACCCATTTAAAAAATTTGTCTATCACATTAAAGAAAATTCTTACTTTATATATATATATATATACAAAATAATCCCTCACAGACTCACTCAATAGCGGCGCATCACAGAGTCTACAGATTCTCTCCCCTCTCCCAATATGGATGATAGTTGATAAGATAATGCCTATGTTATTAATTAGACTTTTTGATGTGTATTTGGATCAAGAATATGTTGAAATTTGGATTATGAATGATTAGATGGATGGTTATGTAATATAACTTATATTTGCTTATGTAATAAATAAGTCGTGTCTAATTAATCGTGTCTAACACGTTAGTCGTTTTGGTTTGTCGTGTTTGACAAATTAGTCGTGTTGGGTCTAACATAACCCGTTTATTAAACAAGTTAAGTGTGTCGTGTCATGTTACCCGTTTAATAAACAGGTCGTGTTAATGTTGGGTTTTCTTGACATGATTAATAACCATATCGTGTTCATGTCGACTCATTTAGTGTTATACCAAACTTTGACATGACATGAACATGACCCATCAAACCAAATTGCCACCCTTAGTACATCCCCATCAAAAAGCTGGAGTATGCTCTCCTAATCACAACTCAAAAGCTAAGGTCATACTTCCAGGCTCATACTGTTTCCCTACTGACTGATCAGCCTCTTAAGCAAGTACTCCACAAGCCTGGTATCTCATGAATGATAGTAAAATAGTATATAGAATTGGGAGAATTTTACATTTGTTATATGTCTCAGACGACCATCAAAGCACAGGCCTTAGCTGACTTCATAGTGGAGACTACACTCCTCGATATACCCACCAGGGGAAAAAAAACCCGAAGAAAGCGAGCAAGCACCAAGTTGGACACTTTAAGTTGATGGATCTTCAAACAGTACTGGTAACGGAGCTAAGCTTATCTTTACCAACCCCAAAGGCTTTACAGTTGAGTACGCCCTCAGGTTTGAGTTCAAAGCTTCAAACAAGGAAGCCGAGTATGAAGCCTTGCTCATAGGAATGAAACTTGCGAAAACATTAGCCACTCAATATAACGATCCATCTCGGGTTGGCCACCCCTGAGACGGTGTCATCATATTTTGAAAATCCCAGCACGATACATATATGTAACAATAAAAATTTATCAACTGCAATTATTTACATCAATCCTCAACCCTTAACAGGGAAGATACATAATTCAGATCTCAACTTAAACATTGTATACAAGATAATATGCATGGATATTTACAAACATTTTTTTCTCATTAGTCTGAGGATGTGGACCACATATCTTACAGATAATAAATCCACTTGAATCTTAGCTCACCAACTATCTGTCCTGCCTGCTGCTTGAAATCATTTAACATTAAGGGATGAGCTTCACAAGCTCAGTGAATTAAATTTACTAGAAGTATTCAATTTGTATAAATAATCTTTTAATATTTAATCATTTATATCTCATATAACTTGATAATAGCATTCTACTTTCACTACACATATCATAAGTCTCATTCTCTGTCAATCTCTTCTTCTTATATATTTGTTTACTTTAAGACCATCAATTATCTCATAATTACCTTGTTATAAGGTTCACAGCATATAGTCTACCATTTAGATAGTTCATATCATTCCATACTACCATGTTTCTTTTCTCACCATAACTGTCTCTCTGTGAGACTCATTCATCTATAAATAAATTTACTATAACAAAACAACACTTCATCATTTCAGCAATAAAATCAATATTTAAAATAGATGCAATGCATGAATTATTATTAGGGAATGTCTTCCCACATGTCAACATGTTTTTATCTTAGACTGGTTGCCTTTCCAGTTCTTTTATTTCATTTAGACCAGCCCCCTCTCGGTTCTTTTATTTCCAGCATATACCGGCTGTCATGGTTTTCATTTATTTCCAGCATATACCGGCTGTCACAGTTTTTCATTTAGACCAGCTCTCTCCCAATTCTTTTATTTTATGCATACACATATGAAGAATGATATGAAATATGCATATGAACAATAATATAAAAACAAACATGTATTCTGATATTTAATTTAGCTATCCTACCTTTTCTTAAATTATTGTTTAATCAATTTTACTAATTTCTTCTCCTCATATATTACATCACTTTATCAACCATAACTTGTCAAGAATTTCATTTATCACATTCATTATTAAATTGACTCATTAGTCCAATAATATTACTTCTCATATAACAATTTTCCACATATCAATTATACCTATCATACCCATCAAATAACTTTCATCTATTATCAAATCATAGGTTAATAATTTATTCAAATATTATCACAATATATTTTATATTTATCTTGATTACTTAAAGCAGATCTAACTCACCATGTAGCACTTAAAGCTACCCATGGATCACCTCCTTGCCTTACCTGCTCCTCTTAGCAATTTCCCCCAGTTGTTGATCGTCAACACCTGGCATAATATTCGTATTAAATTTTAATTTATTCTTCAATTCTTCCATAATTTACACCCTTTGAAAATTCCCTCATTAAATTCAGGGAATTTTGTGTATGCTAAATTTCAAAAATAAACTTCATGTTATTACCTTCTGTTTTTCTTATAGCTTCCCGTGACTCTCTATAAAATTCTCCCGTAAACTCCTTCAAAATTTACTCTTTCAATCTTTCTTTTGGTCCCTAAGTGTTTAAAGAAATAGAGTAGTTTAGATTTGAGATTGAAAAAAACCAAACAGGATTTGGTAAAACTAATAAAACAATTCAATATAAAAAACGAAATTTACACGGCATCGCACCAGTTTACACCGTTTAAATTTCTTGAGCTACTTAACATGCATCAACTTTAAAATGCTGAAGCAATACCTGGAGTCCAGGTGTTTGCAAGCCCTTTTTTTTTATAAAAAAAAAAAAATTGTTTTATAGAATTGTTTTTTCAAACTTTAAAATGCTGAAGCAATACTTTTTCAAACTTTTTTTTTTCTTTTCTTTTCTTCTTCTTATCCTCCATGAATTTTTTTTAGAATTGTTTTATAAAAATTAAATCTTTCGCATATATGTATTATTTTAATTCTATGTCATATTTATTAAATTTCTTCTTTACGAATACGAGTATTACAATTCTACCCACCTTACAAAAATTTCATCCCTGAAATTTCCTTACCTAATTCATGAAAGAGTTGGGGGTATTCTTTCCTCATTTTTGCTTCATACTCCCAAGTAATTTTTTCAACATCTTGGCTTAGCCATAATACTTGAATCAAGGGAATGACTTTATTGCGCAAGACTTGTTCCTTTCTATCTAGAATTTTGACCGGTACTTGCATAAAAGTCAAACTTTCCTGAAGTTCTATCACCGGATTCGAGATACTATGGGATTCATCGTGTAAGTACTTTCTTAAAAGTGAGACATGAAACACATTATGTAATTGCTTTAACTCTGGAGGCAAATCTAATCTATACACTACTGGTCTAACTCTCTCAATCACCTTATATAGCCCCACAAATCTCGGGCACAACTTTCCTTTCTTTTTAAACCTCAACACGCCCTTCTACGGAGATATCTTCAAAAATACCAAATCACCAACTTGAAACTCGAGAGGTCATCTTCTATTATCAGCATATCCCTTCTGTCTGTACACTTACCCTCAGTATATCTTCTAGTATTTTGATAATTCTCTCTGTCTGCCCATTAGTTTGTGGATGAAAAGCTGTACTAAACTGCAATTGCGTACCCACAGCTTCTTAAAAACCTTTCCAAAATCTAGTGGTAAATCTAGAATCTCTATCTGATACAATACTCAAGGGTACTCCATGTAATCTTACAATCTCTACTACATACAATTAAGTCAACTTTTCAAGACTCCAGGTAATTTTAATAGGAAGGAAATGTGAAGACTTAGAAAGTCTATCTACTATAACCCATACAACGTCATGACTCCTCTAGTACGGGAAAAACCAGAGAAAAAAATCCATACTCACATTTTTCCATAGCCACTCAGGTACTGGAAGAGGTTGTAATAAACCTGCTAGGTGTCTATTCTCTTACTTCACATGTTGACAAGTTAAACCTACTTCCCACTCAACATTTCCTGTCTGATCTTTTCTATCCCCTCATCTCTACCATGCATCTGTAATAAACGATCAATAATAGAAGATTGTACCACCATATTTGCCATCAATACGCCTCTATCATTGACACTCAAATGCATCCTCATTCTTCTTAATTCTATCATCAAGCTAGTATTATAACTCCCTATAGTAGCTAATCTCCTTGTAGCCTTTTTACTCAATACATCAGCTACTACATTTAGCCTTTTCTGGATGATAATGAATGATACAGTCATAATCACTAATCAACTCCATCCACCACCTCTGCCTCAAATTCAACTCTTTCTAGGTCGGTAAATGCATTAAGCTTTTATGATCAGTAAAAAATTCACAATTGGCTCCATATAGATGATGTCTCCAAATCTTCAAAGCAAAAACTATGGCTGCCAATTCTAAATCATAGGTCGGGTAATTCCTCTCATGGTTCTTCAATTTCCTAGATGCATAAACTAATACCAGGGCAGTAGTCAATTTTTCTTTAAACAGCTGGAAACTTCTCTCACATTCCTCTGACCACCTAAACTTCACGTACTTCCTGGTCAATCTAGTCAATGGTCCAGCAATCATAGAAAATTTTTGGATTAATCTCCTGTAATAACCAGCCAACCCCAAAAAACTTATAACTTCAGTTACACTAGTGGGTCTTTCCCAATTTAACATTGCTTCTACCTTCTGTGGGTCAACTGCTATTCCCTTTCACGACATAACATGCCCCAAGAAAGATATTTCACTCAACTAAAACTCAAACTTAGAGAACTTTGCATATAATTTCTCTCTTCTCAGAATTTCCAACACTATCTCTAAATATTGCGTATGCTCCTCTTCATTCTTGGAATATATCATAATATTATCAATAAACACAATCACAAATCTATCCAAGAATGGTTTTAACACCCGATTCATTAGATCCATAAATGCTGCAGGAGCATTAGTCAAACCAAATAGCATGACTAAGAACTCATGTTGGCCATAACGTGTCCGAAAAGCAGTCTTAGGCATATCCCCCTCCTTTATCCTCAGTTGATGATAACCTGATCTCAAGTCTATCTTAGAAAACACCCTAGCTCCTTGTAACTATTCGAACAAATCATTTATCCTAGGAAAATTATATTTATTCTTGATAGCAATCTTATTCAACTGTCTATAATCCATACACAATCTCATTATCCCATCCTTCTTCTTGACAAACTATACAGGGGCTCCCCAAGGTGACATACTAGGTCGAATAAACTGTTTATCTAGCAACTCCTAAAGCTGAGCCTTCAACTCTCTCAATTTAGCTGGTGACATTCTATAAGGTGCTATAGATATGGGTGTTGATCCTGGAATTACTGTTGTGCAAAAATCTACCTAAATTAATAAGCAAATAATTGAATGGTTTTACTTGCAAGCGCACAAGGTCAATAGAGTAGTATAGTGTGCAAATGTGAGATCATTTCCACAGGGATTAGTGAATTTCGCTATAGAATTAGTTTCGCAATATAAAACGATAGAAATAAATATTGAGTTTGAATCGATGATGATAAAAGCGTAGGGACTTGATATCCACCACTAATCATGCTACCATAATAAAACGATGCCAATACTTTACTCACGTCATGAATACTTAATGTTTGTCAACCTAAGGGCATGGTGTATGCTCCTTAAGCTATTGATTTCCCTAAGCAACGAGTTAGGCATGGTGTATACTCTAACTCTTTTCTTTCTTAAGGGATTCAGTATGGTGTATACTAAGTTGTTTCTTAAGAGAGCATGAGATCTGTGGAAATCGACAACCACATGAGACCTAAGGTATAGTATATACTCTCAGTTTCCCATATTGATTAACTCAAGAACTCGACGTGGATTTCTTTTGTTACTATTGTTAAACCTAGTACTTAGTCATCAAAATTGATTCAACTAACTAATCCATACCACATGCATATGTCGATCAGGTAAACACATATGAGGAATTTAAAGAAAAAACAGGCATTAATCAAGTTAAGCATCACAACATAAATATCGCAAAGGCGCCAATACTGAATTATAGAGTAAATATGATTAGGGCTTCAATCAAGCCCATACTAAGAAGTTAGTTACACATGGTTTTGATGCTAAACATCTTCATAAAATAAAATAAAGGAAAGAAGAAACGCGAAAATACTAAGGAGAAGAGTTGTCAATTCGTCTCCAATTCTCTCTCGGAATCCTCCTCCAAAAACTAAAACTAAAAGGAAGATCCGGTTTCTGTGTTTTACAGGCCTATTTATAAGGTTTAAGGACACCTGGAAACCCTAACTTGCAAAACAAAACCCTAACCCTACTTTCCAAAATAGGTTCTGCCATTTTACTGCACGTGTGCGCTCAATCACACACTGGTGTGCTCGATCACACACTGGTGTGCTCGATCACACACTAGTGCGTTCGATCGCAAGGTGCGCTCAAGCCTAATTCTTGTGCGCACGAGTGCTGGTGCGCTCAATCGCACACTTCTATGCATATGAACAATGATATAAAATATGCATATGAACAATAATATAAAAACAAGCATGTATTCAGACATTTAATTTAGCTATCTTGCCTTTTCTTAAATTACTATTTAATCAGTTTAACTAATTTCTTCTCCTCATATATCACATCAATTTATCAACCATAATTCGTCAAGAATTTAATTTATCACCTTCATTATTAAATCGACTCATTATTCCAATAATATTACTTCTCATATAATAATTTTCCACATATCAATTATACCTATCATACACATCCAACAACTTTCATCTATTATCAAATCATAGGTTAATAATTTATTCAAATATTATCACTATATATTTCATATTTATCTTGATTACTTAAAGTAAATTTAACTCACCACGTAGCACTTAAAGCTACCCGTGGACAACTTCCTTGACTTTCCTGTTTATCTCAGTAATTTTCCCTGGTTACTGATCGTCAACACCTGACGTAATATTTATATTCAATTCTTCCATAATTTACACCCTTTGAAAATTCCCACACTAAATTCCGAGAATTTCATGTATGCTAAATTTCAAAAATAAACTTCAAGTTATTACCATCTGTTTTTCTTAGAGCTTCTCGTGACTCTCTATAAAATTCTCCCATAAACCCCTTCAAAATTTTACTCTTTCAATTTTTCTTTTGGTCCTCAAGTATTTAAAGAAATAGAGTAGTTTATATTTGAGATTGAAGAAAACCAAACAGAATTTGGTAAAACTAATAAAATAATTCAATATAAATAATGAAATTTACGCATCACCACACCAATTTACACCGTTTAAATTTCTTGAGTTGCTTAACATGCATCAATTTTAAAATGCTGAAGCAACACCTGGAGTCTAAGTGTTGCAAGCCCCCTTTTTTTTTTCTTTTCTTCTTCTTATCCTTCACGAATTTTTTTTTCTTTTTCTTTTTCCTTACAGTCCATGCATCCTCTATTTTTTTAGAATTGTTTTATAAAAATTAAATCTTTAGCATATATGATTATTTAATTCCGTGTCATATTTATTAAATTACTTCTTTACCATTTTTTTACGAATACAGGTATTACACTCAAGCCCTAAAAGTATACAGTGATTCACAACTTGTGGTTAATCAGGTGACCAATGAATATGAAGCAAGATGGGTGAAGATCATAAGATACCTAACTCATTGCAACTTTCAAAATTTTTTGAATAACACAAGTACCCCAAGCATAAAATTCGAAAGCAGATGCATTGGCACAACTTGCCTCTTCCAGGTAGTCCGACCTCACTCAAATAGTCTATCTGAAGACACTTGCCATACCCAATATTGACAAAACCTTGGTCATGCCAATTGTCGAAGAACAGACCTGGATAGACCCAATCCTCTAGTACTTGTAGGATGAAAAACTCCCTGACTAGAAGAATGACACCAAGAAAATCCTCTCCTATGTTTCGCAATTCACAATCATCGAGGGAAAATTGTACAAAAAATACCTCATGACTCCCTATTTAAAGTACCTTAGGCTGACCGAAGTTGATTATACCATCTGAGAGGTCTACGAATGCATATGTTGTAACCACCTTGGAGGTCGAGCTCTGGCCTACAAAATACTCAAATATGGGTATTACTGGTCGAAGATGCTACAAAACGCCACTGATATGGTCAAAAAGGGTAAAAAAATGTCAACAATACGCCTCTATGTATCGGCAACCCGTCAATCCACTAACATCGATTACTAGCCCTCTTCCATTCACAATGTGGAGAATGGACATCCTTGGGCCCTTTCGAGAAGCTCCAGGATAGAGGAAGCACCTAATAGTCGCCATAGATTATTTCACCAAATCGACGGAAGTCGAGCCCCTCACCAAACTCACTCACCACAAGACCCAAGAGTTCGTATGGAAGCCCATTGTATGTCAGTTCAAGATACCAAGGATATTCATCATCGATAATAGAAAGTAGTTTGACAGCACTGGATTCAAATCTTTTTGCCGAGATCTCGAGATTGAAAACCACATGTCTTCCATAGGCTACTCCCAAGCTAACGGGCAAGCCAAAGTAACTAACAGGACCCTCCTACAAGGCATCAAGAAAAGACTCGAAGATGCTGATAAACAATGGGTTAAATACTTGGCAAATGTTTTTTGGGCCTATCAGACGAATACTCGGACTCCAACTGGAGAAACTCCTTTCTTTTTAGCCTATGGATCAGAAACAGTGATTTCCCTCAAGATAAAGGCTCTCTCAATATGAATACAACACATTGACGAGGCAAACAACAAAGAGGCCCTCAAAATGAATGTCGACTTGAACGATGAGGAAATGGACAAAGCTCAAACCAAACTTGTTTCCTACCATCAGAGGGTATCACGGTACTATAACTCCCAAGTCAAAGGGATGATATTTAGGTTGCATGACTTGGTTCTTAGAAGAAATGAAATATTTCATCCTTGGGAAATAAGAAAGCTCATACCAAATTAGGAAGGACCTTATTTCATCAAAAGAGTCTACTGAGCTGGAACCTACTTAAAGAGCTCAATGGTAATCTAATACCTCGAAATTTGAACGTTGAAAATCTCCAAAAAAAATCTATTAGTAGAGTTCGCTCATTATTTTCTATTTATTTCTTAAGTCATATAGTTTCTAAACATTATCAATAAAAGTTCGATTATATTCTTTCTCCTATTTAGTTAAAGGGGAAGGGCACTGAGCTCTTTCCCCCTCAAGATACTTGCTTGAACAAACACCGAGGAAAGGGCCTCGAGATCCTTCCTTCTTCGGAGGAACCACTCAGTCAAAGTTCGAGGAAGAAGCCCCGAGCCTTTCTCCTTAGATCTCTTTAATACCAAGGAGGAAGCCTTGAGCTTCCTACTCTCTTCGATCTCCTCAAGCATTACTAAAGGAAAATCCAATTTTAATACACAAGTATGTTAACCCTCACCTATATTTTAATGATGACAAAACACAACTCTTATTATACTAACGATGCTATCTAAGTGTATTAAGCAATAAGAGCATTCAACCAAGGATCAAGGTGCAAGAACTCAACCCGAATCAAACATCAAGTGAAGACAGAAGAACTAGTATAGGTCTAAGGTATTAAAACAAGTTGTAAGTCTCACTTGTTCAAGTAATTAGCTTATCCAATGGCTCTTTTTGAAAAAGGATTTTAACATAACCTTTTAATCAAATGTTTTCCAAGTTAAAATCTCTTCAACACATGAAAACTGAGTTGTTAAAGCAACCCAGTCGACTGGGTACTTATACCAGTCTTTTGATATAAAGGTCAGTATGTTCCCAGTCGACTGGATGCTTTATACTAGTCGATTGTTGTTTTGGACAGAGGTTTCCCAGTCGGCTGGTAAGTCATATCCAGTCGACTAGTAATCTGGGCAGAAGGTTCCCAGTCGACTGGTAAGACATACCCAGTCGACTGGTACCTTCAAAAGCCTTAAAGATGTGATTTTTAAAGAGGACCCAGTCGACTCGTAGTTAAAAAAATATGACCGTTGGGATATGAGATTTCAACATAAATTGTACCAAAATGGACAAAATCAGTTAAAAACGGGCATATTACATCAAGACTATCTAAACCCACTCTATTAAGCATTTTAAAATAGAGCATTTACACATTCAAACAAGTTTTTACTCATTGATACTCAAAAAGCTTTGAAAAATTGATTGTTAAATCATTCTTCAAGCTTTACCTAGAAAGAGAGATATTATTCAGTTGTATAAGCTTCTATTATTGTCTCTCTACTGTTTTCTTTACAGTATTTATTGTAAAGGGATTTGCTTCCGAAAGGAAGGGGTTTTCCTTCCGAGAGGAAGGGGTTTGCTTCCAAGAGGAAGGGATTATAAGGTTTGTGCAACACTCGTGAAGTTGCACGACTAAGTTTCTTAGTGGATTACTTCAAGGAGGTTCCTTGAAGAGAGTGG